>JACBWW010000001.1:14855781-14914185 GCA_020086605.1 Lanius collurio | reverse complement strand
TTGTTGTTGTTGTTGTTGTTGTTGTTGTTATTGTTATTATTTCTGAATTTTCTAACAGATAAAGTCCAGCATAGGTCATCAGATGTGAATTCACTCCTATGCTTTCTCATAGTTAGCCTCCTGGGGAGATGGGTGTTACAGCACAATAATGTGAAACTCTCTCCAGAATTGCTACCTCAATCTCTACCCATTCTGATTCAGCAATCAAGTTGATCATAGGGAAATGGCACTAAAAATTTCCTAATTAAGCAAAAATCAAGTCTAATAACAGCTGGGGGTGGGGTGAGGTGGGGGGGGGGAAGAGGGGGAGGAGGAAGGAGGAAAAGAGGCAGCAAATCAGAATTATACATTGCTTCCTCCCATGTTCAACATGACAGCATCACAGACAATTGCCATTTTCCTGGCATTGTTTCAATGGATGCTCTAGATAAAAACTGAACTCTGCACAGCTAGGTCACATGTCATCCTAATAATTTTAGTAAAAGTGAAAAAAATATTTATATGAAGTGAATAAGTTAAATTAAGGAAACTAATAATCACTTTAGGTTCAACCTCCTTCTCCCTAATAGCTGTGAAAAGATTTTCCAGAAGTTAATTACTTCTGCAGGTACAAAAGTAGAGTAGGTTAAAAATCAGTAAAAAGATATTTTATTTCACACACATTTTCACAGGAACCAATTCCTGTTATTTTAATCATTCTTTCATCTTCTGTTTCCTTTTTGCCTTTTACTGTTCAACAGAATAGGTTAGAAAAATGTGGCATATATTTCAAGACTTTCACTCTTCATGTTATGAAGGATGAATTCTCTCTGTGCACATGTCAAATGAGTGTGTTTATAATGGGGATGTGTACACACACTCATATACATGCATATATGTATGTTTGTATATATATATACATTCACACTGCTCTGCTTTATAAGAACATGAGAGAAAACTACATCCAAAAAAGGCTTATTTCAAAATATATTATGGGTGGTGTTAAATTAATTTGAATGCAAGTGCTGCAGCTCATCCACAATAAAGTCTGCTTATTGGTATTTCTGTGATAGCAAAATAGAAAACTTTTCATTCTAATTGTATACCTGGTATGGAAAAAGTCAAATGAAATTTGCAGCTCTTTCCTTAATTCAAATCCTATTTATCCACTGGATTCCTCCCACATAAATACCATATAAAGAAATAAAGCTGTTAAAAGAATTATAATAAAACCTTTTCAATAGATTAATGTTCTGGCAGTAAATGGAATAAGTTCAATGAGTGAATCATTCCTTGTCCTAGTTTCTTTTAATATGTTCAGTAAAGTAAACAAAAGACTGTATATCTGCTATAGGAAAACAAGCTGCTGCATACATTAAATAAGCAATGCCTTTATTAAAGGAAAACCATCAAAGCCCACTTATGCAGATGCTACTTGAGTTTTACAGTAGAAAGCACTTTGTTCCACACATGTCTGTGCAATATGTTCCCATTCTTTTAAATGTTCAGCAAATTAGGAATAAATCAAGCAATATAATGAGGAGGATAAAGCTTAGCATTTCTGCAGATGGTTTCAAAATTATATGCTGCTCTGGAAAAGACAGAGTGGCTTACTGGCAAAAGCATAGCATTCTGAGAGCTGTTACTTCCTGCTTGCTAGCTTGTGCTTTGACTGATATAATTTCTATTGATTCAGGAAGTTATTTAGTGCTAGAATATGCTATCTTCCTTTATATTGAGTGCTGTCATACTCCTGATAGATAACTCTGTTTACTTTGCTTTAGTAAACTACTGCTCTCTGAGTAGCAGGGTAGGCTGGTCAGCTCTGACATGCACTATTTAGTGACGAAGAAGAGTCAGCTAGATAATATGAATATAGACCTACAGAAGCTGAAGCAGCATATTTGAATTAAATCTCAAGCAAAGGTGCAGGTTTTCTTTCCTGGACAATAATTAAGCCAGCGAACATTAACTCAAAATGTAGTTTTGAAGGGAGTAATACGTATTCAGAAGTCTTCATTCTGAACAACAGATTCTTTTCCCACTTCAAAGAAGTGTTATGAAAGTTATTTTTTCTTAAGGGTTCTGAAGTTTAAGATTTTTCCTTGCCATGTTAGTCTTTTCACTGTCTTAGTTGATAATTATCTCTGGGCACAGCTACTGTTTTGTACTAAAATTAGAAAATCAGACTTGATCCTATTTCCAAAGATAGAATTCCCTAAGTGGTTTGAGTGACAATCCTAAACTAAGTCAGTAAATACAGGGCAGTTTCTAATACTGATTTAAAATAACTACTTATATTGATATGGCAGATCAAACATTTTGATAGAGAAGGAAAGGGATAAAGCCAAGACACTGAAGACTTGGCTAGTTGTGCACATATGGGATTGTAGTACTTCACAGGACTATTGGTGAGAGACATTAAACAAGCTGTCAGACATACAGAACCAATGGGAAACTAACTAAAATAACACTGGACACTGACTTTTAGTCAAATTACTTCAGTCATGCAAGTAAATATTACACAGAGAGAAGAAAAGTGCAAAAATATGAAAAGATCCTTTTTTTTCCCCTCTCTGAGTACTTTCTCTCCTGCACCACTGTTTCCCATTTGATCACATAATCATAAAGTGAGAGTGAAAAATCTTGAAAGGCCTCAAGAATAATATGTGTTGGCACATTTTCCAATGGATAATTGTTCATCTGCTCAACATTCTGCCAGGATATTGTCATTTCACAGAAATTATATAGCATCTAGAAACAATCATCTTTGCAGTGATGTCACAAATTATGGTTATAAATTTTGTAACCAAAGCTAACCTGAAAACTTGGCTCCTCAAAATCATGCCTCGAAGTGTACACAACTGTATCTGCATTATAACTTTCACTATCTCTACAGAGCACAGGATGAAAACATTTATAGACGAAATCAAAGTCTTAGAACATAAACATGTGCAAGAAGAGCTCCCAAGTTTGGGGTTTGCATTTTTGAAAATTCAGCCAGTTGCCACTTGTAGCTTTTGATGGATTATGAAAGCAAATTTTTTTTTTCTTCATCATTTTCAGCTTTAAAACAAATAAAAAATTCAAGCAAAACAACAACCCCACACTCTGTGCTTTATACAAATTTTTATTATCTGTGTCTCATTGAAAGTGTACAATGCCTTTCATTTATGAATCCTTGTAAAAAAAGTGTTTATGAGAAACCCCTTTGCAATTTGTAGTTATTATTGATCTGTGTGTATTCATTTTGCAGACATTGATGAATGCGAAAATGAAATTAATCCACCATGCCCTCCTTCTGCTATCTGTGTTAACACTAAAGGCAGCTACAGATGTCTCCACACTGATCCCTACAAGCCAGCAGAAGATGGAAGAATGTGTATTGGTAATGGTTGTGAACATACTGCCCATTAAAGCTTTCTCTGAACCATTTTACAATGCTGTGAAAGTTCATCAAATTGAGTTTTATTGAAGAGCTGTTAACATACGTGAGAAACCTGTACACAAGTGTGGGCATAAAGATACTGACAGATTCTGTAAATGAAGGTGTTGAATAAATAATACTGATATAGAAATAAGCTTTTCATTTCCATTCCTATTGTATATAAACCCCTAAGTATTTCCTGACAGTAGATATGAAGAGGGAATCAAATCTGTCTCAGTTTCTCCTAGTTAGTATCTAAATTCAGCATCTAAATATTAACTAAGTTTCACCTTCCAAAACAAACAACCCTTTCAGAGCTAGCAGAAGTTATGCATTTTCTTTTTTTTTTCAGCTTTTCAGCATGCATGGAAGCTGTATGGCAGAAGTTTAGGGGGAGTATGAGTGCAGTTGCCCACTGAAGCTGAGCAATACCTGTTCTGGGGAAAGCTCCATGAAAACCTACAATCCAAACACAAGTGAACAGATATTTGCTTTATCTAAGTGCTCAAGGGAAGCACATAATGTTTAAACCACTCAGATCTTGCATATAGAGTGCTGTATGTCACACAATCATAAGCACACTGAATCTCACTAATGGCACATTTCTTGTTTGTTTTTTCAGCAAATACCTTGGTTATGATGTGGCATTACACAGTCCCTTATTATAAATTGCTCTAAGAAAACACAAGATGATATTTCCCAGCAAAAAAAAAAAATACCTAATTGCAAATAAACAGGTATCTTCAAGATATGAGGTACATCCAGTGAGTTTTCCAGCTGTTTCAGGGTCAAATGAGCCTATCCCACAAGTGAGACCTCATTCCTCAAATGACACCTTAAGTGAGGCCATGTGACTTCATCAAAGACCCAAGAATGAAGTACAGTGAGAGACTGCACTAACAGCAGGTACACCAGTAGAAAAACCTCCCCAACAGGAGGTTGCCAGAATGGACTCGCCTCTCTCTTGCTGTAGTAAAAGCATAGGCAAATCCTCAGGGCCTACTTTTTATTGGTAGCCATTAAGAGTTGTATCTGATTCAAAAAACAGAAAAAAATCCACCTTTTTTTCAGGTGTTTCTTAACTTTATTAATTACAGTTTATTCTTTTATCCATTAAACCATGGTTACATTTATTTATCCCTCTAAATCCAGAGACAAAAACCTGCTTTAAATTTTAAATTAAATTTAAAGATTTCAATAAATTAGTTTGATTTAAATTAATTTAGATTAAAGAGGTTAATTCACTGATATTGAGTGCAACAAAGATTACCCTGCACTGGGATATGGCTGCTGTTGTAGTGGGTATTTGTTGTGGACTTCCTGATCAGGAAGAAGTAGATGGGCCTTTCTACAATAAGAAGCTTTGTGCTCACAAACCCTGGCCCTCATGGAGAAATTTACCCACAGTTGTAAGGACAATACAGCAGGGCACATGCAATCTAGATTTTTGGAGAGCATTGACAGCTTCCTGACATAAGGTGATCAAGGAGACAACAATGAAAGGTGCTCTGTGGAACCAGTGCTTAAAAGTGGAGCCACAGAACAGCTGAGGTTGGAAGGAACTCTGGAGTTCATCTTGCCCAATTCTTCTGTTCAAGCAGGATCACCTAAAGCCAGTTGATCAGGACAATGTCCTGACAGCTTTTGAATATCTCCAACCTCGCTGGGCAAACAGTACCAGTGGTCACTTACCCTCCCAGTAATAAAGTGTTTCCTGAAGACACTAATTGTATATCTGTTTGTGCCCACTGCCTCTTGTCCTGTCACTGGGCACCACAGGAAAGAGCCCAGGTCCATCAGCTTTGCACCTTTCCTTCAGATATTGATACAAATTGATAAGCTCCCCTCTGAATCTTCTCAAGGCTAAGCTTCCCCAGTGCTCTCAGCCTCCCCTCATAGACTCCAGTTGTCTTTGTGCCCCTTCTCAGGACTCTTTCCATTATGTCCATATCTCTGTTGCACCAAGGAGCTCAGATTGCCCACACAACTCCAGATGGTGCCTTACCCAGAGAAGAGTGGAAGGATCACCTCTCTTGACCAACTGGCAATACTTTGCTTGATGCATCCTAGGACACCATCACCCACCTTTGCAGGAGGAGTGCCTTGCTGGCTCATGTTCAGCCTGGTGTCCACCAGGCCCCACAGGTCCTTTTCTGCCAAGCTGACTTTCCAGAAGTCATTCACTGATGTGGACTGGTGCCTGGGGTTTTTCCTTCCCAGATGAAGGAGTTTGCATTTCCCCTGTTGAACTGTGAAGTGCCTGTCACCCCATTAATCTCATCTGTAGAGGCCCCTGGGCAATCTGCCCAAGATGATCCTGCTTGAACAGGGAGATTTGCCCAGCTGACTTCAAGAGGTCCCTTCCAACCTCAATGACTCTTTGATTCTGTGTTTGGGTAAAGAGAAAAGGGACAGGTTTTAGCAGGGGTTTGTGTGGTTTCTCTGTGCATAAACTTTCATACTAGTGTACATCCCTCACTGTCATTTCTCCTACTTTTTGAACTGAGAAGAGTCAATTAGCTACTTGATAGTGGATTGCTCACAAAAATATTTGTATTAACAAGGGAAAGGAGAATGTTACAGGTAAGTGTATTCTAGTTTGTTTGATTTCCATATTAAAAAAAAAATAAAAATTTTACACAAAACAAGCCTTTTGTGCTTTTACTTCAGATAATAAGTTTTTATCAAAGTCATTGCGTAGCTTCATATGTTGGTCTATTGTTTTTGCATTTTTAAGGACCTCATTCATAAGGCCTAGATAATTTCATCATGCGGTTAGAATGAGGTTTTGAGACTTGGTGAAAAAATGCAGTGCAACACTTTTCTAAACCAACATATTGATAATAATAGAGCAGCAGCTGAAATTTAGCAGTAATAAGAATTTGGGAATCTGCAGTATAGAGTGATTTAAAATTATGAGAGTACTTCACATTTTTATGAGCATTTCAGTCTTCAAAACTAAAATGCTCTTAAAAATTTTGAAGATTTCTAGTAATGCTAAATATTTAATACTGTAAATCTATGTAACCTTCAATCCTGCTTTTATTGATGCAATTCATCAGTAGCCTCAGGCTTTCTTTTCTAAGTTTGGATAATGACTTTGACTCAGATGGAAACTTGCATAGGATAACTTTATTCAGGAACTGAATTTGTTGTATTGCCTCAAATCCAGGTTGCTCATCCCTTACTACTCTGGCCCATGGTTTGGGACATCTTTTAAAGTAAAGGAAATAAACCAAATAAACCTCAAAGAAAAATGAACAAAAAAACCCAGCAAAAACCCATAAAATTCCCTATTTTCCATCTGTGCATGCTCTCACCCCATTAAAAAGATTGTTGCAATTTAAATATCTTCACTGTTGACCCACAGTCATTTCACCTCTGCACAAAAGAATTTACTTTCAAGATTCCTCTTAGTCATTCAAACCAAAATCATTGGCCTCTAATTTAAAATAGCTTTAGTTCTTGTTTTGAATTATATGACAATGACAGATTGTAACCTTTGGATAAATGTTCTTACCTTTTTGCATATTCTTACTTCCATGTCAAAGCAACATAAATCTTGAAAATGACACTTCCTTAAACCTTGATGGAATTATAATATTGGACCAACTTTCTTTGTTGTGCTGTAGAATGCAGAACGCCGTAAGGAGTGACTCATCACAGCAGGTGCTTTAGTCTGCAAAATCAATTGGTACTCTCAGCACTGCACCCTGCGGGGTTGAGGAAACCAGCTGGTTTGAGATGGCAAAAAACAAGACTTTAGAGACTTTTATCAAAACTATAGGAAAAATATGGCTCATTTTGAGAAAAAATTGCAAAAGGAGCTTTATATTCTGTGCTAGTCAGGTGCTTAAAAAATTGATCTTTTTATATGATCTGTTTTGTATTTTCCAGTGGATGGATTCATATCGTTGTAAAGGCATAACTGAGAAACTGAGATAAATAGTGAGCTATATTCAGGGGTGGGTAAAGAGAGTAGACTGAAAAAAGAGTTCAGCACTTCAAATTAAATATGTACTAAACTCAAAACACATTTTTTTTCCACTAATGACGGGGATGTGGAAAAGCAAAACTAGATACTTGAATTAAACGAGAATAGGAAAATTTTATTAGCAGCATTGTTTAGCAGCTATGATATTATTTTCTGACATATCCCCTTTAATTACATTGTTTCAACAAAAATATTAAAACTCTATTATGATTTCTGTGAGTTCTCATGGCAATCACTTTGTGTATTTCAGCATACATAAAAGCTTTTTACATTTATAGTTAGTTAAAAGCATTGACAATTACAAAGCTAAGTTATCAGCGTAATCAGTTTTTAAATATGTACATCTTTTGGTGAAAAACTCAGAAGGAATGAACATTCTCATTTTACTATTATTCTTCATTCTGTCTCACAGCCTGCAAATGAAGTTGGTGTACCTCTCTTCTGAAGTCTATCAGTCATATAATTATACCCTTTGGATACTGGAGTTGAAATAAAAATGACAATCAGACCTCCCAGCCTGTAAGGTCATTTTTATTTTGGATGGTGCTACATGGCACTGGAAGCACACACCTCTGCCGAGCTGATGGCCACCTGCCCACTCCCAAAACAGCAAACAAATTTTGCTAGCATAGAGATGGCAGCTAAAAATGCATGGCATGCCCATCACTGCAGAGGCAAATTCCACCCCCCAGGAAAGTTTTGTTGCTCTGTGTACCAGTTTGTACTTTATCATGTTTGCCTCAGAAAGACAGAACAGTAGAGTAAAAAAGGCAAAAGACACTGTGGCACTCAATACAGTAGAATAGATTTGCTGTGATGGGCCACATGCTGGAGCCTCAATCCCTGCATACAGAAAATACTGCCAACCTCCAGGCAGGCCCTGTTAGCCTAGGATTAACTCTGAGGCAAACACTTCAAGAGAAACTAAATCCAAATCACAGGGCTGAACTCATGAAAAGCCAGTGAGAAGGCAGAGGTTTGTGTACTGGGTATTTCCCCCAGTAGGTGTTTGCTCTCTGTTGCATGGTGCAGCCTAAGAGCTGTGATTTTAGACTCTGTGTCACTGCAGAGCGATGTCCAGGTGTCTGCACATCTCTTGGAAAGGGGTAGGCAGCCCTCCCTCCATCAGGATTATCATGCTCTTCCCATTCTCCTTTTGGGTATTTCATGCACCTACTTGCTTATCATACACAGGACTTGCATGTTGCTTATCATACACAGGACTTGCATGTTTTCTTTTTATCATAAAACTGTAGAGCGCTCATCCTTTTTTCCCACTCATGGTTTCTTGAGGTTTCTATATTAATTGTAGTTAATTGTTATTTTGCTGCTTTGATTGCAGAGTGAGATTTGACGACAAGAGAAAGGATGAACATCATCTTTTGAAGAACATAGGAAATCTTAATATTGGATGAGTCCCATGAAGGTACCAAGAGAGACTTCAGCCAATGCTCAAAATGAACTGCAGTTTTCCCAGTTATTTTTTCCCAGTACTTATCTGTCATTCAGCTTGTCTGAGCACTACACATTACAAGGCCTTAGTTTCACATCTTTGATAATTTTTGACATGACTGAAATAAGAGTCCTGTATTCCCTTTCCTTTTTGAGCTCCCAAAATAAAGAATAATGGTTGGTACCACTCTCTGTATAGTCAAATAACAGTAAACAAGCACAGGCTGAGGTTAGTGCCCCTCTAGATGAGCTATAAATCAAAGGTAGTGATCCATTGGGGTCATTAAAATCCCATGATCCTTTGTGTGAATGGAGAGACTCAGAGCTATGGATCAAAGTTTATTCCACAATGCTTCAGGGATTTTTTGACATTTTTCACTAGGACGGCAAGTAACCAAGATGTCAGCTGGAAAGCATTTAAGAAACACTGATTTCTTTGACAAAGAAAAATGCATCACCATTTGTAACTTTTTTTTTTACCATTTTCCATTCTATGAGAAAATTTTCAGAATTTTTCTGTATTCTATTATTAATTCTAGGAAAAATACAAAGCTCTCAGCTTCTTTAGGCCATTCTGCAGCTGGAATAGCTTGAGCAACACCCTTAGTTTTTTTAACTCTGTCATGTCAAAACTTGTACTAGGGACTCTGATCTGCCACAAATGGTCTCTGAATACCAAGTGGGTAGACTGTTGACCACCCCAAAAATTTGTGAGCTTTGCAGGTAGAGTTGGTGGCAAGATAATCAGGTTGCTGCTGGCTACAAAGAGCTGACTATATCTCTGAAAAATTTCTGGTGTTTCCTTCTAGCCTACAAAGTCAAATATGACTCTTCATTTTAACTAAAATATAAGGAATATGTGACAATGACAGGTTTTACCAGAACAAATTTAAATAATTGTTTTGTTTTGGAATTATGCTATTCATAATAAGCTCTGACTCATATTTATTATTGTTTTGTTTTGGAATTATGCTATTCATAATAAGCTCTGACTCATTTTTACTATTTCTGAATTAATTTTCCCAGTATATTCCTCTGACATATAATTCAAATAAACTCATCAAATGATGTTATTTCACATGGAACAATTCTTCACACTGTAGAATTCTGCCATTTTCTTCCATGGGACAGAAATTCTTCCTTTGGGCTGTTCCCAAGTAAAGACATACCATTTTCTCTGACCTCTTTCTGAGCTGGTGATATCTGGCTACTATCTGATGCATATTACACTTTCAAAATGAAGAGAACCTGTCTGTTTAGTTGAGGTGAGTACTTTGAGAGAATTTACGTGAGCTTATTACAGAATGATCTTCTTGTGTTTTGTAGTATTTTTACACTTTTTCTTGGATTATTGCAAAATCTGATGTAAATTCTCTTCAAGCTAAACATAAACCCAAATAAATACATATGCCTTCAGTGGAAGAAACCTGGCAATAATAAGAAGAAGAGATTTAAGCAATTCATATAAGGTATGTCACTTTCTCCACAGAAACTTTAGAAATCTCTCTGCAGCAGACATGGTCATTGATTTCTCACAGTTGAGGGCACACTGCATAAAACCAAACTCATAAACAATTTGGTTTAAAATAAATGAGGAAAATGATGATGTGTGAAGTCATTCATGCTTGAAAAAAATGCTCTGATGTTTTTCATAAATGGTGTAACATCTGCTCTTCTTCCATTTTTGTATTAAATTACCAGAACCAAAACTTCCATATATATGCATGTACATCCATATAGAGGTAAACCTTTGGGATTTCAGTGGGTAAAGTCAGACAGTGCTCTTTCTGGGTTTGCTTAATAAACACACATTGAACTCTGGCAACATAATGTTGCATGTTATGATACACTCTACATGTTGTTATTCCACATGCCAGGTAAAGTTGGAGAATGGGATTTACATCACTTGATTTTAGATTTCTGACGGTAGCTGAAGTCAGTCCCTTTATGGGGGAAATGGACTCTTTTGGGTACAGCTTCTCTGATACACTTCTGACTTACTTCAGTTATCTACATGAGGATGACATTAATGCTCCATAATCTCACAGCGTCACAAATATAAACACATAAAGCACAGATACCTTCATTAATCTTAATGAACTATTCCAGGGCCTGCTGGGGGCTGGAGGTTGCTTCCTCATGCCTGCTGGAGATGCTGGAGGCTCTCTGGGTTGGCAGGGCAGGGGCACTCAGGGCATGTCCCACCTCCTGTCCACCAGGGCAGCCCCAGCCCAGGCATGAGGCACCTTGCTGGGGACTGGGGATGGGACAAGGCTGGACTAGGAGATGAGCCTCCAAATGGAGTTCATGTTTCACATCAACAGATGATGTGGTCTGCCATGGGCATTGCTGTGCAGTATCTGTAGCAGAGAGCAGGAGGGGAATGTTGCGGTGGACCCCCCTGGGCCCCCGCCCCTCTGGGCCAGATCCCTGCCATGTGACTGAGCCAAGTCTATCTTAGGTTCGGGCCGCCCGGGCTCTGATCTGGTTGGTTGTTTGTCCCGTCTCCGCCCCTGGTATCACCTTTCCCCCTGTCTGTGATAAAGCCAGCAGGGGGGAAAGCCCAGCCCTCTTACCTCGCCGACTCTGCCCAGGTCGGGTGCTCTGTTCCCCCCCAGGACAGAGGGAATAAATGACTTAACATCAAGGAGGTATGAGCTGTATTTCTGTTCTCAACTTCTGCTCTGGGGACAGCTGCCATTAACACTGGCTTAGGTGGGGCTGCTCAGTCGAAGGAATATTAGGCTGTTTGTGAATGGTCTAGGATATTCTGAGGCTTAAGAAGCAAGCTTGCCACAGAATTAAGCAGTGGGCAGCTGATAGCCCCCCACAGGGGAACAAGCAGTAGTGGGATGAGCTTGAAAGTAGATCCCAAGCTAAAGTAATTTCAAAATGCATGCAAATGCTATATCCTTATTTTCATTTTTTTTCTGGGACAAATGTGGGGGTTTTGCTTACTTTATGCAATCATCTTTATCTTTTCAACCTGAGGTTTCTCCCTGCTAAAATAAAGACTGCTTGATATTTAACACCTGAGACACCTCCTGTGAAAGCTGTTTCCAGCTGCTGATAAGTTGTGATGCATCTTAAATAGGTAGAAATTTTTGTTTACAAAGAGTGCTTTATTTAATTAACCTGTCACTACAAAAATCTCATAGACAAGACTGAAATTTATTTAACAAAATTAATAATGATTAATTATATGCCTACCAGGTATTTCTTCTGCAGGCTCTGGAAACACTTTGGAGACTGCTAGGCCAATCTGAACTAGGAGTAGGACTTAATATATTTCTAAGTAATTACAGCAATCTTTCTTTATTAGAAAATCTATGAATGAGATATTTTTAAAATTTATTTTTAGAAAAGGAAGCAACACAATTTCTTCAGTTTTAATGGCAAAGAGGAATTAGAATTTCAGTACTCTGGAAATTTAGGAGCAGCAAGAAATTTAATATTTTGAAAAGTACTATTGAGATATAATTATGGTTTTAGTAAGAATTTGTGATGAGAAAAAGGTAATCTCGGGGTGACTTTATGATGTTGTATCCCCTATTGGTGCTCTATGCCCAGAAATTAATTTTGTGCCTTTCTGTGCCTTTAAACTGAGCCTGAGAGGCGGGAGAGAAAAAAAACAAGTTTACTCTTCAAAACAGTTGTTTGAGGACACAGACACACTGCTCTGCTTCTGGAGCAGCAAGAGCAGAGGAAGCACCTTCTTCTTGCTCTTCAGCCAGCTTTCAGCTCCTTTTCTCCAGAGGGAGACAGAGTTGAACTTGGTTTTCCTGAGACTTTGGTTTTTCCCTTCTTCTCTTCTGGACTGTTCCAACATCAGAACACACCAGGAGAATTTTCCACCCAGGCCCCAGAGGTGGGCCCACACCAACCCAACTCTGAGGAGGAGGAGAGAGACCACACCTACAGAAGGACTCTGAAATTTTCCCAGGTTTCTCTCCACAATAAGAGGTTTTATTATTTAGCATTATTACTCTTTTCCTGTATGTTTGTTAAATAATAGTTTTTATCTCTTTCACTTTCCTTTGAGGAAAATTTCTTTTTTACTGAACCTCGTGGGGGAGGGGTGGTTGCAACCTGCCATCTATCAGAGGATATTTTCCTCCAAATTTGTCCAAACCAGCGCAGGAAGTTGGATGTTTTTAAAATATGTGAATTTTAATCATTTCTCACCATCCAATTTCCCTATGTATGTAAGATAATTGAACACAGGGAAATCTGACTCTTTTCCCTGCTTTTCACACCCAAACTGCTTTCCTGCCTCCAGCAATATCAGATCTACCCTCATGTCACCACGACTGAACTATATGCTTACATTCTTGCACTCTTCTCCATTCTAGCATATTATTTGTGATGATGCTATTCAGATATACGTAAGAAAAAGAACAAAAAAAAATTAGACATATCTATATATATTTCAAAGAGTTTTCCAGTTTCTGCAGAGACTCAATTTTTTTATGTAACACCTAAAACTTTGGTAGTATTATTAGAAACAGGAAGAGTACTGTGAGGGTAAGGTAATGCTAATTACAAGCCTGGATTTACTTCTCTTTTCCTGTCCTGGATTAATTGTTTCACTTCTCTGCCCTCTTTCTCCTGAGTATGGTGTCTGCAACATCCCTTCAAGTACAGTTTAACAGAGAAAACCCCCTTGTTTTAAAACTGATGTATTGCAAATCCCTAGGCATTTACATGTAACCAATTGTTTTTAATTAAAATTACTCTCCTAATTTTCTGTTTTGTCCTAAAACAAGACAGAAACTTACACAAAGTATTGGAATTTCCTGTGCTTATTCCAATGTGATGCTACATTAACTATTGATCATTTCTACAGAAAAACTTGGTTTATTTTTTTCAGATAATATTTATAAAATGTTGCGGTGGGCCCCCCTGGCCGGGTCCCTGCCATGTGACTGAGTCGGGTCTGTCTGATGTTCCAGCAGCCCGGGCTCTGATCTGGTTGGTTGTTTGTCCCAGCTCCGCCCCTGGTATCCCCTTTCCCCCTCTCTGTGACAAAACCAGCAGGACACAAAGCCCCGCCCTCTCACCTCGCCGACTCTGCCCAGGTCAGTGCTCTGTCCCCCCTCCCAGGACAGAGGGAATAAATGACTTAACATCATAAAGGAGGTTTGAGCTGTATTTCTCTTCTCAACTTCTGCTTCTGGTGGTAGCTGTCACTGACACTGGCTGCACAGTCGAAGGATATTTAGGCTGTTTATGAATGGTTTAAGATATTCCAAGGCATAAAGAGGCAAGCTCACCACAAAATTAAGCAGGGGACAAGCTAATCCACAACCAGAATAAAATAAGAGCCCAAGGGCTAGATAAAGTACAGCAAGCAAGCAGCTAAGTCTAGGCAATCCTGAAACCTCAGTTCCTGGCTGAATTAAAATGCATTTCTGCACCCAAGTTCTAAACCTTAGATTCTGCCTTTGACTTGAATTTTCCTGAACAAATAGCTGGGATCTGCCTTTTCTTTGCAAATAGACCTTTATCCCATAACAGCTTACAGTCTGGAGAAAAGATTTCACAGGGACTCTACAGCTACATGCAACTCATCCCAGGAGATGGCACTGGTCAGGAGACCAGGCCTGATGGTGTTAGAGCCATGGTGTACTGGTATCCAGGGTTAGTAGTAAAAGGAGGTCATGATTTTTTATATGTTTTTATTTCTGTTTTTATTAATATATGAGATTAATTGCTTATGTAACAATTTAAAAGTGTCTTTTTATTGTTTTCCTGTAAGCCTGCTATACCTGATAGGCTTTGTTGCATTACCCATCCTTTGCAAAAAAAAAAAAAAAAAAAGAAAGTTGTGAAAAGTGGACTCTTTATCGAATTAAATCTTTTGGTGGCCCTGCATGGAGTGCAGATTGCATCTCCATTAGATGAGAGAAAAAGATCTATATTATAACATCTGCACTGATCTAATTTTCATGTTTGACCCACTTCTGTGATCCCCATGTATAACAGCCAACCTGCTTCAGGAGAATTGATGATGAATTAACATTTTCTTGTCTGCATTCTCTGACAATATCGTGTTGAATCCCTGCCCTAAATTCACACAGCATGGAGAGAAACACCCCTGCCAAGATCTTTTCTGTACTTAATAATTATTCTGTGACTGTAGGTGCAGACATGGGAACAGGATTTAAACACATCTTCTTTTCTTTTTGGTTTTTCTTTCTTTCTAAACTCATCTTTTTTCTTTTCTATTTTTCTTTTCCTCAAATTGTTACTGAGGAATCATTTTGATTTAAGAATCTTATCTTAAATGTCCATAATAAGGAAAGTTATGTTTCCCAGTTCTATGGGGTTTTTATTGCTTGTTTTACAGTAAATTACTCGGAAAAGAGGAATGACTGCAAAGGGTTAAAACTGATCTGTTTCCTTGTCTGTGCATATGTGGGTGCTTGCCTGTGTGTACACGTGCTCTTTTGCAAGATACTTGTCAATTAGTTGGAGGGAGATGAAAAACACAGAAATTCGCAGGATTTTAGAAGAGTATTTTTAAAGCATCGTCTCTGCTCCACTTAACTGATATAAAAGAGTCAGAAACTCTTTTCAAGAGCTAAGGCTGAAACCTGAACTATCCAGACAGCCACCAGCACTGACATTCAGCTCTCAGAAGCTTCACAGAAGTATTCCAGTTACTCTGTGTAATTTTTCTTTTAATGTTTGAAAGCTGATTTAAATAATGTATTTCTTTTATTTCCAAATTTTGCTCTATCATTTCTTTAGGCTTTACTTGAAATGACTCAGAAGATATGTTTTGATTCATGCTGAATTGCTCACTTTATTGGCTGTGTGAGAAGTTCAGCATGTTTCCTTCTTTTGTTTTAAACAGGACATAGTCCATTAGCACATCAGGTCTTGTTGAATATATTCAATGGATGGAGTTAATATATTTAGTAAATAGAAGATGCAAAAAATGCTGTGAAGATGAAAACATCTCAATCCACCCTACTGGCCGATCCAGCCAGTAAGGTCTAGGGTCTCCAAAATCAAAGTATCATAGAAAATATTTCTGAAGTGAAATCCTACATCTGGTCAAAGTTTTTCTTACAGGGAAGATATTTACTTGAACTCCAGTAATACTTTAACATAAATGTGGGCATATATACATAGCATGACCCAGTTTCCAAATCCAGGGTAAGAATTGTAGATTTTAGGTGAGGGTGTAGATAACAGATGCATTTGAAAGTTTGGAGGTGTTTATATAAAGTCCTCCATATGCACTGGGACTTTCTTACATGTTTTACCAATGATTTATTCATTAGTTTTGAGCAAATTACTGGGTTTTGGTTTTAATATACCTTTGAAAATAAGTGAAAAATTTGAATTGCTGTCAGAGGCAACCTGCCACATGCTAATAAAACAAAATTTAATCACACCCAGGAACTTGACATCAATTGAATTCTTCTTTCCTACCATGTGAGGTACCACAGAAAGGAGGATTACAAATAAGCCTTGGAGACTAGGGATATCAACAGAACACTGCATGTAAATTGGGATACAAACCTGCTTGCAGACTGTTCTCTGAGCTGAATACTAAAGTAAGCAGGGAGCTAGTGAAACTGTATGAGATTGGATGTAGCTGGTGACATTGTGGGTTTTAGCACACATATGACAGGGCAGATGACAGCTGTGCTCTGAATAAAGTAAGGAACATGGACTTTGGGATGCAGAAAATGGTTTTATAAAATCCAAGGTGAGAAAAGGTGAGTGGGTGCAGGAATCTATCAGCAAGTTGCAGAAAGAGCTATTGTTACAGAGTGGATGCTGAGAAAGGTGCACAAAAATTGCGAGTGGAGCTCATAGTTCATGGCATATATTGATACTGACAGTGAAAGTTACTTTGGAAAAAAATAAAATCAAAAGGTAAAAGACAGAGAGAAAAATCGAGGGAAAACTCTCAGTGGCCAGTGGGAAATGACAGAGGTCCCCAGGTAAGCAGACCCCCCCAAGGCTCCTCTCCAGTGCAGCAGGGTTTCCCCATAATACTCTCACAGTTGAGACACAAGCTTCAAGTTCAAACTCTTGTCAATGGTTGCTGACTATATGCTCTTACCTCTGACATGCTGACTGGGACTGGTGCTACATCCTCACTGCTACACTCAGTGAAAGTGTATTATTTGATCTTCAATGTATCCCAAAGACCCAAAAGAGGGGAAAATATGTCAAGACTGAGTATTTCCACTGCCTGCTTCCTTTAAGAACCCACCACAGCCACACTACCAACTTAGTTGGTGAAAAGCCATGAGAAAGATCCAGGACAGAAAAATCCAGGCTGAGGGCCCTGGGATAGCCTGTCCAAGTGGCCGGAGGAAGGCTCTACATCTGCAAAAAGGAGGCTCTCAGTACAAGGGAAGCTACGTCACCCAAAGCATTGTGCAACACTGTGCACGCACACAGCAAATTAGCACAGAGCATTTGCTATTGTAGCCTCTGATGAGGCTGCAGAGTATGAAAATTCTCTTCTGAGCTGTGAGTCATATAACAATTTTGTTAGTGCAGCCATTTATCAGCCTCAACTCTCTAAAATTAGATACTTGGGATCCAAATCAGCAAAACATTTTCTACATGTACATGGATTTCAGGCAAATCTTCAGATGCAGATGCAAAATTTAAGTAGACTTTTCCTTGTCTTTAGAACCATCATAATCTTCCTACCATTAAAAACCTTAAAATGTCTTAGAAGGCAATGGAAAAAGTCAGAAAAAAATTCATTAGCTGGGAACATTCACTGTCCAGACACTTTTGAACTTCTTTTAACAAAGAGCTTGCAGTTTCTTTCTTCTTACTTTAAACATTTTAGACTTTTAGTGTCCTTTATTGTGATTGTCATAAGACAGAGTATGGTTACTTTAAACATTTTAGACTTTTAGTGCCCTTTATCATGATTAATATCATAAGACAGAGTATGTTAAAATTTAATATGTGTGCTTTTCCAGTGCTTCCAGTGAAGTAAATGAAGAGCAGTATAGCATTTGCACTGGAAAATCCAAGATGTGATTTTACTTTCTTTGTAAACAAAGATAGATAGCTCTATTGTTATCTAGCTCCAGACTAATCTTTAGTAGAAATAAAATAAAAATAAAACCCAACAGCCCCACAAACTAACATACGCTCTCAAAATCAGATACTTAATTTCATTTATATAAATGTTTTATTCTCTGCCACTAACATGTGCGTTTGGAATATATCTTCCTTGCCCTATATTCATCCCCACTGCTAGCCATGTAGAATATTTAGGGATTCTGGGGTTTGGTAATCTCTGTCCAAAAAACAAATTGGAAACCTATAAGCAATACGTATTCATATGCAAAGAAATGCAGATTAAATTAATTGCATTTGCAACAATGTATTTCATATTGTCATTTTTGCTGGTATTTATATCCCAATGATCTCTGCACATCACTCATGGTTAACACAGTTTCTTGATATCTTTTTATGCAGGTTTGAAGGCGACTTTTTAGCTTTCTCATGTGCACAGATACATAAAAAAATGTCTGAGAATTTTTTTTACATTTTTTATAAATTTGACTGTGTTTTCAGAAAAGTAAGCTAATTTTTATTGCTGTTGGTTGAGTTAAACACAATCCTGTTGCATTCTAATAAAACTTGCACACAATCACAAAATGAGTCAGGTTAGAATGGACCCCAGTGGGTCATCTGGACCAAACTCCCCTCTCAAGCACGGCCATCTCAGAGCACATGGCACAAGATTGTGTCCAGATGGTTCTTGAATATCTCCAGTGAGGGAGACTCCACACCCTCTCTGGGCAATCTGTTCCAGTGCTCGGTCATCCCCACAGTAAAGAAGTTCTTCCTCATGCTCAGGTGGAAGTTCCTGTATATCAGTTTCTGCAGATTGCCTCTTGTCCTGTTGCTTGGCACCACCAAGAAGAGCCTGGTCCATCCTCCTGGCACTCTCACTTCAAATACTGACAGACATTGATGAAGTCCCCTCTCAGTCATCTCTTCTGGATACTGAAAGGCCCAGCTCCCTCAGCCTTTCCTCATAAAAAAGATGTTCCAGTCCCTTGATCATCTTTGTAGCTCCTCATCAGACCTGCTCCAGATGCTCCACGTCTCTCTTGTCCTGAGGAGCCCAGAACTGGACACAGCACTCCAGATGTGCCTCACCAGGGCTGAGTAGAAGGGCAGGATCACCTCCTGCAACCTGCTGGCAAAGCTCTTCCCAATGCACCCTAGGAGTCCATTGGCCTTCTTGGCCACAAGAACACATTGCTGGCTCATGGACAGCTTGCTGGCCACCAGGACCCCCAGGTCCTTCTCTGCAGAGCTGCTTCCCAGGAGATCAGCCCCCAGCCTGTACAGGTCCATGGGGTTATTCCTCCCCAGGGGCAGGACCCTGCACTTGCCTTTGTTGAATTTCACAGTTCTTCTCTGCTCATCTCTCCAACCCATCGAGGTCCTTCTGAAGGGCTGCACAGCCCTCTGGGGTACCAGCCACTCCTCACAAATTTGTGCTGACAGCAAACTTGCTGAGGTGCCATCTGCACCTTCATCCGAGTGAGTGACAAATAAGTTTTGGTAAATTAAAAAAGACCCAGTCCAGGACTGAACCTTTAGGGACGCCATTAGTGACAGGCCTCCAACTAGACCCTGTTCCATTGATTACACCCTCCAGTATCTGCTGTTCAGCTAGGTCTCAATTTACCCCGATGCCCACTCATCTGGTTCACACTTCCTGAGTTTACCTATGAGGATGTCATGAGAGATAGTGTTGAAAGTCTTGTTTTGTCTACTTTGATTACTTCTCCTTTCTGAGCTTCTCTCAATATTTTCAGGAACCAGTAGAATATGTATTTTTTCATAGCAAACACTTATTTGAAATAAGGCATGAGAAAAAAAAATATTGGAAATAGTTTTTTATTTAACAACTGTAGAAGACAGACAATCTGTAAATTCATTTAAAAAGCATCTATAGCTTAGTTTGTTGAATGCAGCAATTAGAAAGTAGCCAAAACCAGAGCAAATGCAAAATACTTTTCCTAAGGCTTATGAATTGTTACAAACATGAAAGCATACATAAATCAGGAAAATAACCCCACACTCTAATGTTACCTAGACCAGAGATATAGCAAGGATTTAGTCACAAAGACTGACAAAATACTTGAGTTGCATCACTGCCAATGGATATCAAAAACTTGTATAGTCACACTGAGGTTTTCCAACTCCACTGTGCCTTCACAGTTTTTCTTTCCTTTCTGTCTTCAAATTCACACTGTGTTTTCAAATGGATGGTTGGACAGTGCCCTGTTTCTGCATTGTAAGGCATACTAGCAATGTACTGTGGTACAATGGATTTACTTTAGAGAATTATAAGATAACAGGGAACTTCTAATGAGCTCCATTTATCACTCAGAAGTGAAAAATTCACCCACTACACAGGGAAAGAAAGAATTAAACTCTTGCTACAACACTGAGTACAAAAGAAAACTCAATTGGTCTTGAACTCTTGTTTCTTGCAGTAAAAAGACTCATATTACATGTTCTATAGGGTCTATAGATTAAATGTAGAACCACAAAGAAACACTTAGTTAAACTCCAAAAGTGTTGTTAGCTCTGCACAACACAACATGGAGACAGTGTCTCACACCTCTGGATGTGCCATTGAGGAGCCAGGTTTGGGGTTCTTCCCTTCCAAAAGCTGCACAGTAGGTTGTGGATATACACATAGGCTTCTACAGATTACTGAGCTTGCCACAAGACTGACAAATTGACATCTACTTCCCATTACCCCAGAAGGCACCAGTCAGCAGCACAGCTGACATTGTTCATTATCAGCAACATGTATTACACAAACCACACATTCAGCAAATGTGCACATGATGTCAAATTAGGAATGACACCGGATCAGGTGGTATTATCTGTAGCAGAATAAACACTGTCAAACCTATAGGAAGCTAACAAGCAGATGCAGCTTCAAGACTGCTGCAGACAAAACTGGTCAGTATAAAGAACCATTTTAACATTGTGCACAGGCTCCTGCATTAGCAAATGCATTAGGGCTAGTCACTGATATTCCTCTAACAGTCATCCATGTGGGGTTTTGATCCATATCACTAAAAACTCTATATTGTTGGGGCTCTGAGCACCATTTCCAGCACCCAGTGTGATTTGCTCCAAGACTGGCTTCTGAGATTAAGATATTATCATGAAAACCACAAACAAATGAATCATTCTGAATTAGAGCTAAAATTTAAAAGGTGTGCAATGAGTATATCCTAGGGCCACATATTGAGCACAAAAAGATAACACTGAAGACAATAAGCAAAGCTGTACTGGATTGTGTGGAAAAAAAGATACAAGCATATAACTGAGCAAGTGAAGCATAAACACAAGGGACAAAAGTCAATCTTCAAAATGTCATCCCTACTTGAATTTGCAGTCTTAATAAATTGTTTTGTTGTTGCTGCTGCTGGTTTTATGTAGCAATTCTATTATTTTTCTTATTCTGGCCTGATTTCCTCTACCTTCCTGTTGGAGATCTTTAGGATAAGAGGATATAAAATTCTGCCAGAAGCAGGAAATTATCTTCCACTAGTAAGACTATCCAGAACTATGAAGCTTTCTTAGAGATGGAAATAAGGGAAAGAGTTAGAAATCACTTCCCCATTGCATCCCTGTCCTGGAATGAATTGGTTCCACTCAATTTTTCTATTTCCCTCTCCCCTCACTTGTATGTGAATCAGGGACTGTCCTTCTGTGTTGATGCTGAAATCCATCCCAAGTTCACAACTACCTCCTGTCTCCACTTCCTCATCAGCCCTTCTTGCTTTGACAATATCAACTTTGCAAGGCATATATCCCTGGTATATTGATAAGCAAAACAGTAAAATTAAGGTTGAAAAAAATTTGCAGTCACTGGAAATTCTGCTCTTGGTCTCAGTGAGACTGAGATGTCCTCTTGAATAAGCAATAAATACTGGCCTGTTGATTATAATAATCTTTTTCATAATTGATCCATCATAGTTTTTGTAAACATACTTTAAGTAAGTGGTAACAGAATTTCCAGTTCACTGTGTCTCATGGGCACTGCAAACAGGCAGTCTTACACTGGTAGTGTAAAGGTGGTTTAATACTTGTTTATTAAACTAGCATAGTTTATCATTGATATTTGCAAAGCATTACCTTGGTAGAAAGTAAGTCTAGATTGCTATGGGTCACATAAAACAGGTTTCTGCCATGAACCATCCTTGCCTTTCTCTGCAAATATTTAATCAGCAGAGACACACAGATTTAGACTGGCCTGTCTTATTAGCCACATGTCATTGGATTAGGGACCAGGGTTGGGAATCCAACTTTCTGGCCAAAGTCATCTTGAGTGAGAAATCACTAGTTTGTGACTCCTGACAGACTAATTGCTATGTATGGGGCTCCATAATAATTTGTCTATATTGATTCTGACTATGCTGCCTGAATTGCTAATCTAATACCCTGGAAATCCCTGTATTGTGTTTTATTTAGCTGTGTAAATGTGCTTGCCATTTATTGCAGAGCTTTTACAGTGGTGGTTGTTCTGCATGGTTTTGGCAACAATATTGGGGAGCAAGAATAAAGAGGAGTTCTAGAGATGATACATCTGTGATCAGCCAGCTCTATTAAAATTTTCAGACAGCATTACAGACTAGTACTACAACTGCTTGTCTCAGTTATGTGAGTTGTTTGCACTGTGTATCAGATCTTCAGTATCAGCATGTTTTGTAATTTGTAAGAAACGTCTTTGTATGAGTACCTTTTGCTCCATCTTAGACACCCTACTTCATAATTGCCTTAATTTGACATTATTAGAGTAACATTTAAGGTTTCTGAATCAAAGCCCCTTTTACACTGCTAATCTGTAGCATTTATTGCAGGGTGAACATCCTGAAGACAGAAATGGTCTAACTTTAGATCAGATATACCCTCTTCTGATAGGCACACAGGGCACTGTAGGCTGGCTGGGAGCTTGGTATCCCTGATATTCCTCATTCCTTCTTTTTATAATATGGATGTGTTTGTTTAAGTGGAAAAGCATTAAATACAGTAAAATGATCCCACTGGTTTTCTCTCAGCTTCAATCTTTGAAAACAAAATGAGGAAAATTTGTTTGGTTTTCCCTCTTTCTCTTGCATATGAAGTTAATATTCACCTAAATGAGAGCCTTGTCAAGTTGTTGAGTTTATGACATCATTTTGAGCTAGTACTTTTAGTGTTTTCCAAAAAATATTAAGGATCACAGAGTAGATATATGGTACTTTATATTCGATGTAAATATGTATTTGAAAGAAAATTATTTTAACATGGCCCTGTCCTAAGGACTTTGACATGCAGGAAGTGAAATGATGCATTTTGGTGAAAATTTAAACTCTGTCTGTGGAGAAAATATGTTATAAAATCAAAATTTATATTGTGTGACTTAATTAAGGGACATAATTATGAATTTCCTCACATGATTTTTATTCTGCAGATATAAGCCTCTGAATATTGTGTACTTGCACTTCATTTGAAAACCTGTGCTGTGCTGGCTGATTCATTCAGGCTTTATCAACTCTTCAAAGTTGCAGAAACAATAGTTGAGGACTTATACCTGCCCCTTCTAATTATTAAAAATAAAAATGATGTATGAGATGGTGAATCTTTACTCTTGGGAAGATAAAATTTTCATATTTACTGTTGAAGTTCACTTGTATCCAACCTCATTAGTTATACTTTCAAAAGACTTTGTACTTTGTTTCTTACTGCAACTTATGAGTCTAGGAGCCCGATTAAACCAAGCACTACTGATTTATATATAATTATGATAAAAATATGCATCATAAAAATACATATTAAGTAGGGAATATCCACCTTAAGATATAAATAATAGTGAAATTCAAACTGGTAAAATTCAACAGAATTTCACTTTTGCATCAGAATTCTAATATAACACTATTCTGGACAGATATATTTAGGCTAACTGCATATCCTTCATTTTAATTACAACACTCATATTTCTATTATGGCTAAAAATACAGAGAACAGATCAGTGTTATACTATAAAAGTAGATAAGGTGTTTTATCAGAGGTAGGAACTACTTAAATTAACTAACCTTTATCTGCACTAATAATTTTTTTTTAATTAATGATATGCTAAAAATACTACATAGTTCTTTTATGGTAATGATGTTAATTTATATTCAAGTGTCCTTCTGTAATAGAAGATGTTCTTTGCTTTTTCTAGCAGTTGTAGGAAAGCATACAAATGAAAATACAGTGACTATCTGAACATGTGGGAGAAATGACATAGCTGTATTTCTTAGAACTATATTTGGTCTGCTGAAAATTACATTAAAATTGATTTATTGTTTCTATTAAATTGGGAGTTATCGATAGGTGAGATCCCTAAATGCAGTACTTTGGCAGTGAGGACAGTGCAGCTAGGTTGACCTGCCTTAACTATGGATCTGGCCTACAGTTCAGAAAACAGAATATTCCAGGGACCTCCATACAGTCAAGGTTATGAGTGGAACTCAAATTCACTTTTAAAAGACAAAATCTTCTAGAAGATTAAAAATCTTTAGGCTGATTAGAAAGATAAGAATTTTAAACACATGTTTAAGCCTGATGGGTACAAGCATTTGAAACTTAATAATGCTAAAATGTACTCAGTGAGATTTTAAAAGCATTAAAAGCCAGGAACTCAGTGTTCAAAATTATCATCTAAAAGCCTATCCATAGCTTGAGCTATTTCCTTTTTTAGATTTGGTCACTGAGAAAAATTTCTTATATAAATATATTGAACATCTAGAAGGCTACAGGAGTGGTCAGGCTACTGTGAACCTGTGTCAGGGAAGGCCTTTATAGTAGAGCTAAAGCAGACATAATCCCTGACATAACAATGGTACCACATCAGTTACACAACTGGGAAAGAGAATTCCCTTAGAAAATGATGGGAATTTTCTTTCTTTTTGAGCAGTCACTCAAAGTAATGGGGCTTTTGTTGTTGTTGATTTTGGGTTGAGATTTTTTTTTTTTTTTTTTTTTTTTTTTGTATGTTATTATTCTTGACATATGTTGGTTATTGTACATAGATCTAAGACAATTAAAAGAAATATGACTGCAAATTCACTCTCAAAAAGACAAATCAATTATTTTTTAGAAATATCTTTTGACTAGCCTGTGTTTTTTTATTGACACAAGCACTTCATCAATGCTAAAGCATTTTCCCAAATTACTTCAAGGAGATATAAGAACTGACAATTTCTGCTACCATATTTGCATGTTAATGAACTTTCTGATAATGCAGGCTGCTGCTATTCCAGTGTCGGACTGGAAGTGGCATATTTTAAATTTGTTGCTCTGCTTTGTCCTGTAAAATATTTCAGAGAAGGAGTGGGATGCAGGAAACAGCAGCTAGGCTCAGAAAACAAAAAGCTGAGGGCAGAAAATACAGCTGACCTGCCAGCTTTTACATTGGAAGCTTAGATAGAGGTGCCTTCAGAGTTAGTCCCTCCTCTTAGCCCCCAGCCTGCCTGTCCCCCATCAGAGAAGGTCCTCCTGGGATACTGGGCAGTCCACACTACAAAGACAAGACCAAATCTTGCCCTCTTCAGTGAAAGCACTGACAGGCTGACCTCAGCTCACTACTGCAATCTCCTCTTTCAGTCCTGTACCTTTTGCAGACCAGCCTCCCTTGCATTGCCCAGCCTTGCCATTCAGCTTGACAGTCTTGCTGTCATTTGATAATTTTACTGAAGGCATCATCATAGTAGAGTTAGCCTCTGACTGCTTATCAGTCTAGCTACCAAACTACTATTTAGACACTCTGCTTTTAGGCCATCCTATTACAGCTTTTAACCTCTTCTGTCCACATGCAGAGGACTGGAGCCAGAGGAGGCACATGCTTGAGCACCTTTCTCAAAGCAGTGCATAGAAATACAGTTGGACTTCACATTCCCTGTGTCCATGAAGGCAAAATGGGTCACTCTCCTGCAACTGTCCCTGCTCTACTTCTCCCAGCATCTCACAGAAGATTAAGAACAGGCCTTTCCCCGGTGCTGTTTCTGTAATATTTTAAGAGATGTGACTGACAATTAATAGAAAAGTGGGATGAAAAAGCGCCCTACAGGGTAGAAAACAAGTATAAGCTGATGATAAAAAGCTTGAATGGTATTCTGTCAGTATATTTATTATAATGCCATGCTGCTGGTACAGTCAGTGTTCTCTCTTTGCATCTCTTCCCTCGTCTCCCCTTTTGGCATACTGCTTTCTTGGCTTAGGCAGCAGCCTGTGTTTCACAGTGAAGTAGTGGTTCCTCCATGGCTAAAAGGGTTGGAATAACGTATGCAATAATGTAGGAGCACTTGGTAAAATAAACTCCAGGCTAGTCTCAGAGGCTCAGGAGGCAGCTGTTCCTTCCAACAAAATGATTAGCAGATATTGCAGTATAAACACTACAGTGCAACAAAAGGGTTTTTTTTCTGGAAGTCTGACATTAAGAAGAAGATAAAAGCAACACTGGGCCTCCTTCAGTCAAAGGTACATGGGAAAAAGATGTTCTTGTCCTGGTGATTTCAGAAATCTGGCTACACCAGAGATAACTTTCATTTGAAAAACAAAAAAGTGTGAAATTAGGGATTTAGAGACTGGAGCATGTCTCTTGCAAGGAACAGCTGAGGGAGCTGGGCTTCAAGAAGAGACTCCAGAAGAGATGACTGAGAGGGGACCTCATGTGAAGGTCAGTATCTGAAGGGAGGGTGTCAAGATGATGGACCAGGCTCTTCTGGGTGGTGCCAAGCAACAGGACAAGAGGCAATCTGCAGAAACTGATGCATAGGAAGCTCCACCTGAACATGAGAAAGAACTTCTTTACTGTGGGGATGACCGAGCACTGGAACAGATTGCCCAGAGAGGGTGTGGAGTCTCCCTCACTGGGGATCTTTAAGAACTGTCTGGACACAATCCTGTGCCGTGTGCTCTGGGATGGCCCTGCTTGAGAGGGGAGGTGACTCACTGGGGTTCTTCTCAACCTTACCTATTTTGCTATTCTGTGAGTCTTTGAAATGAAAAGTCAGACCAGGTTTTATGGTGTGTCTGAAGACCCACCCTCTGCACACATGCTGCTGGTCAGTCTAGAAATCTGCTTTTTCCGTGCACTCTGCAGTTTCTGAAAGCTCTTGTCTTCCATCACATGGACATCTGCCAGGCACAGATCTCAAAAGAGGAGCCTGCAGCATTTGCCACCTGAAAAGAAACAGGAAAAGCATTTTAATTCCAAAACAGGTAGCACAGACGACATGCAATAGAAAACATGAACTCTTCGAGAGCCTTTTAGAAAAGGGGGCTGGTGCCTCCAGGGAATAGGCAGGGATAGCACAGCACCTGCCCTCCTCGGCTCCAATCACTCTCCTGGAGTCTCTCCTGTCCCTGAGGTCAGCCCTAGTTTGCATCATAACTGGGTGGGTTTTGAGACTTCTTTGGAATAAGAATTGCTTGTGACATGTGCATTGAACTTGATTTTTGCCATCCCTCTGTGTTTGTCTTGCATAGAGAAAATTAATTCACAATGGTCCCCAATGAAGGAAGAAATCAGTATAAAACAAAGAAAAATTGAGATACTTATCTACAAATATATCCCACAGATATCTCTATAACTTGATGTGGCCTAGTATATCATAGATTCATAGAATCCTTCAGGGTGGAAAAGTCTTCTAAGGTCATCAAGTCCAACCATTAACCTCCTGGTGCCAAACCCACCACTAAACTATGTTCCCAAGTGCCACATCTACATGTTTTTTAATTACCTCTTGGGACAGTGAATCAACCACTTCCCTGGGCAGCCTGTTTCAGTGCTTTACACCCCGTTCAGTAAAGAATTCTTTTACTAATAGTCTAGAATACACAAGTATTAGTATTATAGAAAAGAATTCAACGTGGTTCTGTTTTTTTTAACAGACACTTTCTCACATAAGACCATGCATAAATTGCAACGTTTACATGACCCCTCGCAACAATTTTGAATTGTGAATCAATCCTGTGCACAGAGTGAGCTGTATGTTGGTTATAGATAAATAGTTTTAAATCGTCAGAGTGCAATGCATATTTTATGCTACAGCACCATCTACAGTAAGGATAAAATATCTTGTGCTACAGTTTCTATTTTAGGATGTTAAATCACAGTGGGATTGAATTTACATTTGTCTGCAGATTTGGCATGTTATTCCCAATTTGCACTACCAAAATTGCTTCTTTTCTGATTAATGAATAGTAATAACCTTCACTTCCTTATCTGTTCTTTTTCTTAGGCTGCCTCACTTGTCTGTGTTTTATAGGCTAACTTGTGTACTTTTTAATTTTATAAAACTTTTTTAGTCCATGATAACTCTTTATAATTCTATAAAACATAGGAACTATTTAGATTACATCGGTCATAACAAATAAAACAACAATCTGCAACTGAAATCCTGAGTTATGTCACACGTTATGTTTCAAGCCCAGATCTCTGTGCTTCCTCCTTTTGTCATGATAGGTAGGTATTTGTGCCAGACAAATTATCTGTCTCACTGAACCAGCATCCTGGTCCAGGGGGCATCTAAATAAATGTCAGTTCACTCCCAAGTTCTCACTCAAAATAACTGATCAGCTTAATGAGAGCAAAATCCCCACCAACTTTTGCTTGTTCATTGCTCTAAGCAGGAGATCAGAAAAAGTAACATTTTTCTTCTATACCATTCAACTTTCTGGAAATATCTTATCCATAGAGGGCACTATCATACAAAAAATATCTTTCAGTCTGGTTGACCATATTTAGCCTCCATCTCCTCAAATCCTTGTAAGTATACAACATCAGTGCATACTCATTGTACACATTTAAATTTAGAATTTCCGTTAAGTCTGCACATTCTGCTGGACTTATCTGTAGTTTAATAGGATTTTTTAATTTCTCTTTTTTTATATTTCCCTTTATTTTTCTTTTCCTGTAAGTCTTACCTAAAGTATAGCTAATAATTTCTCTAAGTGTTGAATTTTTTTTTTTCTTAGTGACCTTTACAAATTTGCTTTTCCCTCCAAAATGCTACAAATTGAAAAATTTTATTAGGTGACCAGAAACATCTTACTTTAAACCTTCAATTCTTTATTGCTTACCATCTAAGTAGTAGAAAAGCTAACATTTTCACAGATCAGAAAAGATACTGGAGGTCATGAGAAAAAAGCCTCTTTTTTTATTGTTTTCTGTACAATTAACCCTTTACTTCTATTCTGCAAAACAAAAAAAAAAAAAAAACAAAACAAAACAAAACAAAAAAATCACAAGTGAAAAAAAGAACATAGGACAAATAGAGGCAGGAGGTATGGAAAATGCCAGGGCAGGTCTTTATAAACTTTTCCCTAGTGTCCCACAATAAAACATCTGCATCAAATTCTGAACAATTTCAGCAGATTATTTTTCTTCTGACAATTCAGCATAATCTTAGGTGAATCACCTCATATTTTCTCCTGTGACACACAGGAGATTGACCTAAGAAACAGGTGGCATTAGAATAACAATCTTATTTAAGAAAAGAGCTCTATGTATGGAAAGGCTCTGTCATAAGTTGAAATAACAGCTTCTTGCAAGCAGGACTTCACAGTTAATAACTTTACCTCCTGAGTGTCAGAAGGGTATTGGCAGAGCTAATGAGAAGCTGTAAGAGCTGTACCAGTGGCCTAATGCAGATTCATAAGTGGAATAATTCCTGAAGGTATGTGTAATGTAACACACATGTGAAATGATAAAGCAGCTGCTCCACAGTTTGCTCCTTTTTCACAATAACCTTAGCAGAGGGCTCATGAATTGAGAAGCCAACTATCACTTCCTGTAAAATGGGCAGGGCAACAGTGCAGCTAAAAAGTCTCAAATTGTCTATAACTTATAATTTCAGGTGATTGGATGTGGCAATTATTTCACTTTTGCTATGTTTTTAACAAGCGTTGAGTCAGTTTCAATAATTTTTTTGATCATAAAGTCTTCCCAAGAGTGCTATTTAATCTTTATATCTCTTCCAGATCTAAAAAATGGTGTCTTTCTAAGAATGAGAGGATTTTATTATAACAGCCTAGTTACTTAAAGGTTGAGACAATTACAAAGCATTAGACTGTCTGGTCTGATTTCCCATGTCTGACACACTTTTCATTTTTGTACAGTTACCCCACCCACCTTATGAATTATGACAAGACCCCAAATTTATGTTTAGATGAAGTTTGAGCAAGATTATCTGATCTTTTTGTAGCTGAAGATCAAACAAGAAAACAGCAAGTACCCTAGACATGACTTTGGCCACTTGTCCATGCTAATCTCAGTATGGTACTGCCCTTTCTGCACTCTGGGTTTACTGCCATGTTCTTCCATATGGTGCCTCTGGCTCTTCCCCTGTCTGTAAACGGGGAAGAGCTTTAAATATATTTAGTGCCTCATTTGAGACATGATTGTGCCCCCTGGCTGGGGAACTAATCATGATTCTATGAAAGTGGGAGAGGAAATATCCGTGACTTTTGTCAGCCCCAGCTATTAATGGTGCTGTATCTTGTTTTATATGCAAGTTCTTATATACAAATTCTTATATACAAGTTCTTTATATACAAATTGTTTTATATACAAATTCTTTATAGGCAAATTCTCTGGCTTCAGGTTTCACTTGCTACTTTTTGTTGCCTTTCACCGCTGCATGTTTTCTCCTCCTGCAGATATCAAGGTTCTGTCAAAAAATCGTAGTTTTGCCTTTTTTTTCCCATTAAATAAACTACATTTTTTAATATTCACAAAATAATATTTCCTTTAGTCTTCAATTGATTTTTTTTGAGACTCATTTTGCATGTCCCCAAGTTCAACTTCTTCAAAATTTTTTAAAGTACTGTATGTGCTTAGTATAGATTAAAGTAATTTCACTTATGCTACTCATTGTTCTTTTATTACATTTTACCCCATTCCATCAGCTATTTTTGAAACAATAGTTCTTAGAAGGTTCTGTTGAATTACTTTTCTTCAAGATTTCTCTGAGTTACAGTTTTCCATAACAGAGTACTTCCTTCATCAGGAACAGAGTGCATATTGGGGTTTTTTAGCCTTAAAATCATGTCATAGTTTAAAAAAAAAAAAATGTACAAAGTTTAATTCCAATATACCTTTCTTTCTGTTTCTCTAACTGTAAGAATTCTGAGCTCATAATATCTCCAGAGAGACGTGAAACTTGTAGCTTGTACTGAATGTGGAACTCAGAGGAAACTCGCTTCTGAAAGTCAAGGCCATGGGTTCTCTCTCAAGTACACTCTGGATCCCGGTCCTCTTCCAGATTCTTTCATGACACTGAAAATCTACCAGAATGCCAAGTTCTGTATCAGCTCCATAGGCTGATGGTCCTCATGCTACACATACTGACCCACTTGCCCACAAAATCAGCCCAGTTCCTTTTAGTGAGTGAGGAGCTGGACTCTCTCTATACGTCAACTTCCAGGATTTGGAATAATGATCTGCAATTTGCAGCACAATAAACAGAATTTGCCACAATATGAAAGTGCTTGCCAGTCATTTTCATCAATGTTCATTGTTTTAATGACTAAACATTACCAGCTACAAATACTTGCACCCCTTTAACCTGTCTTTGAAATTCCAAAAGGCAATTGATTCCAGACTTTGAACACAATCTCCAAGTGGCAAAACTATATTCTTGCTTTGGTTTAGCAAATACAGAGAGTCGATGCACACATTCTGTTTCCTTCTTCTTCCACATTATCTGTTAGAGCACCATTCATAATGCTTCTTCATAATAGCTGTGCAGTATTAAATTTAGTTGAGGAAGATAATGATTTTCTTACCCTCCCTCAGCCTTTGCCAGTAGATTGTGTTCACTAGCAACCACATCACAGATTTGGCCAGCATGACAGTTTGGGACTAGATAGCCAGTTCATGATTCAAGTGGCCTTTGGAAATTATATCAACATTAGGACATGCAAAGAAACATTTTTTTTCTAAGATTTAATTCAAAATTCAACAAGAAAAACAAATAGCCATTGCCAAGAAAGAGTGCCTTAGCTTTTCTAAATGTTTCCCGTGGCTTTCATGATGAAAAATATATATGCAGCATAGTTCCCTTCTCAAAAGGAGGTGATGATGTGGGACAAGAAACCCTAGCAACATTGATTCTCCTATGCCTTACATATATTTTTTTCCTAATGGTACTGTACTTTAGTTCAAAGATGAGTAATTACTTTTATCATCAAAAATTCATTTCATTGATCAACATGCCAAAATAAATATATGAATATGTTCTTCCAAGAGAGTATTTAGGCTTCTCTAACCAAGTAAGTTTTGAGGTTGGGGCATGGAGTTAAATGCATGTGTGTTTGTGTTCAGGGGTTATACAAAGGAACTGCTTAAGTTATTTCACAACCATGCACTTAGAGACAAAAATAATGCAAAACACAGCTTTTGAGTTTTTCAGCAGTCTTGTTTCATATGCTAAATAATAAATTGTGATAACCTAACACCACTGATGAATAAATTCTTTAATTCTTGTCTCAAGGGAGAAAGGTATATTCTGTTTGTTTTCTCTTGGATATTTATGTGATCATGTTGATTTTCTGTGAATGTGTCCTAAAGTTTCTTTTTCCTTGGTGGCTTCTTCATTTTTGATAAAACAGACAGATTGATTTGATGGAGACAAGTGGTTTCAAAGGAAAATAGGCACTGATGCTGCTGATAAGTGACTTGATCAGAGCAGATGAAAGGGGTCTGTGAGTGCCATGGATGAGCACTGACACTACAGCTGCAGAGACCAGACTCAGTTGTCCTACCACTTGGGATTCAGTCTTTCTACAGTAGAAAAGCTAGTGAAAGGAAGCCTGCTAAATTTTGCTGAATGTTGTGATGAGCCAGGAAAGCAGAGAGGACTGACAGCTGGGGCTGTTCAGCCTGAAGGAAGGAACAACTCCAGGGAGCCCTTGGAACACCTTGTAGTACATAAAGGAGGTTACAAGAAGGCTGGAAAGAGACTTTGCACAAGGACGTGTAGTGACAGGACAAATGGGAATGACAAACTGAAGGAGGGGAGGTTTAGATTAGATAATAGGAAGAAGTTCTTTACTGTGAGAGTGGTGACCCCCTGCAATAGGTTGTTTTATCATTGGGAGTATTCAAGGCCTGGTAGGATGGAGTTTTGGGGAACTTGGCCTAATGGAAAATGTCCCTGCCCATGACAGGTTGGTTGGAACTTGATGGTCTTTAAGGTCCTTTACAACCCAAGCCATTCTGTGATTCTGTTTTATGATTCAAAATGTACCTATGTACTTGAACTGAAGAAAGAGTAAATCATCATTTTCTATCAAGACAAGTAATAACTGTCTCACCCTAACTCCTAATAATTAATTTTCATAATAAAGTATTCCTTTGGTATATTTTAAGACATATGCATTTGTGCCATAATATTTTATCTGATCAACCTGGATTCTCACAAAAAAAAACTTACAGTGTTTCCTGCACAGGCTCTAACTTCTTCTGAGTGGCAGAGTTGGATAGACTGCTAAGCTTGGTGTGACTTGAGGTCAGGAAGAGGAGGGTTCACTTTGCCGTGCAAGATGTGTAAATCTATTGCATTCCCAGTGAAGTGTTTATACCTTATTTTATTCTGGAATTGTTTAGGTTTAGCTGACAGTCCATAGACATTTTTATGTCTTTGTTTGCAAGACTGATGGCTCATATATTCTGTTAAATCACTTTACTGTGTAGGTACTTACAGACATTGATTCAGTTATGTTCTAGGCTTAGATTAGAGATTGATATCAGCTGTCTTAGTATTGCAGTACACCTTAAGTTCATGTCCAGTTTGTTATCTACCATGATCAGATTAATTCCCTTTCTGAGTCAGTGACATCCAGAACATATTCCCCCATTTGTAATTAGTCTCATTAGCGTCTAGAATACAGCTTCAAATTTGCTGCATTAAAATACTTACTATACAAATGAGTTCAGGTTGCTGCTCAAAGAAGTCAATGACATATTTGTCATTAATCCTGCTTGAAATGTACCAACTGGATAATGATTAACCATTAACCTATCTTCTAAGGAATTCTAAGGTAATCATTTTAGTGTAGACTTGAAATATGATATTGTCAAAATTTTAATCAAAATATTGTGCAATGCTACATCAACTGACTTCTACTAGTTTAAGCATATTTTATCAAATCCCTTGTAAGTCAAATCTGTAATCATACAATGAAGATTTGCTTCAGCTGGGGTGATCTATTAGCTGGAAAAAGCTGTTTAGTGGTATCAATAAGGTTACAATTCTTTAATCCTTTTTGAAGCATCAACAATTTCGTAAGAACTGCACAGATATAAAGAATATAAGAAGTGGAAGCTGTGTTAAGATGTGGAAACTCTTTTAATCAATATTTTTCTACCTGCCTAATTTCATTAAAAGGCAATATAAACAGGCATGATTTGAAAGATTATGGTTTAGAGCAACTGAAGAGATTGGCAGTGTAGAGTGAGGGTTATCCAATCTGACTAAGTTAACATGAATTTCAGTTTTGCAAGGAGAATCCATTTTCATTCCTAGAAATCTTGTCAGAGCAGAATATTTGCAGAGTACTTGTCCAGGATTTCTAGACAGCCCTCAGCACAGCAGGAGCTCTGAACATAATGTCTGTAGCTCAGATATGTTCACCATGAAACTTCAGACCATTATCACTGGATGAAAATGTCCACTCTTACAGATCTGATCCTGGTCTACTGAACATGTGTCACATCAAAATGTCTGGACAAACTGTAGCTGTAGTAGATTTTTAAAAAAGGTAAATACATGTAGACCATGTCTTGTGCTTACTGGACATGCTTGACTCTTTGATACATAGCACATAGAGCACCCACAACTACTTCTGGACAAAAAATTTAGCAGAACTTTGGATACCTTGCTGTCAGCCCCATGGTCTTAATATTCCTTTGTGGGCAGGAATTGTATAAAAGCATTACCAGAAGATTTTGCTTGTAAATTCCCGGTAGGGAGTTTCAATACAAGACACTCCAATGATACTGAGCAAAAGAAAATCTCTTGGAAGTTGTGGCCTGTTAATTCAAGAGAGCATACCTGAAGCCTTTAATTTCAGCAAATTACCAGGCTCCTCTTCCCCACTGAGCAGAAAGGTCACATTTTTGTTTTCACAGGAGAGACATGCTAATGAAATACTGATATAAAGATAGAAAGTGGACCAGGGAGTTAATGTGACTAACTGAGATACCTAATTTTGGTGCAAAAGGATCTGAATACTGGGTACAAAGCACTACTGGGAAACACAGTCTGCTCTTCTGAAAGCACATTCTTAAATTCTTTCTGCAGTCAGCACAGAACTAGCTACAGCTTGGAGGCTTACGGAGAGCTGTAAAGTAAAATTACACTAAGTACTTACATGTTCTCTTCTTAATTGAAAATGCCTACATCCACTGGCAACCTGAACAGATGGTATCTTTTTAAAGATGTAGCCAAGTGGTCAGCACAGGACTGCTACGTGTGAATCTCTACTTTCATGGTCTCAGCCCACCCTTCCAAGGAGATACCTTAACTGCCAGCTTTTGGGGTTGCTTTTACTCTTTTTATAGGTGTGGAGTCAAAAATGCATGAGTGAAAACTGGTGAGATGTGGAGCTAGGCAAGACAGAGCTCTCACGCAGGGGGGAAAGACCTGGACATTTTGTCCATGCTCTGTTACACTAATAGAGGTCTTTAATACCAGAATGAAAAGAAAAATTATATTTGTGGGTGAAAAAAGAATTTTTTGATTATTGATATTGAATAAGTAACTTATTTATGCTGACATTGGCTAAGCTGTATGAGACATTCGTGTTTGCTCAAAGTAAAAGCATTGATGTTCCTGTAGCAGATCAGAGTAATGCTGCAGTGTTTGAAAGGCACCTGTCAGACAAACTGTCAAAGTTATTCCATTAATTTTATTCAATGTCTATTAGAAAGCTGGATGACTTTATTAAGAAAGTGAGATACCTTTCAATTAATTTATACTCCTGTTTGCAAAATCTTCTGGGGATTAGTCCTGAAATTGAGTTATATGAAGAAATTCTATAAAGAATGCATATGAAAACTCAGGTGAATTTAGCATTTAATTACTGCTCATAACAGGATGTTTCAAGGAGGTGACATCTCGTTGCTTGCTGTCGTAGTGCAAGGCTTTGTGTTCACTCTCATCACAGGTGGAAATTCAAAGTTATTTCTGATTAGTACAAAGAGTTGCTAAAACTCTCAAGTCACAGCAACTCTTTTCTTCTCTACATCTTTTGGAATACACTTAGGTTCCAGATTTTGCACTTCTAATTCTCTTTATGTAAGAAACAGGGAGGAAAACAAACTTGTGATATAAGCATGAGATCTGCCATGAGAAAAAATCCCTGGGGAACTTTCAGTAATGCCACACAGAGCATAAATCAAGCATACTCTTGGAAAAATACTTGAATATAACCACCCAATTAATTGTCTGGTTTATTCAACCCATACACAAAAGACCTGCAGCCTAAAATGTTTTAGATAATGCTGATATGCTAAAAACCATCTCAAGTTACTTTGTAAAAGCAGTGATATTACAGTTGATGTCTGGCTGAACTAAACAAAATGTCAAGAAGATTATGAGTCCTTTGGCTGAACTTTTTGATTAGAAAATAGTGATTCACTCATATTGAAACTCTGCAAAGGAATGTGCAGCTCTAGTTAGATGTTCTGCTCATCGGGGGAAACCGATGTCCAAAGCAGCACCTCTATGCTGGGAAAGTTGATTCCAAAACAGCATCTGGAACACTCACTGTGTCTATGGCCACAGAAGCTGAAAGGCAATTATTCATAGAGTAAAGCAAGGAAAACTGCTCCAGTACTGTGGATTGAATCAAATCTGGATTAAAGCCATTTCTTATTTTGCTGATGTTACAGAAATTACCGGTAATCAATAATTTGGGATCATTATCATCAATACAACAGATAAGCCACTGTACTGGACACATAAAAAGCCGAAATAGATGCTACTCTATAAAAAAACTGAAAAATTCTAATCCTGCCCCACCATACACAGACTGATGTGCACATTTTGCACACCCTCTTTTTGGCCCTCTGAAGTTACCTGTGCACCTCATATCCTGAGAATGATGGTTCTCCCTTTGCAAGCTATATATTTTCGTCTCCCACCAGAGATGTGTGGTCTCCAGCACTACATGCATCCCTGCAGCCCCCTCCAGCCTGCTGGGGCTGGGACTGGTGCAAAATGCCCCTCAGAGTCCCACAGGCACACCAAGGTGTGAGTCCCCATGTGTGTGTCCCTCTCCTCAGACTGGACACAGATGGCTTGGGATGGCCCATTGGTTGCAACATTGCAGGGCAGCTTCTGGCAGTACCATACCAGACTCTACTTCACAAGATTTTCTTACACCCCTGTCTCTCAGGTAAAAAAAATTCAAGGGGTCTTTTATGCTACTTTTCAAGCTGAAACTTTTTTTGATTGAAAAGTCTCCAAGCAAATGACTGGTTGCTGGTTAATCTGGAGGGTGGTCATCTTTCTCCCAGCAGTACCAGTCTGTTTAAGCACTTCGGTTGGTTGGCTTTTGTAAGTTTGGGTTTGGGTGTTTTTTTATTATTCCCTAGCCACAACTGATGATTTCATCTGCTTGGATCTTTTAAGAGATTCAGTGGATTGGTTGCAAGCAGTAATCAAAATTTTGGAAAAGGATTTGAAACTAGGTGCTTAATTTTTATATTCCTGAAATGAGAAGGTTTTACTAAAACCTGTTATCAAAGACATCCCAAAAGGGAAGAGAGACAAAGCGATATCTGATTGCTGCCTATTACAAGCTTATAGGCAATTCAGAGGCAGATTCTTCTCAGAGGGGCTCAACAAAGGGACAAGAAATAACAGTTTTAAATTTCATCAAGGGAAATTTCAAGGTTTTATTTATCTATAGAAACTCCCTGTGAAAGTGGTTGAGCACAAGTTGCTAGAGGATTTAGGATATCTCTATCATTGGAAATTTTTAGAAACTGACTGGACAAAACCAGGAGTAACTACAAGTAAGCTAGACAGAAATGTTGCTTAGAGAGGGATTTTGGATTACCTTCAGTCATATCTTCCAACCTAAACAATGCTGTGGTTCAGCACTTCCACTTTCACATATGTTGGTGATTGAATCACGGACCCAGACTGGCAGGCAATCTGAATAATTTATTCAAAGGAATGAGCTGGTTTTATACACTTTTCTAGGCAATATTTCCTTATATGGTATGACCTATCTCTTGTTGCCACATCAGCAACACACTTTCCAAATGTTCTTCTGCGGGGTGGTCACTCACTGTTCACCCGCCTGTCAGCTCCCAGCAGGCTCCTCTCCTAGGGGTCTGCTGTGTGACACCTCCAACCCCCAGGGTCCAGTGAGGACAAGACTCTCTGTGCCACCATGTGCCTCTGCAGGCAGGTTTTACAGCTCACAACCCAATTCTCTCTTATAATTCCCCATACACATACTTAGCACTCTCCTCAGGACAGATACCTGACTGCTGACAACAAGTCTTCAGTCTAGTAGGGCAATTGAAGAACTCCTGAAGAACACTGCATCTAAAGTATTAAACTTCTCAGTGCATGACCACTAAGTTGGCAGAGTCTGGACAAATAAATTCTCTTAAACATCAAAACAGATGGATACAATTGGTTTCCAGACCCTGAGAAGTATAGGAAGGTAAGCTTGACAGAAGAAAGACACCAGAAAATGTGTACATCAATGCTAAATGCACCACTGTTGGGAAAGAGCTGTAATAATTTGATAGCCTGATTGTAAGAGTTAATTTTGATGCAACTAGCCTAATAATGATATTGCCAACTTTAGACTAATAATAAAGTATTGATTCCACATAGAAGCTGTGATTCTTTAGCCCACTTTATTCACAAAAGGTGCAGCCTGGTAACCCACTCTTGAGAACCAGTTGTGAAATCTGTGTGTAATGATGTAGAATGTGGGCAATAAAGGCTAGTACAGGGAATTCATCAGCTGATCAGGTCAAACAGCTGGTTGAACCCAGGATTATTTGGAAAATCCGACACAGCCTGGGCTATTGGCATACACAGAAAAGAATTGACCATGGAACTCATCAAGTCTCCGTGTCCTTGCCAGCTAGCAAAGGCATGTTCCTTTCTCTTCTAAGGACATTCAAACCTACATTCTCCAGTTCCTTTGTCAAAGCCTAGGCAATGACTGACAGAATAAGTAAAACTTTAGCTCTGTTGAAAATTGTTAGGAAGCCATGAATGTCAGAGCCATGAAACCAGACTGATATAAAACACAAAGTGTAATATAGTCACTCTGTGATTTGGACACAGTTTGATGAGTGAGGACAGACTTGTGCACACCTTCCCCAGATCAATATGCATTCTCCATGATATCTCAAAGTGAGTAAACACTCACTTGAAGATGAAAATAAAAACCAGAAACAATCTGGAGAACAAACACCCTGTTTAAATACCTCCAGTCACCTCTCCCGAGGGAGTGCCTTAGCTTTTAATCTGCTCAGCAAAGTGGTTCACTATTCCCCTTTTTCAGATGATAGATACCATCTGTGGTTGCTTTGCTCTCTGCTGAACTCTGTGCTTACTCTGTGGTAAGTGGTGCAAAGATCACACCTAACAGACCCTGCTTTCCCCAGGGTTTTATTCAGCTCTTTCTCTCAGCTCTGAACCACAACACAGATGAGGCAGGAACTAAAAAGGCTCCTTTATACATTTGCATGCCAGGGGAACTTTGCAATGCCAAATGTTGACACCAATTAGAAACTCTGGAGTTTAGGTTTTTCAAATTGCTCTTTTGATTGTGAATTTGAAGCTGAGAGGAATTTTTGAAAGAACTTTATGTCCAAAAGTTGGACATTAAACAAATTAGATGGGGAAAGAATTAAAATCTGGTGATCATGTTCAGGCTCTCAGAGGAAAAAAAAAAGAGAGAAAAGAAAAAGAAGAGAAGGAATATGTTGCCTAAGCAGCATATTTCTTGAGGAAATCTATCTATAGGAAAGAGAGGATGCTTGAGCATTTAAAAGTCATCAGCAACAATCAAAACCAGGAGCAGAAAAACTAGGAACCTCTCTCAGTAAAATCTCCTCTCAGGAGTTTAGCTAATTTTCTTGCTTTGTTTGCACTCTGTGTGTAAAAAGTTCAGTAGAAAAAGCTCAAAAGAGAATTAGCCCTGATTTTTCTGCCAGTTTTTTGGCTACAGAGTAGTAAAAATTGTGGAACAAACATCCTCAAGCTAATGTAAACCTAGAGCCTGTCCTTGATTTCTTGGCAACTGCACTACTGTGTGAAGTAAGCCTTCTCCTTTGTATCTCCTTTATATCTCCTTCTTCATTAAGTGCCTGCTCCCAAAAGAGCATTAACCCTTCTGGGACTATTTAAGAATCTCTGAAATCACAGTCTAGAGATCTTTATGGTCAGGTAGGAAGCCTAAGACCAGGTTAGATTGCCTGAATTAGTTTATGAAAGTTTGCAGTCTGCCTTTTAAGCACTGAAGGATACTATTTGAATGTGTCATGTGGGCAGTGTGAATGACAGGTCTCTCTTACCTTAGAGCAGTGTTGGATTTCTACAATGTTTTGTTCCAGTGCAGAAGAAGAAAAATAATTTATTTCACCTACCTAAATCCCTAATGTCCTTTTCAAGGACCAAATTCAGTTCTGCTAGAGCATGTTTTGAATGAATTTTCTTCTGATAGCATTCTGCTCTACACAGACTCCTTTATTGCTACATGGATATCAGGATGGGGGAAAAAAGTCACTTTTAGTAGTAAAACAGAATTTCCTTGTTCAACAGCACAAACCCCCTCCACTAGTATATATTTTAGAAGGTGTTTCATACTTTCCAATAAAGAAAACTTCATTTTACTTTTTTAAGACCTAGAGGTACTTCAGTGCTCTTATAATATTGGATAAGAGAATATATTTTCACTCTCCTCTTTAAAATGGTGTCTGTGGAAATAAACATGAAGACTTTTGTATTGGCTGTTTCTAACACTGAAAATTATGCAAAAGTATTAGGAAATTCTAGAGTTAAATTTTCAGTGCTTGTGCTAAATCTGAAGTATCATTTTTATATTACAGCCTTTAACAACACAAGCATATAATATTTTTTTCCACAGGATACGACGTCATTCAGTGCACAGGACAGACTGTAAGGCCTCTAGTGAATGAAACCGTTGTCTGTACAAACCCTGCCTTATGTTTGATAGAGATTGGAACTTAAATAGAAAATAAAACAAAACAAAAAAAGATACTTTAGGAGGAGAAAGGATGGTCTTGTTCATCAGTTGATCAAGTACAGGCTGGGTATATTTCAGCCTCTGTCAGATGTCTAGTTTTTCAGAAAAGCCTGATTTCAATGTTTTCTATGAAAGTGAGAGCTGGATAAAGCAGAATTGCAGGAAATGGTGTGCAAGGTGGCACTTAAATATATTTATCCATTAGTCTTTAATATAAAAATGCATTATTTTATAATACCTTTACAAACACTTTAAACATTTGTAAATTTTAAATACCTTAATAAATCAGGGATATAAATCATATGTTTGTAATTAGCAGGGCAAGTTGTGCCAAGTTTACAGAGCTGTCATATTAAGCCTAATTCAGAAGGTAAATCTATCCAAAGTAATAATACTTTGTTATTTTTAATACTAATTACCTTCTATCAGAATAATTGTTTCATTTTTAATTTCAACAATAATAATTATGTATTGGTTTATGGCTCTGCCTGTGGCATACATAGGAATATTTGGACACATTGGAGCATATTTCTTCCCCACAAGGTGGTGGTATTACGATGTTATATAGTATCTTTTCTTCAGAATGAATTGTGGCAGTTTTATTTCCAAAAGGCATAGAATGTCATGCTTTTTCAAGCCATGAGCAGAACAATTTAAGATCACATTTATTTAGTTAAAAGGTTAAATAACTCCACCCACCTTAAATTTTAAGATAAAAATATCCTTTTGTAGGTAATCTTTATCTAGATTTGCCTACGGAGCAATGTTGTCATAAGAACCCAAGAACTGAGGAATGAGTTTCTCTGTGTGGTGAGAGGTGTGGGAGCTGCTGACCAGCACCCCAAGGTGTGATTGAACTGAGATGTGGAATGCCAAATCCCTTTCTTTTATGTAATTGATTAAAACTCCACGTTCATCACTGAAGATTGAAAATTGATAAACACCTAGGTAAATTAAAAATTAAATAAGTCTCAAAGTGGTATGTCCGGTTTCTTCCTTGCTGAAGGGACTTAGAAATATCACCTCATTCAACAACTTAAGGGAAAGGGGTCCTTGATGAGATTATCTAGCATCCTGTTCAATCCTATCTTGAAAACCTCCAGTGGTTGGGACTCCACCACACCCCTGGGGAGGGAATTCCAGCACTCAAAACACTGTCACTAATGTAAACACATCATTGCTAAAGGAAAGGTGTTATATAGATGTAAAGACTGACATCTTTAGATCTCTCCTCTATTTCCTGAAACATAAAATCACAAAATCTGCTAAAAATTCATTGAAATATTTGATTTTTCTGAAGCATTGTATTCCTTCTTTAATCAGAACAATATCGAAAGTAAGAGAACACATCAGATTTTAAAGTTTTCACTTCAGGGAAAATATGGGAACAAACAATATTAGATTCACCATAGTGAAATTTCTTTCAAAATCTTTAATAGAGCCCAAACCAGTTCTAATAAACAATATAAAAGGGCAACTTCATGGGAAACAAACTTCTAAAAAGCCAATGGTAAACCAATCAAAATCCACCTTCAGTATCACACACATAATTCACACTGGGGAATTTATGTTCTTGATTACTCTTTTACAACCTGCTTCTTTGGCCACTGGCACATATAACAGCAGAATTTAACATCCACGTAAACGGAAGCAGACTTTGGCACTGAGTACTTTCTTCAGGAATCTTGGTGGTCTGGGAACATTACTGATGGATCAGCATTTATGTGAGAGAAATACATTTAAACTCAGATCAGAGGGGATATTTTCACTCCAAGCTATGAAACAGAATGATCAGGAATAGCATTGCTTCAGAAAATAACCTACAAATGTAGGAAATCAACAAAAACTTCAGCAATTATTTGACTGCAGGCAGCTAAGAGGAGACTCCTGTCAAAATTGCAGGTTCCACCTTAATCTAAGAAGTGACAAATGGAGACTTTCTTTGTAAATAGGTTGTTTTATATTAAAATCCTTAGCAAACAAATTATTTTCACTTTTCCCTTGAACCATATTAAAGAGAAGTTAGATGAGAAAATAATTACATGCTCAGGGTATGTTTTACTGAAGGTCTTGAGAGCACCACATTTTCTCTGCAGATTTTTTTTGTTTTTTTCAACAAACAGTCTTGCTAAGAGATTTTATTTTGTAAATTGAGAGGCAGGAAAGGGATGAGAAATTTCCTATTTGAAAAAGGAGGTAAATTAATGATACGCCACTGAACATTTCTCCGTTCTACTAATCAGTGTGTGCTCATATTAACAGGTGGGAAAAGAGTAAATAGGAAAAGTAACTTGACTAAATAGTAGCTGAACTAGCTATTTTTATGGTCTTTGCTTTTGTGTTTGGAAGATCACAGGCTGTTGGCTGTATTTCTTACTTTGGCCTTTGAATCCGTAAATCTTTAGATTCATCTTTCCCTGTTTTTTTCTATTTTTCTAATAATGTATAAAAGGTGGTTACTCACATTGCCTGCCACATACTCATGCCAAGTGCACTTTCACATAAGGATGATGATCACATGTAAATCTCAGCTTCACAGTTTCTGTTAGCTGTCTGAGGATTTTCTCTGATACCTTTTTGGCCTTAAGTAGTGTAAAGAGTTGCACACCAAGAACTACTTGTGTTACTTACTTCTTATTCCATATATGCAACTTGGGATATCATGGTGAAAGAATTCACCTTCAGGAACTCAGGTTCCTCTTCCATGAGGATTTTAGACCACCTAAATTGCTGAGATAGACTGCCTATTTCTGGCTCCTTCTTGCAATTTTCTACATCTGGCTACCTCAACTGAACCAATGGCAAGATTTCCCATCCTACCTCAGGCTCACATCTGAGCTGCTTTTTGACAAAGAAAGAATTTGAGGCTTATATTCCTCCTTTAGCTGAGGCAGTAAATAAACATAAGTGACCCTAATTTTATCCTTTCCCAGGTATGCATTTTAATGATAGTTATAAAGATAGTTATACAAAAGATGGGCATTTTGCTCTACCTATATAATTCAGTTCCAAGATCTTCCTTTAAAAGCATGATACTTCTACTGACAAGCATAAACACAGAACATATAATCACTTATGTCTGGCAAAAATTCCTAAACATACTAATGCCTGGAGTTTTCACAGAACCAGCTGCAATTTTTGACATCAGCGTTTGAGCATCATGGGAATCTGGTTCATAACATGACCTATAAAGACGCCTTAATTATTCTTATATAATTAATGTAACTCTAAAACATATTTTCATTAGGCAATATGCTTTCCTGGAGCCTTAACTCTGCACTTAAACTCAAGGGAGCAGAAAAAATTCTGTCATAATCCGTCTTTGGCAATTTCTGTTGGCTAGTCTTCCCCTCTCGGTACACAGGAGTTTGGGACTACCATTTTGAGTTATATAACCCTTCCCATGCCCTGAGGACTGTAACTCTTGATTCTGGATTGCATTTCAGGGAAAAGTGCTTAAAATATAGCTGCTACACTGCCTATTTTCAAGATTCATAAATTCTCTCTTGGCTCTAACCTAAATTCCCATTGAAGATCTATCCTTTAATATCCAGGAAGTCTATGAAACTGAGCATTTCAGATGGCTGAAAATGCAACGCTCAGAATAAAGGTGAACAAATACTTAAGCCTGAATACACTGAAAACATTTTTATGTTTTTCTTCCAACTGGAGAATAATTAAATTAATACAAAATTTTTGCAGTAAAACCTGACACTGGGAACCAGAACAGATAATTGCATGTACAGAGTTGAAGTCATGCCTGTTTGTAGATTGCCTAAACTTCATGAGCCTTTTCATATTTACCCAGACCACTTTGAGGTTTTATGCTGAAATAATGTTTAACTTAGGGTTTTGACATGACACCAAGTAAAATTCTGTTTCAATTTTCAGTTCCATTCAAAGTCAAAAACCAAAAAAAAATGGAAGGGGGAACTGTATCCTTACCTGCTGTAAACCAGCATCTCTACACTACTTTCAATAAGGCTGCGTAAGCTTACAACAACTGAAGAGCTAATCCTGGTGAAGTAAAGCTGTGTGGTGAATTGAACCAAAGAAAATGTTCAAATGAGTAAGGCCAGCTGTAAAGCACAGGCAGACTCTGCAGATGGGCACTGGGCCAGGTTTCCCCATTAATTGCCTCCCCATGCTTCATTGAAGGAAGTTTGAAGCCATTCCAAATCTCCTAAGCTCCCCAGAACCACCCCTCTGTTTTTACTCCAGCTGAGACTTCCAGACATTGCTCTCACTGGCAACAAAAATGGGAATACACACAAAGTTTTCTAAACAGTACTTTGCATGAGCTGCAGAAATGGGGCTTAGCCATCAGTAACTCTAGTTCCTGGAGCAGCACTGTTGTAGGGGCTGGTGATGAGAATCCAAGTAGAGGAAATGAGGTGGGAAGGAGAGGCTGGGGCTGGAAAAACAAGGCAGGGTGATCATATGGGAAAGTTAGAGCTTGTCTGAACTCGTTGTAAAGGAAGGGAGAAGAAGCAGCTCTGAAAGCATAAAGACTTCTGGAAAAGTCTGAGTGGAAAAGCAAGAAAGTAAAGTCCAAAAGGAAGTATATGGGATAAAGTTTGTGAGTTAGGAGATGTCTACAAGGCAGATCCTTGTCTGGAAAGGAACCTGAGCAGGGCAGTGTGGTAAAGAATTGAAGAGCTCTTTTAGGACAAATCATCAGGAAACGTTGAATGGATCAGGAGAACGTGGTTGCATTCAGCAAAGAGACACTGGGGTTAGGGAGGTGAGAGCTGGAGTGGGAAGAAATTAGATTGGATAAAACAGGATGAGAATGAACACCTTGCTGAGAAGCTGGAAGAGCAGAGAGGCTTGACATAAACATGGTAGTGGAGACATCAGCAAAAAAGGTTTCCCTAAGAAGTCTCCCTTAGAACTAAAACATAGTTCCTCATTTCTGAGCATCAAAGTTTCCAGTGGTAGCACATAACTTTGAAACCCTGAGTTATTTTTATGCTGGAATAATAAAAAATAGCATATATTGGAATGGTTCTGCCCATCAGCTATCTGTGCTGTCTAGTATCAGTGTTCTGACAAATCACATATTCCAAAATAGCACTACTGAATCCTACTGGCAAACAGTCTCAATTCCCTCTCATAGCCATTAGAGAGATGATAGCAACTTATTACTGCTATCAATTAATCTCTGAGTTGAAGTGGAGCTTGAAGAAGAAATGAGAATAGAGTGAAAGCCATGTTATGGAATTGATGAATGAATGAATAAATGAATGAATGTGCACAAGCCAGAAGAGCTGTTCTGGAAAGATTAAATTTTTTTCTCTACTCCAAAGTAAAAAAAAAAAAATAAACAAAACAGAGAAAACACTTCTAAGTTTTGAAAAAAGTTCACATAGCAAATTTCATAGTTTTGCTATCAGGAGGTCTTCTGCCTTATGTCTTTCAGAACAGAGAAGACCTGCAATGAATAAGATAAGGATGCAGGCAAAGGACAATTTCTGAAAAGATGCAATATTATCTGTGACATGAGCTGTCACCAGGTCCCTGTGCCATGCTGGGTTATCAACCCTGTCAGCCAGGGCATGAAGTCAGTATTTCCCTTGTGCCTAGTTTAGAGGACTGAAGCAAAGACTATTTGCTGCTGCCTTCTCACCTCAACTGTACTCTCCATGAAAAGCATTCATCTTCAGTACTTGAGCCTTCTATCACAATTTTCAGTTTGGAGGGGCTAATGCCTTTAGCCAGCACTCTCTCTGCTTCCTGTAGTTATGACACTAGTTCTGTTATAGAACTGTGCATACTAATCACATGACAAATATAGAGAGGATGGTTTACTAAAAGTTTTACCAAGTGTTATACAAAATCAATAGCTAGCAAACTAGCCTTCCTTTTTCCTTTCTTAGTCTCCAATCATATATGAAGCCTCAGACCTCTCAGCCTGGCCTGTGGGAGCTGGCAGAACATCCTCTGGGAAGTTCCAGCTGACAGCTGTGAGAGAACATCACAGGCTGGGCTTATTCCCTCCCTCTCATCCTGGCCAAGTCCAAGCTGTCCTCCAAGCATGCAGCCTATAACTCTCTGTGAGTGGGAAGTCCTCAACTGGTAAGACAGTTTTTGTTCACCCTACAATGCCAAAGGCAAGTCTTAAAACATGAGTGGAGTTTTTCATGTTCTCCGAGATATTGACTAACACAGCAAACTGCAAACTTTGCTCCTTTGCCTTCCATTCTAATTAGGTCAGACTTTGGGCCAAACATTGGAGCCAGTTGCAGTGATTCTATTTCACTTCAAGGTTCAATAGTGTAATCACTATGCATCTGTATTTATAATAGGCTAAATTCCCCCTTCTCTACCCTTCCATGCAACTGCACTCTGCCTTGGTTACTTTTTAATTGGAGCTTTCCTTAGTTTAGTGCTATGTCAGACAAGAGCAAATACAGCTTTTTGTCATCTATAGTCTTCAGCTTTTATAGCATTTAGGTTGTTCTGGTGAACTACCCTCCCCCCTCCCAATCTCCCGTTATAAAGTTGGGATTTGGGGGAGACAGGGAGAAGAAGAGGAACACTGCATGACAGCGATTTTCCTTCTTTTAAGCAATTGCATTTAGCAGACTCCATGCCCTCTATCCTAGAACAAAAAAACCAGAGGTTGTATGAAGAGGTTTGAAAAGCATGTGGATGGCATGTACTGGATTTATTACCACTTCATAAATTCCCACAAAGGTTTGATTTCCTTTGTTTTTAATTGCCAGCAGTGGAACAGTTCACAGTACACAGGAAACACAGCCCTGGCTTTTTGTTAGAGACTGTTGGAAGGGAGGGGGGAAGAGAGGGGAAAGGCTCATGAGAAACATGAATGAGTAAGCTTTGCTGACTCTTCTAACTACAGGGCCTGACAAAGTGCCTATAAATACATTTCCCATGATGTTAATAGCTGAGCAGGACTTTTTTTGTACGGTAAGTGGGAATCTGATCTCCTCCAACTTAGACCAGTGGGAGTAAATTGTAATTAACATCTCTAATAGCAAACAACTTATTAAAGAATTGATCTGTATTTTAAAACATAACTTTGACATATATATCATAAACACTGCATTTGCTTGTTTTCAAGTTACCTCTTTAGTGTTTATTGATATTTTACTGCATAGAATCTCCTAGCCTAACTAATTCAAATCACAAATATTAATCACAAATACTATTTTTGGTTAAGCACAACTGTCCATTCATAGTATATCAAACAGACTTAGTGATCATGTAAGGTTACATGATTGCAAATAATGACAAAAAAGGGAAAATGTATGTTTGCCACAAGGTGTATCTGAAAGGAGTGAATTTTTTCTTTATTATTTTTCACCTCCCTCTGAGGATATTTGTTTCTTGAAAAGTTGTTTCAGACAAAAAATGAAAAGAACAATTGTAGTTTCATCTTGGAAAAGGTTTTAGTGGGCACAAAAAAAAAAAAAAAAAAAAAAAAAAGGTTAGAAACATGATAAAAAATGTATTTCGACATGTTAAAATTTCAGGAGAGACAAAATTTCAATCTCATGAATTTATGTCTTGCAAAAATAGGAGTTGCCTTTAGCCACTGAATTTTTTTAATTACCTGAGATACAAAGTTCTTCTGTCACCCCTAGTTACACTTTTTCAATTTCCTTCAGAAAAGTCCATAAAGTTTTGTTCACTTCAGGTGCTCGTTGTGATTTACTATGCCAACTCTACTGCACTAAGTATTTTACAGGTTTGCTCTTTTTGGTTGTACTTAATTAAATCAACTGTGATATTTTGAGCTCAAGAAATTAATGTACTATTTTTTAGGAAGAGGAGATGTTACCTGCAGTGCATCCCAATCATACCAATATCTTCTGAAAAATACTCAGTGAAATCATGGTGCATTTTCTATTGTAAATATTGATAATTTCTAAACTGAGTTTTTGCTCCATATTTCCATAAGGTCTGAGAGATGTTCCTTTGCTGTTTTAAAGGAACAAAATTACAGACATACTAATGTAATCTGATGTTCATAGTTTGAAACCCGGTGATCTTCAGAACAGGATGAGATTTCAATGCAGGTCTATAATATACCCCTCATACTTGCACTCTGGAGTTCCCATAGTATTTTCCCTGTGAAAGAGCCACAAGAAAAGCATTATGCATTTGCTCAGTGACATTTTCCATGCGTTTCAGTGGGTAGTTTTCTATTCACTCTCACATTCCCTTCATTATATGTCATCTGCCATGGTACCTGCATGATATGCATAACTACACTCCTATGCACAAAAGCAATCAAATATTGCCTGCTGAAATACATGTTTTATAAATTGTTTGCTTCATACATCAAAGCTACAGTGCAGCACCACTTCCTCCACACCTTTGAAGCTCACTCTTATGAATCTAGTGAGCAAAGTTTCTTCCTAGCTGTCTTCATCCATTTCCTCCACTCAGTTGCCTCTGCAGACAATCTTTTTACATGCCTAAATACATATTTATACGTGTGGAGGTGGATCCTTGTCCCTGTCCCCAGGTCACGTGTGTCCCATATCTGTTCCTGATTGGGTGGTTTGTGTGCCTGGGAGCTGCGGGGGGCAGAAGGTCAGGGAGTCTGCTCGGGAACTCCGACCATGCGGTTGGAGAAATAAAATCATCCTTGAACATCTGCAAAATACTGCTTCATCCATCCTTCCAACCCCATCGTCGTCATATATATTGTTGTGGGATTCCCCTCACTGCAACATATACGCACACATTCTTTCACCTAAAAGTCTCAGCCCTTCATTTTTTTTCCATATGAGACAATTTTTGGGGTGACAGCAAATTGCAAAGTGTAAGCATCAGGAGGCAATCACCATCCAAGCTACTCCTCATTACATCTGTCTTTGAGGTAATACCTTACTGCAAACTACAGCAACTTCTTCCAAGTGCTCATGGCCTCCATCATGCCATCTCTTGTTCATAAAAATAGCTCTCCATGTGAGATATTTGACCATTAAAGGAACAATCACATGGGTCTTTTTATACTAGCCAAAGAAAAGGATGTATAGAGAGTCACAAATCTGTCACTCCAGCCTTTAGGAGCAGTAATGAGAGTGGTGCCTGGCCAGCTGTTCAGAGGTAAGGAAAGCAGTGAGGGTAGCGAGGTAGGTGGAAAAAGGGAAGCAGAAGAGTGTACATAAGAATGGATAAGAACTTGAGAAGCCAGGTATAGCCAGTGCATTAATTAGAACTTCATTGCCCTTAAGTTCATCATCCTCACCCCAGGATAGCTTCTGGCACTGCCTTCTGCCGGCTCTGTCAGCCATCACACTGGCTACAGGGTGTGAGAGGGGGGCATGAGGTACAGCTCAGGAAGGAAAACTGTTCTTCTTGGAGTGCAGGTAAACATATTCTGCTTATATTCAAATAGTGATTCTGGAGTCTTCAATTACATGCAGAGAAGCAGCATGATAGTCTGAAAACACACATGATAGAAAGTTTGGAAATATGTTGAGATGAGAAAAGAAGCAGATGAAAAGGTTGGTACTGGTTTTGGCTGGGATAGAGTTAATTTTCTTTGTCATATTTTGCATGGTGCTATGTTTTAGATTTGTGCTGTAAACAGTGCGGAGGAATTTTTTTAGCTATTTCTGGGCAGTGCTTGTACAGTGTCAAGGTCTTATCTGCTCTTACCCCACCAGTGAGGAGGTTGGGGGTGCACAAGAAGCTGGGAGAGGAAACAGACTGGACAGCTGAGCCCTGTTGTGACCTACCTCTGAGTCAGGGCAACAACTGGGTTCTTCCCTAAAGGATCTCTTGGAGGAGATTACAGCAAGAAAATGTTCAATCACCGATTATAGCAACAACAACAGCTTTTTTTTTTTAGCAGCTCTGGAATTGTAACTAGAAGAACCATATCTGGAAAAAACATAACTGGAAAAAGTGGTCTGTAGGCATTCTGGGATCTAAGGTTACCCTAAGAGAGAAGACATACAAGGAGAAAGATAGAAAAGGAGATAGATAAATAAGAAACAAGACAGAGAGATATCACCAGCTGTGGCTCCAGTGGGGCATGAATGATTGCGGTCAGTCACAACACACATCCCTGTCCATTGGGGATGAGGGCCCCCACACACAGCAAAAAATTGGAGTATTTATGCCCTAGGTCTCTTTCAAAACTGGCTCAGTATCTCCCCCAGGAGGAGTATCAGTGGACATGTGTCATCTTTCCTTGGAAAGGTCTGGAATGGTTGAGAGAGGTCAGTGTATAGGCAGAAAGCCTGTGGGTTTCGGGTGTGCAGTGAGGACTTTCTGCACAGTAACAACACTACCCTGCCTCCACAGGATCTGCTGCTTAATGGCTGCTGGTAGTCTAAAACCTGCCCAAAATATGGAAAGCATGGACTCTAAGTGATTAACGCCAACTCACTCCCTTCAAAGCTCCTCCTAATATGTCACATAACGTGTCACATTGCTAAACAGGCACAGGCACAGCTCCTAGCTACTGCTTATGCTGAAGTAATGCATTTTGAGTCCGGAAGATGAGATATCTGCTCTTCTGAAAACACAGCAAACACTGTGTCATTCAGTCCTTGGACTGCAATTAGAAACCCAATCTCCAGACCCAGTCATACATGACTGGGGATGTGCCCAAGTGACATGTCAGAGGCCTGGGTGGGTTGTTGCACTAAGTGTGGGAGTCCCACTGCCAGCTGTCAGACATGGGATTAATCGTTGGGCATTCCTGAAGCTCAGAATAGCAATCAGTCATCATCCAGAGACTAGCAGAGCTTAAAAGGGCATGAAAACCTGAGACTGGATCCAGTCAAAACAAGCAGTGTTTTTTTCAGAGTGGTGAGTCAGAAAGTTGTAGAAGATGTCTAGCAAAGCTATCTGAAGATGCTCTTTCTCATTTTCTCATTTTCTCCCTATTTCTTTGGAGCCACACAATGGAGAAGCTAGAAAGATAAATCTTTCAAAAACATCTTTAAACCCACATGTTCAGAAAAAATGCAACATTTACATTGAATACATAATGCAGGAAACTGCTCTGTCAGACTAGATATTCCTCACTTGATTATGATTGGAAAGCACTAAATAGAAAGAACTAATAAAACAAATGGCAACTGAAAACACATCTTTGTGTTTTTGGCTTTGGCTCTTTGGGTCTTTGGCTCCAAAATAATTTCAGTGCAAATGTAGATTTTCCATATATCTGCCAGAATTTAGGTAACTTGTTATTTTAGCCTATTTAACAGGTTGCTTGTATGAAAAGTTTTTTCTAACAATGAAATACTCATTGTGAAAGAGCTTTAAACATTTTGTTACTGACACAGTTAGAATGAAAGCGGGTTTTTTCTGCTTTTCTATGTCTGTTCAGCTACAGTAAATGCCAACTGAAATAACAAATAGTTGCTGGTGGCAAACACAGACCTAAGGTCTATTACATCATTAGGTCTATTTACATCTCTAAGACTTTAACTGCTCATAAAATGTGGCCTTTGTGGCTTATGTGATAGATATATTTATTTAATTAAACTAAATTCTTTCAAAAGCCCCCAAATATTTCCATTTAATGGTCCATGTTCAAGAATAAATAGCTGGATTCTATTCTTGGGTAATACAAAGTGACTGCCAACATTTAAAGAAATATTCTGCATTCAACCTTCAAGCAAATTTGATAACAACTTTGAACTCCACAAGTTAAAAGTTCAGATCATTCTGCTGTAACACATCTCCCTTGAGATTTGGTCAGATGCCTTTACATTACATATTTTCAAATGTACTTAGCCACTGAAAACAGTTAAATCAATTTTAATGAAAGCTGGGTGCTTTGTCAGTGTAGAATTTGGTCTCCTTGTTTTTCAGTTCCTGATTTGTAAAGAGGAAATTTCCAAATATCGCCAGCTGTAATTTTCAACAATAAATTTTCATTGGGCAAAAAAAGTCAGAAATCTGCAGAACACAGGCAGATATAGGTATTCAGTAATTTATATTCTGCAGTTATTCCAAATTTTTATAATTTTATTTGCAGAACAGCTCTAGATTATCACAAGTCCCTAAAGAACCAGAAAATGGTGATATTTTCAGCTCACTGTCATTTCACAAGACATGTCACCTTCCCTCAAAACTGCTATTTATCTCCTCTACACACAACTCCTTTTTACTGTTTAATTCTACCTCCATTATGAAAACACCAATTACCATAAATGGCTTAAGACTGCACAGCCAAGTGTAACTCTGTAACTCTCTGCTTCTTCATAAGTTTTGAATTTTCTATTATTAGGAATAAGATGGTATTCAGAAATCCCAGTCTTGTTATACGAAGCCTTGCAGCAGTAGTCAATCCCTGCTCTGAAGACCTTAGGCTCTCAACAGGTACAAGAGACAGAAAAAAATACTGTTTTCCTAACATTAGAGATTGCCCAGCTCCCAGTAACCCGGTTTATGCTTCTGCTCTGAGCAATTATCAGGCACTGGAAGGCACAAAGCACATGGTAGTTGCTCAGAGTAGCTCTTTCCTCTTCAGGCAGTAAGTGGCAGCATTGCAGTAGCCTTTGCTTCCCCATCTTCTTTGTTGTTGCCTTCCAAGGCGGTCCTGCTTTTCTGCTCAAGCTCACAAAACTCCTTCTGCCATTTCTATATCCCTAAAATATAATACTGGAAAGCAATATATTATATTTAATATAAATAATTTTGTGTAGAGTTAAATGAAAAAGAAAATTTGCAGATGTGGGATCTTGAAAATGGAGACTGTGCACATGAAAAGCAACCCTTCCATTTCTTTGCTCTTGGTCAGGGAGTATTTTTTTATCCTTATCAAAATTTCTAAAAACTGAACAAATTAAAACAAAGGGAAGCTGGAATATTTTCTTCATGTTTCTGAAGCAGAAGACGTAAATGAGATTCTATCTACAGACAGACATTATAGTGTATATCCTTATTCTTGAATATTTTATAGCCACTAAAAAATAAGCTTGCAAAATCAGCATCGGATCATTTCATGTTAATTGACTTGCCAGTGATACTGGATTGGATTTACCCTGTTCTTAAAGGGCTTTTTGGAGCAACAGCTGTGATTTTTTCCTGGCTCATTATCATCATCAGCCATAAGGAAAAACTGCAATCAGAAGGGAGGAGACAGATCTGCTGATGAAGCACAAGCCTGCCTCATATCTAACTCCCTCTTGAGCTTTGTTGGCTCTGCAGAGCTGAAAGGAACAACATACACCAGGAGTTTAGTTTTTTCACTTGCATAAACATATAGTCCTAAGTATGAATTACACCCTTTTTCAGTGTCTGCTGAAGTGAGTGGCAATTTTCAGTCGTGGGTAGGACTAAAGAGTGGATCTTTTCCTGAGAATCCATTTCAGGAAGAAATGGATTCTCAGGATGATTGATTTTTCTGGTGAGACCTGTCTGTGGTGATTAGCTTGTGTAGTCATTAGTTCTTGGGCTGTTTTCACACTATCTGGCTGTGAAGTTGGATGCTCCTGTCAAAGGTTGTCATTTTCTCTGGTGTGGCATTTATGTTACTGGCCTTTGCAGAGGAATGAAAACTGTATGCTCTCTCTCTTGTGGAAAATTTTCTTTATAAAGATCCAGTTTTCCCATAAGAACATGGCAAATTGTGCAAGGCCGCTTTTCATTAAAAACCTTGCTTATTAGCTGTCAAGGTTAAGAGGTGAATGAGAAAAGTCCTTTATTTTTCAGGGCAAAATGGAGCATTTCCAGTGAAGAATCCTGGAAATGCTTGCAAGAAAAAAGAAAAGGAAAATGGCTTCATAATATTTGCACCATGCTTATGTCCAAAAATCACAATTTTATGACATTTCAGAGTCACCTTTTTGAGTAATGCTATATTAACTGAGGCCTGTTTTGGTGCTTGGTTATTTTTGACCATGTTTAGGAGAGTAAGTCATAATAATTTTTTAGTGGAAATTTTAAAAGGATTAATTAAAAGGATAATACACTGCGTATAGTCTGGCAATTATTCAAAATTCTCTTTCAGTGATATTTATGTTTTCCTGCAACACCAAGTACAAACACTTTTATTCAGCATGTTTTTAATATACTTTGGAATACTGATAATGAAATTGCTTTATAAATGTAAACCATTACTATTAATTATTACTACAGAATTTTTCCTTAATTGTCTTTCTGATCTTTAGAGAACATTAATGACAAAGTTTACACATTCTGATTATGAGCTGGTTTTAATGAATTTCTTTTCCTGAGACTATATATGACTTCCAAGAAGAAAGCTCTCAAATGTTAATGCACTTGAGGTTTATAATGTCTAATGTTAATGTCACAGGACATAGTTCAGCAAAGTGAACTGGGAGCAATTGCTCATGGTAAACAATCTGCGTGTTATTTTGCAGCAACAACACAGGGGAAACTAAGTCCCAGGAGTTATGTCTAGTGAGTTACGACATGATTGCAGGACTTCATCTAGCATTAATGAGGCATCATTTCAACAAATGGGAAATTCTTGAAATAGGATATCACAGAACTAATTTCTAAGGACCTCAAGGGAATAAATGTTGAGAGAAGGCTAACTGGATTTGTCCTTTAATGAAGCATAGGGAAAAAGAGGTGAGAACTTCTCACATTTCATATTCCAGTGTTAGGCTACAGAAACTGTCCTGAGTCCCTTAAGAGTCCCTGAGTCCCTTAAGAAAAAAAAGACTTTTTTCAGAATTTAATTTTTTTTCCTTTTGTTTCCTTCTCCTCTCTTCTGTGTTATTCTGGAGGTCAAGATTTGAGATTGCATATTCACACACAGAACATCTTTAAGTGAAAGAAATCTTTAAGTTTGCTGTTTACATTCACAGTTATTAAGCATAAAAATCTTTTAATGTTACTGCACCTACTGCACTCTAAACTACATTTTGCCCACTGATATGCAGCTACAAATGATAGGTTTCAGGCTATGTCGGCTAGATAATGATTCACATGTACTTTTATTTTATGGTCAGGTTTATATTCTTCTTAGTTTTGTACTATTATGTGATAGGGACAAAAATTGTACATGCAGTGGAGGATGAATAGAGAAAAGAAATAGCTCTTTTAAATTTATCTTTGAAAATGAATTTAATTTTGACTACACTGAACTGTCTAAGTCTGTAAATGTTTTGAGACCACTAGTTTCAAACGTTAAATTGCTTTTTATTGTTACAAGTTACAGCTTCAGAATGTATAAAGGAAGCTGCCCTTGTAATGGTAATGGTGGAATGTGCAAAGTTATACTATCCAATTAAAGGTCTGTACAGCCTGCTGGCTTTTAAGAAAGCAAACATGCAACTAGTTCTCTTAGAGAGATGCATTTATTTGTCCCCGTGCTCTCAAAGAAGCATTATGGCCATTTTCTACCCAGCATCTATAGTCTTCCTGTGGGATAACTAAATCCTTACACTACAAAGTGACAAACTCACTTGTACTCAAATTTGTTCCTACAGGATTCCCTGGAAGAGCATTGATGGGAGTGAATGGGGTTAATGCCAGCAGAGAATCTGAACTATTTTTGTTAAGCGGGAAAACAGCATAAACTACCATTGTCATAAATCTCTTTTGTAAGCTTTATAAGAAATTAGAGATATGTAAATAAGATACAGGAAATTATTTTTCTTTCCAGGGAATTAGAGTGTTTGATTACAGCATGCTTTGGTTATTTAATAACATCTGGAGAGGCTATTTCAACTGCTTTCAAGATAAAAATTAGATAAAAATCTCAGGACGTATCATTTCATATAAGTGGAAATAATGCTGTATATGAAGGAGGAAAATAAACAGCAACTCATGTATTCATATTATTAGGCAGTTCTCAACTCACATTTTTATATGAAGTTATGAAATTCTTTTTTATTTTTTACCTTATGTCAGTCATTCCTGACAAGTAATTTCTATATTGTTGCGTGTTGCTACAGGAGAAGAACGTTTAAAACACTGCAGGTATTTTTGGGAACCACCAAAAGCTCTATCATCTAGCAGTAGAAATGTTAAGTTAAAAACTTTCAAGGTACAGTAGATCTCCAGATCTTTCTATTGGGCACACAGAAGAGCCTTGGACAGACATTCCTCTTGATTCTGATCATGGAAGATATGAAGAGTATTAAAAACAACACACTAACATCATTAGTCTTTAAATATAGATAGATATCACCCAAGGCCCTCCCTAAGGGCTGAAGAGATTGTAGATGGGGAGAAAGAAGCAAATAAAGGCACATTCCTCACTTATGGGTATCTGTGTTGAATTACACCCAAGTTGAATTACACCCAAGATGAAATGCACCTCGATGACTAATGGGAACATTTACCTTGTAGACATCCTCATTATGGACAGTGACTCCAACCCACTGAGTTTCACTTTCTCAGAAGCAAAGTGGAACTGAGAGAAGGGATTCTAGGGTTTATTGATCAGCTTAGGTTTATCTTCAGAGAGCCAGACAGCCTAGCATCTGCAGCCAGGCACTTGCCCATAAGCAGCAGGCATTTGCCTTTACAGACTATGTATGCAACCAGCTGTCAAGCAATAAGCCTAACCAATCTTTTTGCTTGATATGGCACAGTGAGAAAAGGTCTAAAGAAGACTAAAAGGTGAAATGAGATGAGAAATCTTTTCTTCTCAGCTTTTCTAATACTCATATAGAAGGGTAGATGGGAGATCCTAAAAACAAGGCCAGAAGCATTGCCCCATATTAGAGAAAATGAAACCCCTTTTAGTGGAGGAGCCTGCTAGCTGGCACATGAGCTCAGAGGAACCCAAGAAGACTGACAAGCCTGCCTCTAAGTTTGGCTTTTGTCTTGTAATCAGTAGGATGATTCCAGGACACTTCCGTTCACTCAGACCAGAAACAACAGTGAAAATGAAGTTGTCATCATTCATGTATGGGTTTTACTCTTGAGCCTTTTATATTCTATCTATAATAAAATAATTCAGTGTAACTGTTGGTGTTAAGGACCTGGGCACAAGTGAGTTATTTTAATTATTCTCATGGGACCTACTGCTAGTGAACTACTACATTTCTCCTCTGAATTTCCTTGTCTTGAAACTGAGCAACAATATTAATATCTGTTTACTCTTTATTATTTATTATAAACTACGAATATTCAACCTATAAATTTGAGGTATATTCAATAAATGGTAGATAAAGTAATTAGCAGATGACTCTCCATGGAAAGAATGGGAGAGAAAGGGAGAGAGAAAAGAAAAGAAAAAAGAAAAGAAAAGAAAAGAAAAGAAAAGAAAAGAAAAGAAAAGAAAAGAAAAGAAAAGAAAAGA
>JACBWW010000001.1:14801151-14855402 GCA_020086605.1 Lanius collurio | reverse complement strand
TGCTCCTGAAACAAATTTGGCCCAACAGATGTTTCAGTAGTATTCTAGCAATGTCTAGTTTGCTAACTGCTAATTGTTATTCTGTTCCTCAGAGTCTATCCTATTCATGAAGGCAAAACTTTCTAGGTGTATTTCTGAGCAGTGATGAGATAGTATCGAGCCTCAAGTAATCTACATTATTTCATCATGCAACTGTGCCCAGAGCAGGGCCTTCTCTTTGTGGACCTTTCTTTCTGTTACAACTGAAATCTTAAACCCTCTTTTTTTCCTGTGTATGAATTCTGTTTAGGTATGGCAGCTTTCCAAAACTCCACTTATATGTAACAGTATCAAGACTACTTCATATTCTCTGTGTATATCACATTAAGTGAATTGAAGTTAAATATTCAAATAGATTAAAGCTTGACATGTATTCCTGTGCTGACATAATCACACAGTCTAAATCAAATATTTCTGTCACAAAACAAGATACAATGACTGAGTAAATTCAGAGATGTACTTTACATAATTACCATAGTAAAGACTTTGTAAGTGCCATGTTTGTAAGGATGCTACATCGATTATAACCAGCCAGATTTAAATATGTACATTGCAAGAGAAATGTACTGTTCAACAGGCCAATAATTCACCAGTTAAGTTATTCTGCATTTCTTAGTGATTTTTTTATGCTGAAAAACTCAAGTCATGCTGAGACACATGAGCTGACAATTATCTTATAGCAGCCTGTACAGGAGCACCTTCCAGTAGTTCAGAGCTCACTCCTCAAGGAATGCACATGGCTAAAGGAGTTCAATGCAGTAACTTCCAGGCAGGGTGGTTAGTTATTTCCCTGTTCTTCCAGAAGAATGTAAGGAGAGAAAAAATGGGAGAACAGCTGTTGGTTCCTGTATTTGACAAATAATTGAAAGCTTCCCTTTGCCAACATTATGACTCTACTCACACTGTGACTATTGCAGTCTACGGATCTCCTGACTTTAAACAGGGACCTTAAAGGGAAGACAGCCCAGATAAGCAAGTAAATGAGCCCTTTCTTTGGAAGGCATATAATTTTCCATTAAAAATCACAGTATAATATTAGCTGGTGTTGAGTGTCCCTGGAGAACATATTTCTGCCTGACATGCCCATTTTGTCATTTTGAAAGTCTAAGCACAATGACAATTTTTACAAACATGTTTTATTTTTTAATGCCTGCTTAAAGGGGTGAAAGAGAGTTTCAAATGTGTTAAATAGCTTTCAAATAACTAAGAGGGAAATGTAAGAACTAGCTGTGATAATTGCAGCATCTTCAAACACAGTTCACATCCATTTAACCAACGTGCACATGCCCGTGTAGATTTTGGTTACCAGTGGACTATGAGGTTTCATGCCCAGTTATGCCAAGATACAAAGGAAGGTCCTAGCAGTGGCATGTGGCCACCACACACACAGGGCCCAGACTCCCACTGCAACCCTTTGGTATCTATGGCACATCCCTGCAGACTCTCTCCTCGCCCTTGCAGGCAGAGCTTTGGTCACCATGCAGGAACATTCCTGCTCACATTTTTGTATTGTGTTACTGTCACCATGCTGTTCATTCGTGTTCACTTAGTGCTTCTACATATTATTTTACACTGCCATAGGGAAAGTTTGATTCACAAGCATCAGCCCTCAGCAAATCTTCATTTGAAGAACTGAATTTTGAGCATCAGGCTTTGAGTCTTTATGTCTCACCTTAAATGGGGTCATGATATGTTAAATGGGGTCTTAGATGGGATAAAAAAAATCTCAGTTTCTGGACTCCATTTTACATCCAGTGTGAAAGCACATCTGGATACAATATTGTCCAAACAAAGTTTCTAGACCCACTGCCTACACTTGCTCTCAAGATGTTAGCCTGTGAAAAAGTTTTGTGACTAAATATAAACTGTAATTTATTTCCTTACAAAACTAATTCATGTCCAGGGAAACTTTTGCATTTGTTTATTTCTCTTTCACTGCCTTTTTAAATTTACCAACTCACCACATGTCCTAAACTAGAATTTTCATCAAAATTGCCTTGAAATGTGACTAAAAAAATGTAAGCAGATTGAATATAGATAAAATTGAGGAGTTTTGTTTGTGACTTTGTTGGATGTTACAGCTAGAACCTTTTAAATTCTTCTAAATTCTAAATATTTCAGATCTAAATATTGAGATTCTTTTTTTTCCTCTTAGTATTTTGAACTTGATTTGAAAAATTTAGAGCCTGCTTTTCAGAAGGTGGAGGTTCATTGCTTTAAAAATGAATATTATTAGAGTTGGGAAGCTTTTGAAGACGTTCCTTTTATTGTTTATATATTTTATCCCATTTATCAATGAGGCAAATTAAATCTAATTTTGTATCTCATTCTATTTACTATAAATACATTTGCTTGCTGAGAAACATCCTGTGAGAACAAAGAAAATTCCCTGCTTGAGAGCTCAAAGGATTAGGCCAATTGCAAAGTTTCCTTTCCCAAAAGAAAGTTTACCCCAGGAAAACACAGCAGTTTGCCCCAGGCTCAACTAACTAGTAGTACTGAATCTCCTGCCAGATATCTTAAATGTAAGTTAAAGTGGTTTTGCTAGAAATTTCAGACATCTATATTTACTAGCTCAAATGATACACTAAGATTCTTGCAAGGAGGTCAGCATAACATAGGTGAAACATATACTGGGTATAATGGGAGAGAGAGAGAAAGATTTTGTATAACTATCTTGGCAATCTACAAAGTTACCAAATGTGTTATGCGGTGGAGAATGCCCCTGAGAAAATTCAGTAGTTTCCATACACTTCTCTGGTTTTGTTACTCATCCTCCCACATTTCTCTTCCCTTCCTCATTTCCGTCACAGCTGTACTTCAAATAATCAGGGCCTAATTTCTCTTTCCCTTGCCCCAGTTTCACTGCAGTCTAAAGGAGTTGGATTTTGATTTATTTCTTTACTTCAGGTAATGATAATATTATACACAGGAACATGAAGACAGGACCTGTGAGAGTGACACAGAGTTTGGGAAAGTTGTTCAGAGAGCAAAAGGAAAAAGAAGACTATTCACACAAGTCAAGTGGTTAAACTGTGGAGAAACATTTTGTCCAGTTCCATGTCTGAAGACCAAAGCCTCTATATACAGAAGTTTTTTCCAGTGCACTGGTTGCAGATGAAATACTATGTAGAAAAGAGTGTTTACTGGTTTGCAAGAATTTTGTTCCAGATATTACACACATGGCAGGTAGAAATAATGTGAATTACTGTAACTTCAATACAAAAAACCCAAAATGTTGCATCTGTGGTGTACTGGATCATATTGAAGACATTTTCTTTCTATTTTGAGTGAGTAATGTCCTAAATTATCTCTAAGGAAGAGAATGGGTTAGTGTTTGGAACATGTTTAGGTCTGTGGTTATCAATGCTTAGTCTACAGCTCTAACTGCACACATGTAAGCAAAACTAATGCAATTTATGTATAAGAAGGTTGGCACAAATAACCCGTATAGGTAGAGGTTTCTTCTCCTTGAGAAGAATCTGTGCTTGAAGAAGGAACTCTTATTTCTCCTTACATTCCCGCAGTGCTACTTACCAGTGACTTTTCAAAGTACACGCTGCAAAGATTTTTGAGTCAGCATTCAGGCCTTATTCTATCTGTGAGAAGAGTTCCTGGTTACTTGGATCCCTTCATGTACAAGATCTATCCAGTCAGCAGACCCGGCGTCCCCATCCAGATGCAGCTCTGGATAAACAATAATGTGTAGATTAAACCAGCAGATTTCCTGCTGGTCACCAAAAGATGGGAGCAGAGAGCTCCTCCCTCTGCAAAGCACTAAGACACAGTGTTTACACAACATCCTTAATCATTTTTTTCAAATGTGTCACACAGAAGTTCTACAGTGCTGCTCATCCCAAAGCTTCTTCCTTTCACGGTAAGAAAAGGGGCTACTCTTGAGTCCAGTCCAAGTTATTGTTCCAACTAAAGACAGATTGTGTTGCTGCATTTAGCTGAGCCCTGTTTATAAAAGTTTTTTAATATTTTTTGTATTGTAACAGTAGAAACAGTCCCATGTCTTCAAGCCTTCAAAAAGACTAATAGAATTTATTTAATTACAGAAGACCTTAGATAATTTTTGTTACATATGAGGTACTTTGTGATTGCATAATACATCCAGAGTTTGTATACTGTATATGTATGATATACAAAATGCATAGTCAGTCAAGAGTAAAAGGGCATTGAATGATATGCATGATGTAAAATGTTGCTAAATTATGACAAACAACTTGATTTTGAGTAGCATATGAAGTAGATCACAGAACTTATTCCTAAACTAAATCAACAAGACCTTTAAAAAGTTTTCTATTTGACCCTCACTTTCTCAGGTTATTCAAAGAGGATACACATAAATGAAGTGCCACTGATTCAATGCACAAAGCATAAAAAGCCAAAAATAATACTAGAGGAAAAACATACTTCACACACAACATTTTATACTGTCAAGCTACTCTGTTTTCTTTCATATCCTAGAGATTTTAGCATAAATTATTTTTTTTAAAATTGACAGCTTTTAGCATTCAAACTGTTCAGTTCACTCTAATGAACTTCATTTGAGATTGAATTATATGAAATCATTCCCCAATTGGCAAGATATACATTAGCAGTGACTTCTGAATATTCTTTATAAAGGCAGGATACAGTAAACATACTCTTCACTATATCTACAAATCACATGCTAGAGTCGAGTAACTTTAGGATTGAAGACAAACCATGGAATTATGGGAGTTGCACAATGTAAAACAAAATACTCCTTCTTATTCAGGCCTGAAAGTACTGTTTCGCATTGACAGACCAGCACACTCAAGCAAGGATGGACAGTATTCTAAGTCTTCAAAGGTTTGTTCCACCATTAAGCCTCAGCTAGAAATAAATTGAAAGAAGATGGTTCCTAGGCATTAGGTTTGAAAACAAGCATTTATTAAGTTATTTGTTTTTAATTACATATGAAGTGTCACTTTGGCAAGTCAAAAGCAGTAATAATAATTTCAAAATTAAGTAACTTCAGTGAAAGGGAATAATGATGCACATCACAGCTCCTATAAAGCTGCTCCACTTTAGTACTTCTATCATGTCTCTGCTCTTTAGATTCCTTTACAGATTAACTTCTATTCAGACAGAGGCTGCTACTCATAAATCCCTGTTCATTTTATAAGGGTATGACAGAATGGTTAAAAATACTCTACAGGCTGAAGGGATGGATATTCACAACAGTCAGTTTTACACATGCAATGAGGCTGACTGAGTTGAAAAGCCATTCTGCCCTGAGCTGTGTGAAACCAGTTTCTTTGAGGGGGACTGAGACCAAGACTGCTTCCTGTGGTCTCTGGCTGGAACAGCACAAGCTGGAGACAACCAGCTGGAAAGCAAAGTCCTGGGGGCCCTGGTGATATGAAGTTGACCATGAGCTAGTAAAGGGTCATCACAGCAAAGGCAAATGGCCTCCTGAGCTGTACTAGGCAGAGTGCTGCCAGCAGGATGAGGAAAATGATCCTTCCCCTCTTTTCAGCACTGGTGAGACCCATCTGGACTGTTGGGTACAACTCTGAACCACTCAGAACCAGACATACTGGAGCAAATTCAGCCAAGGGCCATGAAGAGGATAAACATTTGACATCTGAGGAAAGGCTGAGAAAGCTGGGACTGTTCAACCTAAAGAAAAGAAGGCTCAGGACAACCGTATAAATGTATGCAAAAGCCTTCTTATTCCTGTCCGAAGGTTTTTTGTTGCTTCTTGGAATGTAGGTTATATCATTGATGTAATTTTCACATCAATAAATCACCTCTAAGAGATCCTAATAGCATTACTTAGTGGCAGTAGTTTTGAAGGAACTAAGAGTTCACATCACCTTCATGGTTTTTGTCAAAGGATGTGAGTATTTTAATCTGTTCACACACCAGTCCTGCATTTCTGATGAAACAAGGCAATGCAGTTCTAAGTACACATTCACAGACAGAAAGGCCAGCAAGATAGAGCCAGATCTCTGTTCAGGGCTCTGCATTATGTTGCCCATATACAGAACTTGCTAATTCCATTCTGTGCATCTAATTTCTACACTTAACGAGTTTTTACTTTTCAGAAATTACCTTGCTATCAAGAAATAAAGTAAGCATAAGGTGTGTTCAGTAGTACCAACTAAAAAAAAGCTTTGAGCCCTAAAACAGTTCATAAATAGAGAACACATTTCAGGAAGCATCCTTACATGCAGTTATGGAACAGTTTATCTTGAGTGCAATCACATGGCACATACAGGACAACATCAGGCCCAGCGAAGGTTTAGGAAAGGCAGGTCCTGCATGATCAACCTTATCTCCTTTTACAACAGGGTGACCCATCTAGTAGACAAGGGAAAGGCTGTGGATGTTGTGTGCCTGGACTTCAGTAAAGCCTTTGTTAGTGCCTCCCACAGCATTCTTCTGGAAAAGCTGGCAGCCCATGGCTTAGGCAGGTGCACCCTTTAGTGGATTAAAACTGGCTGGATGGCCAGGTCCAGAGAGTGCTGGTGGATGGAGCCATATGCAGTTGGTGGCTGGTCACTAGTGTTGGGCTAGTCCTGTTTAATACCTTTATCAATGATTTGGATGAGAAAATCAAGTGTCCCCTAAGCAAGTTCACAGATGACATCAAGCTGGGCAAGAGTGTTGATCACTGGAGGGCAGGAAGGCTCTGCAAAGAGATCTGGACAGGCCGGATTGATGGGCTGAGACCATTTCTATGAGGTTCAACAAGGCCAGGTGCTGGGTCCTGCACTTGGATCTCAACAATCCCCTGCACTGCTACAGGCTGGAAAACTGCCATGTGGAAAAGAACCTGGGGTGTTGGTGAGCCAGAGTGTGCCCAGGTGGCCAAGAAGGCCAATGGCATCCTGGCCTGTATCAGCAATAGTGTGGCCAGTGGGACCAGGACAGTGATTTTCCCTGCACTCAGCACTGGTGAGGCCACACCTCAAATCCTGTGTTCAGCTCCAGGCCCCTCACTTCAGGAAGGACCTTGAGGGGCTGGAGTGAGTTCAGAGAAGGGCAACAGAGCTGGTGAAGGGTCTGGAGAATTAAGTCATATATGGAACAACTGAGGGAGCTGGAGCTGTTTAGTTTGGAGAAAAGGAAGCTCAGGGAAGCTTTACCACTCTCTACACCTGCCTGAAAGGAGGTTGTAGCTAGGTGGGGTCAGTCTCTTCTCCGAGGTAATATGCAACAGAACAAGAGGAAATGGCCTGAAGCTGTGTCAGGGGAGGTTCAGGCTGGACATCAGGAAGAGTTTCTTCACTGAAAGGGTGGGTAAATATTGGAAAGGGCTGCCCAGGGAAGTTGTGGAATCACCATGCCTGGAAGTATTCAAGAAATTACTGGATGTGGCATTCACTTCTATAGTTAGCCTGGTAGTGCTTAGCCAGAGGTTGGACTTGACAATCCTGGTGGCTTTTTCCAACCTTAATGATTTTATTCTATTCAAATAATGTTACAATTGCTCAGAAGAATCACACATCAGGCACCTTTTACAATTGTCCATCGCACCAATTCTACTGTCTCTACCACAGACAGCACAGGCTAAGTATAGGTATCACAAACATAAACAAAACCAGACGGCAGCCAGTATTCTGGCAAAGCTTCCAGCTCAGCTGTCATCCTGGCTGATTCTCAGTGAGCTCAAATATAATCCACTGAAGATGTCATTCCCACAGGAAGCTGAGGATCAGTTCACACAGGACTTTGTGTTTGTTTGCATATGCGTATTCACTGTAGTTAATGTCATTTTACTGACTGCACTTAAAAATTGCCCTCCCCCCGAACCGTGTGAAATGAGATTATCCCTCAAACCATGAGACTGTTTCTGACAAAATACACATGAATCAAGCCCCAGCAAGTCTCCCACGTTCATGAGAACTACTGGTTTCAGAAAAGAAGCATCCAAATAATAAATCTTCTTATCTTCATTATTCCTAACAGAAACAATGGATTGGCTACCTTTTTAGGTTTCTGGTCCAGAATGACTGCAAAGTGATTATAACCAAATTTTTTATGTCTCAGACAGAAATCAGTCTTTTCCTTCAGGATGCTATGTTGTATCATGTTTCTAGGATAAATATGAAACTGTTTTGACAGAAACAAAATTACTGTAAGGATAAATGTGCAAATTAAAACAACAAAAGAACAATAACACTATTATCTACAGTGCAATACTATACCATACAAGTCCAACTAAGGATTTGTGGTATATCTGTTACCAGCTTCTGACTGTGAAAAGACTAGATCTAATTTCAAGAAAGATCCTACTGCAACACCTTTTAGCCAGCGAATCTGTTGAAGTAAATGGAGTCACATTAATTATTGAGAGAAAGATTGCAAGAGAAGGAGGAAAAAACATCTTTTAGCAAGGAGCTATCTAAGAGGGAGTAGTGCCACAGCACAAAATGCAAGAATTACCTTTATTTGATACCCAGAGCAAAAGGAGGAAAAAAATACCAGACAAAGTGGCAAAATTCTATTCTAGAAACAAGCATCTGTCCACAAAGAATAGGTAATCATCATTGTGTGATAAGTATGTGAGGTCCCAACACTGACTAGAAATGCATGGCTGTAAGAATATGTGGACAATAAACATGCATTCCTTGAAGCTGAATGATTCTTACAACTAAGAAACAGAAACATAGAAAACAAAATATTGTCTTTAGAATAATATACAAGCAAAAATCCCCATCTTGAGTATATTATTAACTATAAGACATCTGGTATCTTTTTCTTCCATAGTGTATCAGTCATATTTCAGTGTTTTATATACCCTAGAATAAAAGTAGAGCATCTTATGTGGCACAGCTTCCAACCTTAGCAAAGGCAGCCAACACTCACTCACCAGATACAATGCATTAAATCTTTACACTGGTGGGACTGACCACCAGTTTACACTGTCTGGATGCCTGAGTATCCAGTACTGGTATTACAGGACAAATCTTTCCAAATCCTTTAGCAACACTGCTAATACAAATATTATCTTGTGCCAGCACACTGTCAGGAACAGTGATGCTGTCCACACAGTCCCAGAGAAGAAATAAAAAATTATGAAAGTGAGGTGTAAATATGAGATCATGAAAGACAAATTGGAAAAGGGAAATAAGGATCTTAGTACTTCTGCTTAAATAGGGAGTGCAGAAACATCTCTTCTTTTCCTCTTAAACTTCCCCTCTCCCAGTCTTCAGTCTTTGAAAAGGTATCTGGGGCACTCTTCTGGGAATTCCTTTTGTTTCTTGACCAAGTTTCTACCCAACAAGTAACTTCTGAAAATAGCAACATAGTTTTATACTTTAAGACATATGGATTTTGTGGCACCCAGGTTTTGAGATCTAAATTCTCAGGCTTACCCAAATTTCCTTACAACTGATGAGGCTAATGATGACATATATTTTAGTATACTTAATTTTCCTGAGGAATACCTTCAAAGTTGGTGGAAAAAGCTTTGTAAGATCATATCCAAATTTCATAATAATTTCTGTTTCATTTCTGTTACTTTGGTTTTCTACATTTTAGTAAATACAAACCAATTTTTAACTTGTACTGGAAAACATAAATATTCAGGCCCAGTCTGAAGTAACAAATGTTTCCAGGGAAAATCGCAAGGTAGTGGAAATGGAAACAAACATCCTACCTGGCAAAAAGCCGACTAATTTTCTGCAATAGAAAAGCATACTAATTCCAGAACATAACATGAAAGAAGCTCTGATAAACATCCTGAATGCTTCATCCCCAGAAAAATTCCCTTCTGCATAGTGACTGCTGTTGCTGTGTGATCATCTCCTTCTGCATATCCCTGTGAAGAACTAGTACTCCAGGGATTTTTTTGCCTTTGATGACTGATCTGTCTCAGCGGCCGGTGGGAGTTTGCCCTTGCCTTCTGCAGAAGCTGGGTCAAGATCCAGAACAAACAATGACAGACTGCTATCTGAACTTGTATGAACTTGGTGGAAAAAAAACCCACCATGTATAAGAGAAGGGGCAATGAAATGAATTTAAGGGTACCATAGATTCTTTACCTTCAACATCAAGCAATACATTTTTGATCAATACTATAAGCCAGCTTTCCTCATATCAAAGCAGAAGCATTCAAATTAAGCTAGTATGTCCAACTTGGCAAACATATCTGTTGTTTTAGTGAACAGGCCAAGGATTGACTAGACACTAGATCAGAGCTGGCAAAAGTCCTCATGGTTGTACTAGCTTGATTTATGCTGACTGAGGATCTAATAATAGATCATCGTCTAATAAAGTAAGGTATACAAGAGGTAATGTGCTAAAACTTTTGATGGTTTTCTTTGCACTGGAACTATATTACTAACAGAAGACTTCAGAATTAATTCTGGCAACACCTACAAACATCCATTTTCAAAACTTTTGGAACCAAGCCATTCTGGCAGCGAATATTCAGAATAGATTTGAAAAGTATTCTCCATGCAAATCTTTTACTTAAAAAAAAAAGTCCACAAATTATTACTCTGTAGACCAGAAGAAATGCAATCCCATTTCAATAGATGTAAACTCTATTTTAGCAGTTAGACATTAAAGAAAATACTTTTCATTCTAGCACAACCTTAAATTCAAGGGATTGTTACTAATTACATCTATGTATCATTTCAGTAAGATTCTTTCTGATTTGAATTTAACACATGTAAAGCTGATCCCAAAATATTTTAACTTTTTTATCCATTATAAAAACATTGTATTGTTGTCTTTCCCTGGTCTTAAAATTAAGAGCCAGACACTGTTAAGGGAAAAAGGGGTTTTTACCTCGGTATGTATTTAAGGGTTGTTAAGGTGCACCACTTCTTCCAGGTGGAATGTGCCAAAATGCACACACACAATAGGTCATGTATAGAATTTATAGACCTTGCAGATTAGCATATCTATCAAAGATTCCCCAATGAGAAGCTTAAATGAATAGTGTGATATCCCCCCATCCTGAGGAATACCCCCCTGGATGGGTCTATCTTAGTTTACAGGATGTGTTCTAGAGAGGACTTTGGTTTCTCAGGATAGTGTGGGGCTTTCTGGCCTCCACCTGCGAGGCCTCCAGGACGTTTGGTCTCCTGGTTTAATGGAATGTTAGGATTATGCTAAATTATCGAGCTTAAGGAATTACAAGTATGTATGCTAAAAGCACTAAGGGTATATAAAAGCTATATGAAAGGGTATATAAAAGGTATATAAAAGGCAAAAAATCATCATGGCATCAATGTAACGCCAGAGGAAGTAGGTGCTTCACACAGTTTCTCTTCTGGTATTTCTAAGACATTTGCCACCTTCCCATTTAAGAAGGAACATGTTGTTATTGCAAATACACCAGCTTAATTTAAACAGTGTGCTCCCTTCATTGCTAGAATTTGTTAATTTTAAAATCCCAATTGCAGTGATTCAACTAAAAAGTTTGGAAATCAAACAGGTAAGAAGAAAAATAGCACATGGTCAAGAATCTGAAAATATGCAGACATCTTTGTTTCATTAGGTAATTACATTATCAGCAAACCTCTGTTGCTGGCTTTACAGTTTCCCCAGTTCTTAATTTGACTTCATATACTACATATATATATATATATATACTTCATATACTTCATATATAAATTATTTCTATATAGATTCTCCTCCCTGACTTTATGAGAAAACTGTTCTTAAATGCAGTTTCTTCAGTATGGGGGGAAGAAATAAAACTATTCTTTTCACAGATTACAGGTTTTTTTCTAAGTAACTATTTACTATATTCACATGTTGATTTATAACTAATGTATGAGAAATGCAAAAATCCCAAGGGTAGGAATAGTCAAAATTGTCCAGTTAGTATTGGCCCACTGTCAGGCTGATTTCTGCTTTACTCTTGAACCAAACCTGTGATTCTCTGCCAAGATTAAAAGTCTGTCTTGGGAAGCAATTCTTTCAAGTAATATTGCCCTTTATCCTTCATAGTTCCTTAATGTTATCTCTGCTAGACCTGCATATAGAGAATGCATTTTAAAACCTAAAGTCACAAAAAGTAGCAGAAACCCAATACTTAAAATACATGGTTTGGATCTTTAGCTGGTACAAACTTTACCTCACTGAAAATATTGATGCAAGAACCCGGTTACAATGCTCTTTGGTTCTCCAGTCCTCGTGTCTGAGAACACAGAAATGGAGTTTTTAGCTTATTCTACAGTCATTGGATCTGATACATCACAGAGAGGGGAAAGCCACCACTTCACATAAATGGAACATTCCTGAAGGCAGCTGTTTGCACAAGCAAAACCACATGGCATCAAATGAGGCTTAGGCTAAGGTTCACATAAACTGAATTGTGGAGCCTTCTGTGGAGATCCTCCAAATGTTATTCCTACTTATGTTGCTACGGTGCACAGAGCTGACACAGCTGCTACTCTTCACAGAATAGCATTTCACCTACACAAGGTGTAGAGACCTCTGCTTGACTTGGGAGGGCCTATCCTGGAGAACTGTTTCCTTGGTCATAAATGTTTGTGAATGCAACAACATTCATGGCTGGACAACATCATGATAGCAACCATATAGCTTATATGTATAAAGTTCCCAAGCAAATATGGAAAAGAAGAGACTTACTAAATGAAAAGGAAAAAAAGTTAGGACATTAAAATTTCTGATAAGAAAAAAAACTTTAAAATATTGATTTCTGTGCGATTATCATTGGGTGACTCCTTTTGCATATTTATAATATTAAACAGCTAATTGCCACACAGTATAATTCTCACTGCTTTGAGTATGTTCTTACAAAATTTTCAAAAATATTTCTTGAAAACCCTATATTTACCAGAATGTGTGATTTTCAGCCTATTTGGGAATGGAAATAATCCCAATAATATCAGTGTGCACCAGTTTGCAAAGTTTTTGAAAATCATTCCAAATTATAGCAGGAATCAACAGGAAATCATACTGTTACATTATATGATTTAGAATTTTGATAAAAAAAAATGAATAGGGAATAGTGCCTGATATGCATTAATACCCATACAGCGTAATTAGTCAATGAATATAAATGAGTACAACAGATTTTGACAGCTAAAATATTGTGAAATAGTTACAGGAACAGATAAAATCTCCAACATATATCCTCTCAGGCAGATATACTGGGAAATGCCCCTCAACATTCAGGCTCCTTTTGGTTTAAGGTATTCAAATGGACAATTAAAGCTTCCATACTCTCAGACTGAGGCCAAGCAAGGCTTTGCTGGAATCCTTTAGCTGCCAGATGAACAGAGCCCCAGAACTTTCAGGAATTTTTTCTTGCATGCTCTTGCAATAAAATGACCGCCAAGGTTAACTGTCAGATACTTGTAAGGAGCAGTAAATCTCACAGTAAGAAAGGTTTTTCCCATTGTTTAGTATTAAAAAAAAAAATCTTGTTGGAATATATGTGAGAGGGAAAGCCAAAGTGTGCTTTGAAGCCTGAGCCTTTTTTCAAAACTTAACCTCCTGAGTCTTTGCACCAAAAAACATTTGCAAAGAATTAATATGTGAATGGGAGCTAGCAATTCAGCAACCATTAGGGAGACAATTATAGACCACAGTTTGAGGCCTTCCAGGGCACAGCCAGCTTTATATACTAAAAGAACAAATCTATTAGCCTAATTTCTCCTGGTTTGGCTATGAATATAGCTCACAATTAGTTTATAGTTTCATTTGGGTGGTTTCTCTGATTTTTCTAAATATCTAAATAAAATTCCTCCAGCAGTGTTTTCTGGCACACACCACTCCTGTTCCTGTATATGGAACACTTCCAAATTGGATTGCTTCTGATATTCTGCTCCTGAAAGCTATATTCCATCAGAAACACCTGTGATTTTTAAGTTCTTTCAGCATCTTGGTATTTAGAGAGTAGGATCTGATACTTAAAATGTACAAGCAGCAATCCTGCGGGTCCTCTAGGAAAAGAATTTTAAAAAGCAACCAAAACTGGGGACAGTACCATTTTTAATCAAGATAAAAATGCAATTAAAATAGAAAGAGTCTTGAGGATTGTTCCACTGAGCTTACAGAAACAATAGTACCTATTTCTTTTTTTTCTACACAACCCTTGTTTCCTCACCCAAGGAATGACATCCAATTTCTTCTCTCTCTTAGCTTGAGCAATGGAGCTTTCTGAAAACTTATTCTACCTTCCCTCATTTGGCAGAGAAATTCTCCAGATAATGTTTTAATTTCCTTCTTAGAAGTAGTTTCAAACGTCATATAGCCTGTGATCGCTACCCTAGATCAGGGAGCATCCATTTTATCTGAAGTTAGGTAATAATTACTATGGTGATGGACAATGTACTGTTAAGACTTATTACTTACTGCAATATGCTTTCAAAAAATTTTAAATATTAGATTGCACATGAGCTTTCATTCAGATTCCTCTGTGTTGTCAGTTATAACTTATAGGTAAAAATAACTCCCTTCATCTCTGTTTTCACACATCTTTTAGAATATAGATGACAGAACAGGAAAAATATATCTGGATATTTTCACATCAATAGCACTTAATAACAGTGCTTATAAATAAGACAGTGGGAAGTAGGAAAATTAAAATTAAAAAGGCAAATGAAAAATTATAGAAGCATAGCTGAACTCTACACCATTTAATAAAGAAACACAAACAATTCAACAGACTTCTCCAAGTATACAATCTTGAAATAAGAAATTATCTTTCCAAATTCATTCTTATGGCAAGTAGAACATCAGCTGTAATGTAGATCCTGTTTCCTTCCCTACCTGAAGCTGGAATATATATCTTGGATATGAAATGAAATCATTCATTCAATGAAATTAATCTAATCAATTATTAGAATCTTAAGATCAGTATTATATAATCGATATGGAAATCATTGTCTCGGAAATTATTTAGACCAAAAATAATCTTATTTTTGATAGAAGACAGACAACAAGATAGAATATTGCTTGTTGTGTTTTTGAAAAATTTTGATTCGTTCTATAGAACAGAATGAGCAGCCACATAAACATCAGCCCAATGATTACGGAAATCTCTTATAGGGTGAAATCTGTATGAATGGAGTACAAGAATGTGATACTGACAGTACTTAAACATCCTTGAAAATTCAGCATGCATTATACAGTAATTCTCTTGCTCTATATGAATGTATATGCAAGAAATTGAAATCCCATTGTGAGAGACAAAGATATATCTGTTGTATAAGCAAAAATTAATGACAGTGTAAGTACAAAAACTCAGTTTGATCACTCTTGCTACATTAAGCACAATAAAGTCCAAAGCAGTAATATACATAATTAGTGCTTTGAAAGGAGATTTTTTCCAGAACTGAAAAGAATTATGAGACAACTCACCTGGCAGAAAGAATTTAAGCAAAAAACTCATATCTCAATTTGAAATTAACTGTGGATATTTTGCTTCATGTGCAAAAGGTAATAAGCCTATAACCAAAAAAACAACCAAAAAACAGTAAACAAAATAATAAGAGAGCTATAAAACTAGAGTGATATCTTGAAAATTCAAAAACTAATACTAAAAACATATAAATTAGAAGTTGGAAAATGGGAAGAAAAAGACTATAAAACATTAAAACACAACAAGAACAATGAGAACGAACACTTCAGTACATAAGGATTAAAGTTGCATAGGTCTGTGGAAATGGTACATCTATCAAATGATAGAGAAGATGCAAAAGAAGATGGTCAATATTGATTGTAGATGAAAGGAATCACAGAAATGATTCAGAATGGACAGGCATAATGCTATCAAAATGATAGTTCTAAAATCAGCGTCATAGTTTGCCTTGGAATTTTTAAATCAAGCAAGATTAATCATATTGATTTTTTCAGTGATTTATCCAATAAAAATTATATTTTTAACTGCACCTTTCATATCATCTCATCCACCACCTCGTCAATCCCATTGTGTTATTTTTCTCCTGTGAATACTTTAATTTTCTATAGAGATCATCTTTTGCTAGTAGTGTCTCAAGTGTCATTGTAAGTGTCTAAAACAAAAAGCTTTTGGCTACTTCTGTGTTAACAAATTAAGCACTGCCAGGGAACATTCCTGGGCACTGGAACTTGAATATGTTAAACCCTTAGAACATTCCCTGGCACCATTTTCCCTGGGCAGCAAGTGCTCTATCAAACAATTTCCAGCTATGGCCTGAATGTTAATGCAGTCCATGAACTGATCTCAAAGGGTGTACCACCTGCTTTGGTGTCTAAGATGATAATGGATTCTCTTCTCTGCCCCTTAGCCTCAGGGCCAGAGAATAGTCCCAGGTGCATAGCTGCCTTGTAAATATGTAGCCTTTTGTGTCGGATCAAATTAAGACAGATTCAAAATTAATGTCTCAGATTCTTAGCCAATTAATGTCCTTTCACATTTTTGGCCATGAGTTTTAACTGTTCCCAGAGCAAAGTCACTTTATCTGACTATTTTCAAGCTTCAATTTGGGCTTAACTACCCTTGCACTATAAACCCCAGTATTCTGTCCATTTTTCATACTGTGATCCTGATAATGTAAGTTTCCTATGGACGGTTTTATTAGGTATAACATGCCCCTTGTAAAAATAAATATGTTTAGTTCAGAGTAGGTCTTGAATCTTTCTCAGTCTTTTTAATGTCTGCCTTTTATTTTTTTTCCACCTGGCTTTGTAAGTTCTCAGCAATGCAAAACAAATCTAGCAGCTTTCTAAAGGACAGTACGAAAAAAACTTGAAACCCATAGTTTTGTATGTTGTCTTTCAAGCTTAGAATGGTCTAGGCAGGACTTTTTCCAGATGAAGTCTCACAATTCATAGGTATGAAACAAGCATGTAAAGAACTCATGGCAGTTTACCTGAACAACATTTAAAGTATAATCTTTGTGAACATGGTCTCTGACTGTCTAAAATCAGTGCCTGATTTCCCTCTTTAGAGGATGGATACACCTCTGTAAACCAGAAAAGGGACACCCATTCTGTCCAGCAGAAGCACCTTCTGCAGCTCCAGGGACATAAATCAAGCCCACCTCCCTCTTCAGGCTCAGGGTAATTTAGAAGTCTACATTTGCCTTTAAAAGTTCACAGAACAAGGATGCAGCCTATCCTTGGCTTTTTCTTGATAAGACCTTGATAAGTATTCACTGGGCTTATTTTTCTTTGGCCTAACAGATTCATGATTAGAGAATTCCAGCAGAAAAGAAGAAATTTTAATTCTTGTCTCTGTTTTGTTCAAAAGAGAAATCTTTAAGCACACAAATATGGAGTAGCTGGATGGAAGCCATTTGCCTTCATTCTCTTTTAAAGGCAAAATGCTGAGCACAGAAGTAAGCCAGAAGTATGAACAGCCCCTCTGCAGATGAACGGAGTGAAAAATATCTGTAAAATGATCTTGGAAACTCCCAAGGTATGTTAGAATATGCCTAGTTAATACTGATGCCCAGAATTTTAGGATGTCTTGAAGTTAAGACTTAAGATCCCTGTCTGAAACACAGATGATTTTAGGCATTCAAATTCTTACTTGGGAAGGAAGGGACCTTAGGACTACAGCTATAGTACTAAATTAAAAATGCCCAGGAACTGCTTTCAGCACTGAGGCAACTAGTTTGTGTCATTAATAATAAATGGTTTTACCCCACTAAAGCAGGATGGCTTCATCCAAACTGCAAACTGGATTTTCTATAGCACTATTAATTTATTGCTATAGATCTTTTAGGTGGCATGGATCTCAGCCAGAATTAGCACAGTTCCATATCTGAAACAGTCTTCAGCAAAGTGATGTATTTTATCAGCTGTTTTTCTTTTCTGTTTTCCTCCACAAATGCCTATGTTTTTCTATGAGTGATTAGTGGAGTCTGCACACATTAACTGGTTCTAGGGTTATATGATCACTGTTGTTAGAACAAATAAGATTTACATTATCCAGAGCGCATATTTTTTCCAGTTTTCCAAGAAGCAGTCATCTTAACACACCTACAGTCTTCTAGTACCCTGGATCATCATTTGCAGCTATTAATGATAAAAGACAAAGTTGCATATGGGGATTAAAACAAATTATTTCCTTTGAAGACTGATATTACTACTTCTGCTTAACAACATTATGTTTGCTTCAATGCTATTCATTTACTGTCTGCTAAACTGAAAAATCCAGATCTTCCTTCCATTCCAGCTCACAATTTTAGCAGAATTTCTATCTTCTCTAAACACTGTATTTTGTTCTGTTTCATTTCTGCAGGAATTTTGTTAAGAGTGATTCCCATATGTTTTATGGGTTCTGAAAACTGAACACATTTTACAAGATTCAAACATGACATTACTGAAGCCAAATAGCTTAGCTGTTTTCCAATGTATTAGACCTTTTTATGAATAGTAAAATTATCCAGGGGATAGAAAATATTCATGGAACTTTTCTTTGATATATAACTCCTCTGCTCTTAGGTATGAACTGCTGAAGGAGAAAGAACTTCCTCATAGGCAGCAGTCTGTTACACCAAGCTGAAACATCAGCTTCCAACCACTGCTGGACAGAAATACACACATAGTTCTCTGACAATAATTAACATCTTTTATTGTTTTCACCATTAGTAGCATTCTTCACAAACATTTCCCACAATTACTCACAGTCCTAATATAGTGAATTTGCCAGTGTCTTGCCCATGGTTTATTATGGTCTTTTGTCAGGTATGCCTGTACAAATGAATGCATATAGAAAAAAGGTGGGAAACAAATTGGTTTATGCATCCAAGTCAGAAACTCAATTATAAGAAATCCATTCAGCCAACAGGGAAAAAAAATAAATACAGATAAACCGCACAAACTTTGCAAGTAAAGCAATAGTGCCTGACTTCTGCATTTCTCTGTCTGACTGCCAAATGAAAAAGAAGAGTCAAAGAGTAAGATACCCTGTCCTGTCAAAACTTACTGAGAATACATCCACGCTCAAATAGTAAAATTTTCGAGGAAAACTGGAATCCCACTGTATGTTTTCCTCAGAGAGGCAAAGCAGATTGGGCTCATGCATGTGATTAATTACAATGACCTGCCAAGAGTCCACACCACCATGACGCAAAAATGAATGCATAAAGGATAGCAATGTTATAAAACAGGCAGTGAAAAAAGTCTGAAGGAAGGTAGAATTTAATAGGGAGCCAGTAAATTAGCTGTCAGGCTGGAAAAAACAAGACAGGAAAAGGAGTAGCTCAATGGGAGACAGAACGTTCAGGGGCTCAAGCTGTCATAATAGAACAGCTGGAACAGAAGAGCTTTTTCCTATGGTGGCTGTTTCTTCCCATTTCTGTTTTATGCTGGGATCTTGGGAGAAAAAGCAGACTCTGTGTATGACTTCCCTTTACTTTTTTCAGGAATTCTTTGGAACATGAGGACTCAGATTACATTAATGTCATTTAAGACAAATAAATTAGAAGTTACATCAGCAGAGATCCTTGCGGGTGAAGTGCTCTCTAACATGACCTAGCAAGCTGGCCATGTTCTGTCCAAGTGCGAACACGCATAGTTTTGAATATCCATTAAAACAGCAGTTTAAAAAAGAGCTCTCCCAACAGGAAACAGGCAAAACAGTCTAAAGCTTTGAACACTAGAAGAGCTCATTTTGTTTCCAGTTCTGCCGGTGAACTGCTGTTCTTTCTCCATCTGTCAAATTTCTCAGGTCATGCCTGACAGTAATGAAGTGTCATGTAAGATATAAATACACCATAAACTTGATAAAGAGGTTTGATAAAAAAATGCTATTAATTTTAATTAAGGGTGCTGAATTAACTAAATGGCTGCTGTTGCCATGGACTTTTGTTTTTTTGTCAATTAAAGAAACTAAATAGCTTCAATTACTTCCTACCATTCTCCTTTTTCTTCTGTCTCTATTGCCTAATTAAATGTGATGTGAATGCAATAGTAAAGAAATTACAGTAACATTGCATGCTGTTTAGAATAAAAGAAGTTTGGTTGGTAGGTACCTCTGGAGGCTGTCTAGTCTAAGCCCTAGTCTCAGGGCCAGCTACCTAGCCATGTCAGGGTGTTCAGGGCCTTGTCAAGCTGAGTTTCTACTGTTTCAACAATGAAGATCCCACAGCCTTTCTTCTCCAGTGCTTAACCATTGTCACAATGAAATTCTTATCTCCATATCCAGCTGGAGTTTCTCTTGCTGTAGCTCGTGGCTGTTGCCTCCTTTCATTGAGCATCACAAAATCACAGAATACTTAGAGTTGGAAGTGACCTCTGCAGATTAACCTACACTATTTGTGTAGGGGTCGATTCCACCTATCAGAGGGATCCAGCCATTCAGGTACTTTTGAAAGGATCTCCTTTCACTACTGCTGCCATCCAGTAAGGTCCAGGTGCCCCCAGATTCCTGTATGACTTCTGTCATTCTGCTGCAGGTGTCTGAGCCAGGCTGGGGCACTTCAAATGACTCTCAGGAACCACTGTACTGATTGCTGATTAAGTAAATAATTCTCAAATATTTGTAAGTCACACTGAACCATATTTTCATTGCCTGTAGTGGAAGTTTCAGTGCTTCAAATGCCTGTAGATGCATTTAAGTATCTAATGCCCCCACACATCTAAGTGGAAGTGTCTTTTGTGCCATCAGTGTCTGGGCTAATCTAAAGTAGAGTGACAGAATTGGCACTGCAAACATTACCTGTGATAATCTGGGATCAGTGACAGTGGCTTTAGCCACCTTCTGCTAACAAAAGTGGTTCTAAAAATAGGCTTTCAACAGAATCATTGAGCAATATTAGAGATATTGTTGGGGAAAAAATACAATGCAATTCATCAGGAATGAATGTCAAGTTCTGTACATAAGAGTGAGCAGGCATATAATGACAGGCTGAATAATTATGATCTTTGGTATTATAGAAAGGGGTCTCTAAAATACAGTGAGTCATGAAAATGATTCTGTTTTAGGCTGCTACAAAAAAGCAGAACATACCATGCTCAGATAGATAAACAATAGTTTTGTTCTCAAAACAAGTGAAGTAACTTGTCAGTAGCATGACCTCAGGGGGAGCACCATGTCCATTTTTGGGCAGTGCAGATCAAGAAGAATGTGGGTCAGCCCAGACAAGCAACAGATATGACCGAAGGTCTTAAAAACATGGCCCTGAAATGTTGAAGGAATTAGGACTGGGTAATCCAGATAGGGCCGAGAGAAGAAAACTTGGCATGACTTAATCTTTTCTGACTTTAAAACTGACAAATAGAACAAGGAGGACATAAAGACACAAGACCATTTCTGGTGCTGATTGGTACTAAAGATGTTTGGCCACTATGATTTATTTCTCCCATGCATGTGTATCAGGAGCAAGGTCCATGCAGCCAGTTCAGCCATCACTACAGCTTAGCTCACCCTCATGAGCTAGGCTTTTGGCAGCAGAAGGCTCTCAGGAAACATGGAGCTATTGCCAAACACTGAGGACTGTCAAATCTTGTAGCCTTTTTTTCCTTATACTGTGCATCAGCTTGTATTTGTACAGAGTGTTTAGACCGCATAAAGAGCTGAGTCAGAGGCAAGCTACACAATTCATGTCGTGACGAAGTTTAAAGGCAGAATTCAAGTGTAACTATCAGCTGAGAGTTAAGTAGCGCTGTGTGGTTGTGCACAAAAAATATACTTCTGTTAAAAAAAAAAAGAAAAAAAGAAAATAAATCCATTGATTAAAATCTGATGCCAGGGATTAGCAAAAGCCAGTTGCTGCTGAAGGGCAATGAAGGTGAAGGTGATCCAGGGCAGGTCATGCCCTCACCAAGCAGGTGCAGTCCCACAGAGCTGAGCAAGGAGGCCAGAACCTCGGGCTGGTAGCAGGGTCCGTCAACAACCCCAGATCCAGGTCCACAACTGATGCCAAGGATCCCACCAAGGGCAAAAAAAGATGAAAATAGCAACAGACACAAAACACTTGGGAAGGGAAAGAAAGCTGTGACCAAGCTTACATGGTGTCCTGGCTCTACAAGCAGGGGTGTGGAAGGCCAGGCAGGATTAGCAAGGTCTATCAGTTCTCTCATGGCTCTGGAAGATTTCAAGGGAATAAAAAAATTACATATTCTTGATTTAACACACATTGGACTGATTTTAAGAGTAGCTGTACTTAAAAATAATTGATGCTACACAGCAATTTAAAGTCCAAAGGAAGATGGATTAAATTCAATAAATACAATTATTTGTTCACTACTATAAAATTCAAATATAGACATTTCTACCAACAGAAAAATGTATGATATATTTTCTAGTAAATATGGGCTGAAAGAAAGATTTTTAGTCTTAACTTACCCTTGGAGTTTAAGTTTACCAAAATTACATCTTGGGTTGATGGCAGAACCAACTGTGCCAAAACCTTTCCTAATACTTATGTGGTTTTGGAAAAAATCTCATGAAATCTCCTGAGAATTGCTGGGTTTTTGAGAATCTTGGCTGCATCTCAAATGGGAAACAGGCTGTTCCAGCTTTGGGATTTTACTGGAAACCATAAGCAAAGGAATGATGTTGAAGCTGGGAATTCAAATGTTTCCCCGCCCTTCTTGGCCAGAGATTGGATGAGCTGGATGTGACATACTAGTTTCAATCCATCTGTTCTTTCAGGCACTATCAGATACATAACTCCTTTCGCTAACAGCAAATGCTCTGAATAATTTGTATTACTTGCATTCTGCAATATCCTTGGTGATCCATTCTCCTTCCCCACTTCCCCCACAGAGTTTGCTATTCATCATGTGCTCCTCACCTCATTGTGCTATGAGACAGCTGTGCTCTCCTGAATTGCTTTAGACCGTTTGGCTGCAAAAGCTGGCTGGCAATCCTGTACAGCTGTAACCTTGGCCCACTAACTTTCTAATGAAAGCCATGCCACAGTGGGTACCAAGGGGAAAACAAATACCCTTTTGTCCATGGAAAGTCTGGCAGAGAAGCAGATCCACTTTTGTTTCAATAACAAATTTCCTTTGACTGCAGCCCTCCCTTTGATTTTTTTCACAGTTAGTCAAATTGACAGAATAGCCAAGGGCAGGAGAAGACCTACAGTACTTTGGGCCACAGCTGCCAATTATTTGAAACAAAGAATCTATGGACAATGAGCAAAGAAACTGCTAAATCAATTCTTAGAGTGCTGCCTTAATAGGAGGTGGTTTCATTTCTCAAACTGGTTTCGTATGCACACACATTCAGTAGAAAAGCCTGGAGCAGCAAGGAATGTCTGGCATTTCTGCTGTCAGTGTGCATGTACATTGGATTTCGCTATTTTTAGAAACCCATCACATCCAAGTATGCATGAATTCTCACGTAACCTCATAGCATGAACAGCTCACAGGAGTCAGGGATGTGATGCTGTATCAGATTAAGCACACAACCTGGTTGCTGCTGAGTGTTTCTCACACAAACACTTGCTGCATATTCCAGTCCTGTGGCAAATGGTACTGTAAGATTAAAATGGAGACATAGGAAGGGCTATGGTAGCTGGGGTATAGCATAGCTTTGCAGGGCAGAGTTAAATTCATTAACCTGGAGATGGCATGGGGAAAGCTCAATGTTCAGTGCATTTAGACAGCCATATGTCTTTTGCATGTGGCTCTAAGAAAACGTTCCTTTCTTAGGGGAAATTTGCTGTAAATATGAGATTTCTGCTTGGTCTACTGTAGTTTCTGACCCATGCCCAGAAATGAAGCCTTGTTCCTTCTCTCCTGGCCAGACCATCTGACAAGCAGCCTTTAAGTGCCTTCACAGTAGAAACAAAACAGGGTCAGCTTTACAAAGAAAGCCCAGGGAAGGTCATCTTTTGAGAATGTCTGGTTTGAGACACAGTTATTCATGAAAGAGAAAGGGGCAAATTTGAACTGGAACTTTCCAGAGCTTTTTCAATTTCCCTTTATTTTCAAAAAGAACAAGGATACTATTTCTTACAATGCCAAAGCCCAGCAAACATAAGGAAAACATTTAAGATAATATCCCAGTGTTAGGGATAGAGGTTTTACTGGTTCAACCACAGAACAACTGCACAACAAGCTTCCACTTAAAGAGGGCACTGTTTTAAAGATAGGGCAAGGATCTCTAAACTGCCGAGTAGTTCTAGATCCCTGAAATTTTGCAAGCCAAGCAGAGGACAGTTTAAAGTGCCTTGCATCTCTGCTCTAGCACCAAAATATCCAAAATCACTTGACATGTAAATGATTAGGTGCACTGAAAAAATAAGCAGGACAATATTGCACCATCTGAAAAAAACCTACTTTTTTTTCAGTAAAATAGGGCAGAAATAAATGTGAACCATGGTTAAGTATTTTTAGTTTTTTTTTCATTGAAGTGCTTAATCAGACATTCAGTATTTAATTTAATCACCAAAGCTGGGGCCTAAAGCCTTTTGCTGAGCGAAATCCACGTTTAGAACAAAAATACAACATTCCTGCATAATACAGCTTTGATCTAATGAATAATAACATGGAAGGATTCTTGTTCTATTACTCCCACAACACAAATGAAATGGCCTTTGTGTTAACTTTCTCTAGTCTTGATTACATCTCTGTGTCATTTAGGTCTAAGAGAGTAAGACAAAATTAATTAAAATTCTGTTGGCTTTTGGACACAGAGGTTTTAAAAGGGTTAAAAATGTAAATTTTAAGTGACTTTCCCCCCCTTGTTTTTAAGTTTCTTTAAAAAAAAAAAACAGAATGAAGAAATGGAGAAAAAATGAGCTAATGACAGGACTAGTGCTATTTGTTGCTTCTTGTGAGCTTGTCCAGAGTTCATAATGTTAATTTCCTTAAGAGAGGAGATAAAGACTTATATAAATAAAGATAGCATGGTGTCGTGCTACTGGAATTGTGCAGGCTTAAGGCAGCCTGTAAAAATACTGTGTATGAATATGCTGAATGTCTTTCTAGTCTGTATGGTAACCAAAGGAACAATCAGTTGCTCTGAGGACAAGTGGAAAAGAAATCCTATGTGAAAAACAGACCCTTTCTGACTAGAGCAAGGAAAAGGCATGATCTCTGCAGCCTCCCAGAAGTAATGTACACTGTCATTATAACTTTAAGGATGCAAACAAAGAACCAAATATCACAAACAGGATGAAAAATAAAGATTTGACATAAGGCTCTGTGGTTTTATGACTGGGCTTGAGGTACAGAGGTAATTTTCAGCCTGTAATTATTATTTCCCTGCTACTGCCAAGGCTTCCATGGACTAATCTCCCCTCTTTCCGGGTTTCTAATTGGATAGCCTCTGAACAAAGTCCCACAGCTCATTTTGCTCAGCACCCAACATCAGTCATCTTTAGATATGCATCCAAGCCACTGCCACGCATAAGTAGGATTTCCTTACTCCAGGGCAGAAGTACCTATTACTACCAGCATAAGATATCTGTAGCATTCCCACTAAAACTCACTAAGCTGAGTTTCTTGTCACAGCATAATCTTATGCAAATTTTCATAGAGAAAAATATTAATTGTTCATGATGTTGAATATATAAGAGATTGGCTTGGTATACTGAAGATATGTATTCTTCTTGTTTTTTGCTACAGAGATCTCAGAGAGCAGGAAGGAAATGTTCCTGAGGAACATGAGAGAGAGGAAGAGGATCTGGAGCATGAATTTGCAGCAGAGAATTGGAGGAACTAGCTGGGGAAGATGAACACCTGGCATAGTAATTGAAGTTCATAACACAATTTAACTTTTGAACATCAAATTTGTACCAAACATTTAAAATCATGTACATTAAATACACTTTCTAAAAACATACATATGCACCAAAACATATAAAGATGTCACTAGAATACAACTGTATTAATTACTGTAACAGTGAACAGTTCATAGCCATAACTGATTTTAGTCATTGCCTAAATCACTAACGGAACATCCCTCAATGTTCAAAGCAGCCAAACAGTGTTTTCTACCAAATGAGTGCTTAAAAATATTTTCTTGCATCTCACTCTAAAGCTAGAAGAGTTCTTTTGGGCAGCACACCAGAGACATGACTGCCTCTGAAAGGGACCCTTTATGTTGTGTCTCTGATCTAGGAAACAATGTTTCTGAGTGCAAATTTAGAAATTCTTCGCCTCATCATTCTCAGCAGGCATTGTGTTTTGAAATCTCTCTCTTCCATTATTTGAAAAGGCAGAAAAAAAAATTCAACACATTTAATGTACTACATAGAGAAAAATGTATTTTTCATTCCTGCACATTGCTTCTAGAATTTTAGCAATAAATGTAACTGAACTACCAAAGCTTCTGAGACCAAAGGGGAAGCAAGATCCCTTCCTCCTGCCCTAGGTAAGACAAACTGTTTTCTTGGGAATTTTTGTGTGGCAACTCCTAAGCAGAAATATGTATACATTCGCTTGGTTTTGGAATTCCATATGGATAAATTGGAATTCCACCATATGTGGAATGATCTGAACAGAGTTCCAGGACACATGGGGCCCACTGAATGTGATGCACAGACTGACCTCTCAGAGCTGAAGTGTACATTTGCACTAGGTCTGGTCCCTCCAAAACATGACCTTTCAGTGAACCATAAGCAAAATACAGTTAATACAGCAGTCTCAATATACATCATGCATTACTGGCTTTCACTGTACTAATTATCATTAGTGGCTAATAAAAGGCAAATCATACTCACAGGCCCCTGAAATCCTCAAATTCATACATGTCCATCTGGTAAAGAAATCAGTGTATTGATAACATGTACCAATTTACTTTCCAAATCTAGAAATTATATTTTTCATCTTTTATATCTTATGAGGCAGAAATTTTAACCATTATTGTTGTCTGTCTTCTCTTGACACAGGGAGCCCAAATCCCTCATGCTTTTTTACTGCATTTATTTACTTTCCAATACCGCTTCTGTCTCCCTGGAGAAAACAAGTATCAGAAAAGTGATGGCCTTGAGAGGATGGTGTTACCAACAGCGGCAAGAAGATGGATGCAAGATCCAGGCTGGACAAAACTGAAAAGCAAGAACATCTGTACTCACCCTTTTATATCTTGTCCCCTTTGTCACAACACATCTCTTGCTGCTCTTGGGCATATGCTTCAAACATTCCTAACAATATGAGGTCAGTCAGTGTACCTTAAAAAATCAGTGAAAGTGCCTAGGTCTGCAGAGTCCTGGGGAAAAGAATAGTGCTACTTCAATCACATGAGTGCAACATTAATCAAATAGTAAAAATGTTCTGTGTTTATAGAGTTGTACTTTTTCTCCAGTCACACTGGATTTTATCATCCAACAAACTGTTGGTAGAGCATGACAAAAGAAGAGAAAGAAAAAGACCTTTGGATTAACAGAGCTCACAGTCAGTCAATGTGAGGACTGCTGTTGTAGTGAGGGAATCCTTACAACAAGTATAAGACAGCGATGGACTTGGAAGGAAAGATGAAGCGACATTTCTGTAGATGTTCAGGGATGTTTTATTCCTCCAGCCGCATGGCTGGAGTTCCCAGGCAGACCCCAGTCATGGGACCCTGCTTTCTTTTTGGGCCTGGGCACTCCAAACCACCCAATCAGGAACAGGTATGGGACACACGGGACATGGGAGCAGGGACAGGGACAGACCTGTACCCTGCAGGGTCCCTCCCCTGGGGATTTCAGGGGAAGGCACCTCCACAGACTGCTAATATTGAAAACATCCTGGGCTGGGCATCCAATTCAGCTGTCCAAGTGAAGAGCTGTTTTTAAGTCCTGCATATGCTGAGGGAGAGCCTTAAGGAAGTTGTACAAAGGCAGACTGAAGATCATTGCTCTTCCCGGCCACACATTTCTTGTCCAAAAATTGGAGGAGAATTAATGAATATCATATATAAGGAAAAATAAATACAAAAAGATGAAAAGAGGTTACAATAAAGCAGAAATTGGAAATATGCATAAGTCAAAAAACAAGCAGCAGTATAAATAGAGACAGGCTGGCATCAGTTCAAGCTATGGGACTTAAAATAATTTAAGGCAGTCACCTTTAAAAAGAAGACAAAAGTGCCTTGGTTATATCAACAACTTAAGCCTTTCTACAGAGTAAATTCTCTGGGGTTTTTCCCTGTTTTCTCTGTTTTTTTCATGCATCTTGCATTTCTCTCCTATCCCTCACAGACAAATTTTCCTCACGCTAAGAAAGGTATCATTTAGAATACTTAAACACAGGGTTTTTAAAATTGTATTGATAAGCAATGGTATTTTTCTGGGTCTTTGACAAGGAGTGTTAGTATTATTTAGTTAAGGTTAGTATCATTTAAAAATAGTACTAAGTTAATGTAACACAAATTTTTGCACAGTTATTCTTACTGTATTATAGCTCAAAATAACAGCAAGGCAGTTAAAAGTATAGACACTTCCGAAGAGATAAAAAAGCTTTAACTTTGCCATCTATAAAGATAAACAATCAAGAAAAACTAATCTATGAAAATGATGTTACCATAAAATGGCCCAGAATTGTGGTGAACACTTTTTGCTGTTTAAATGTGGATAAAATATTGTTTAAAAGTATTTTAAAAAAACTGTAAAATGCTTTGTCACAGAAAACATAATTGGCATTGCCTATGTCCCAGGTAGAAACAAGCTAAAATATCCATGGGGTTGTAATCATTTTCCAGCAACTCCTTGAAACTGTTAAGTGTGTCACAAGGAGGATTTTCCTTATGGAACAATGTACAAAGAGCTTCCACAAAGTAAGCAAAGTAATTAATTCTGGCAGATGGGATCTACTCTGAGTTACTGAGAAGTTGCTCTTTCCTCACGTATCACTGTCAATTTAAATCAATGGATACTAAAGCTCAAAACATCAGAGAAAAGTAAAACCTGGGACTGGTAACTTACTACCCCTATCATAGACCTTGGGCTGCCAGGAATGTCCTCTGCCCCTTTTTGGCTCAGTACAGGACACTGTTCAACCCATCTGTCTATCTCCCTGCCTTCTTACCTCCTTGCACACACTGAGGAAAATGTAGGTGCAGTGTGGAGGCTGGTGGGCCTGTGGTACAAGGGACAAAGACAGTCCACTGGTGGGACAGTCCTTAATACCAAAGATTCCTCCCCAAGTTGGGTGACAGAAGAGGCTTCTCCCCGGATGCTCTGCTTTGCTATGTTAATGTACCCCAGTTCTGCTTTCTTGGTTGGCCCATTGACCTCCCCACCCCTTGTTACCTCATATGTCCCTGCCCTAGAAGGTTTTCCACTCCATGTTCCTCCTTGACCCTTGCCCCTCACCGCTCCCCCAGAGTTTCCCCATTGGCTCCCATTCCCCAGTCCCACCTGCACTCCGCCCTCACACCCTCAGATCATTGGTGCCTGATGCTCACCCCACTCCCGTACCTAAACCTGGACCCTCCAGTGTTCCTTGTCTTTATCCCCGGAGCCCTTCACACATGTGGCTGCAATAAACCACTCCCATGGAACCCCATACGAAGACCCTTCCTGCCTCTTTGTCATCGACCTAATTTAAGGAGCTATCCTTGTGTGTGTGTGTACACTTGTGAGTGTGTGGGGGTCCTGCCAAGTGGCTTCCTCTTGGAGATGTTTTCAGAAGGTCGCAGCTGCTCACCATCCAGCACTGCAAACCTGGAGCACGACCTAGTTTAGAAAGAACATTTCTTCCAAGCTGTTACATTTCTCAGGTGAATGTCAGATGAATCCATAATTGTGGAACCTCTTGAAACATTTCCAGCCTTACATAACATGTTTGTTTTAGGGCTCCGGTAACGTCTGTAATGTGTGGGTCTGCTGAGATTTGGAACAGATGCACTATTTTCCTCAGCCACCTGGAAGAAAGTAAAATATTGAAAAAAGCTGGTTTATAAGGACTCCCTGGTGTCCACAAACTGGTCTGGTTAATAAAAGAGAAAATATTTCTGATTTTTTTTCAGCTGCAAAACAAATAGTAAACATATAATTGCTGCTTTCTGTCAAGGACATAAAAATGTCAGGAGGCTTGCAAGGCTTAAAATCAACACAGAGTAACTTGCCTAGTGTCCTGGTTTGGGGCTGCATTAAGGATTTGTGAATTTACTTTTCAGACCTGTCCTCTAAATCTGAAACGGAAGAGAGAAGATCTCAAACCTGTGTGAAATTCAGTGTAAACTAGACAGTTTTAGCAGGAGTTAGAAGAAATTAAAAAGGTTTAAGTTCTTAAATTCTTTTACTGGGCAAAAGACACACCTGGAGTTTACATTTTTGAGAGCAAAAGATCTTTGAAAAAAGAAAAAGTAGCCAAGGTCAAATGGCAGCCCAAAGAATGAACTTTTCTCCAGGCTGAGGGATGTTCAGCTTGTTGTAAATGCCCTTGAAATTAACTGGCAAACTATTTCATATATACAAATAACATTTGCTGAAATCCTCTTTTGCTTCTCCTCAATATAATGAAATGTGGAAAAATCCATTGTAATCTCCATTCTCTTTTTTGAGAGATAGCTTTCTGTCTGTCTTTAGGCTGAAAAGAGGAAGTTTGTGTACACAGCTCTGGGCCTGGGAGCAGACTGAATGGATGGATGTCATCTACCAACAGTGGCTTTGTAACTGGAGCAAAGCCTCAAGCAGGGGTCAGGAACATCTGAGGACACCCTGCTAAGCTGCAAGGCTCCATCTGCTGCTCTGCTCAAATATGGTCTCATGGCCACAGAGGTGGTAGCATCCATAGCAAGAAATTCCCAAGTTGGCTCAAGATGGAGCTTCTGCCATGTAGCCATTGGTTCTTAAAGGCAGTGGATAAAGAATCTTCCTGTATGCAGCAGCCATGGGCTGTTACAGACCAGTCTACAGAACCTGGATACTGACAAGAGAGATAAGCCTTTAATGCATCTTTATAAGCTTTAGTATCCAAGGTTTCTCAGGTGGTCAAAGAGAAACTTTTTACTTTTAAAAAAGTGGTTTAAAACGTTCTCACGGGCTGACCAGTCTTCCCACATTCAGATATACAAGGTCCTACCTGAATTACTTTCACAAATTATCCTGAAATGTCATCAGTGTTAGGTAAATGAAGTAAGGTGTTTCTTAACTACTGCTGGGAATAGGGAGGACATAGCATTTACAACCAAAAACACTTGTCAGAGACAAGAGGTGTTGTCTAAGATAAACACATTTCAGCAGCACTGCAAAGACCAGTTGTTTCACCAGACATCCTAAGCTACTGGCCTAAAAGTAATGTTTGGGTAGATAGTATGCTGAAAGAGAGAACTCTCTGGCCAGCTGGGTTTGCAGGCTTTACAACCCTGAGTATACTTCTCCTTTACATTCTACAACTCATCTGCAAGACATACACACTGGAATTTCCAAACTAGGATTCAGATCTATATATTTCATTGAAATTATTTCTTCCACTTTGTTGGAACTCTAAAATTTCAAAGAAAAAATCTGCATCTATTTCCAAGAGAATACCAAGTATAACTGAAGTTATCTTTTGTCTCTGCATTTCAGAGATTGAATGGCAATAATTAAAAGATGATTTTGTCACAAATATTTATGCATCACTAACAAAATCTCTGCATTGTTCTTGTGTGCTGGCCATTGTGTAAAACCAATATTTACCACAGTAAGATCATCTCATCTTTGAAATATAAATTATGACATTTACATGGCAAAGTGCTGTGTAAAGGGATCAGTCTGAGAGAAGTTGGCACTTCTCGAAAAAAAATAAACCAAAGAAAATGTTTCTTTTCCCAGCTTCTCCTTTGCTAAGTGAGCTAAAATATAAGGACATTTAGTTATAATTCTAAGAAAATGATATATGGAATACATTCTTCTCCCTTTACCACCCCCAAAATCTAAATCTTCATTATCTAACAATTTACAGTGAGCTACATCTGCAGAACTGCATAGCTGCATTTGAAAATCCCAAAGGCCTAGTGCAATTCCTAACAGATGTATCACTGCTTTCATACAAAGGGGAATAATGTGGCCCTCTAACCACAAGAAATACATCAAGTTAAATTTCTGGTGATGGCTAAAGCGTCTGGTGATGATATCATGTGCCAACTAGTTTTTTCAGCATCTTACATGGACTTAAAATTAGGTCTGTCTGTGAAGCTCAGCAGAGAATTGCACTAAAGTTCACTTCTTGTTGACTTTTCAGAAATGTTATGGAACATTTTATTGAAATCATAATGCATTTATGAAGTCTATTATTTAATAAGCCATTTGTCATCCTTACATCATGGATATAATCCAGGCATCAGGTTTACAGGAAATGTCTACCTATGTTAGACTCAAAATTGCTCTGCTGGTGCAGACACTCTTGATTTTTCCAACTAAACCCAATCTGGATGCAAGGTGGGAGAGAGACAAGCAAACTTGAATGAAAATTTAATGGGAGTAGAAGGATTAAGATGAGCAGTTAAGGATACAAGGAGCAGGTAAAGAGCAAGCAACTAAGGAGGCAATGCAGTAGAGAAGGCAAACTGAAGGGTGCATCAGATAAGGGACAGCAGGGCAAGATCCAAATAGGGATTGTCAGCTAATGTAGAAATTACATGGAGCTGTAGTCTTCAAGCAGCTCATGTAATTGCCAGTTATCCCAGGCATTATCTAGTCCATTGGTTTTTAGATAACTAAAAATTGCAACTCTTTAAAACTGATTGGCCTGTTTGTGCTAACTTTTTGAAAGTTCGAGCTGGAATGAGATGGGAATGTGCAGGTTCTTTCTAACAAAACCTCTCATTTGCAGGTATGAAGGCTGACATTGTTTCATTTACCGTCAGACAGAGCTTTATCAGTCTGATCCCTTGGAGTCAGCTGCATGTCTGCATCACTGCTCTGGCCTACAATCAGGTGTTCTTGCATGTAGAAGAGCCTAGCCTTCGAATAAAGTTGTTCTCATAAAGTGAATTTTCTCTGTCTTCATTCCATGAATATTTAATATTAGACACCACCTAATTCTCAGCCTCTCAAACATAATGAGCTACATCTGCAAAACTGCATTGCTGCATTGCTCCTGTGCCACTTTAGAAGCCATCAAATTACTGTCAAAGCACTATAAAAAGAAATGTCTCAGTAGATTTTTAAATTAAATATTATATCAAGTGGCTGAAAATTAGCACTAGCATGCCTTTTCCCACTTTTATAAAGGAAAATGTCCCTTTGGGTTAGTGTAGATTGCTCACTGCTAAGCACGTTTTATCACATAGCCCATTTTTAGTTTCTTAACTGTCATGGTGCATTATATTAATATCCAACATCATGTCTACCTCTCACCATGATTTTAGTGGTATTTCTTAAAAAGTAGCTATCTTTCACCAGTGATTATCATATAAATCTTCTAGTAAAAACATCCATGCAAAGTAGATGAGGAATTCGAAGACAGACAAATTGTAATGGTATATCTCAGAAGTACTTTCTTTGATTCTACCTATGTGCAACTTTTTTACAGGGAAATCTCTAACTGAACTTCTTAAATGGAATTAAAGCTTCCTTCTTTTGGAGGAAGAGAATGAAAATATAATTCATGCTAAAACGGTATACCTATCTTCAGTCAGAAGAATTTGAATTCAGCTGTGAAATTAGCTCTCCTCTCATCCTTCATTAATACATTTAGGATAGGGGCATCTCTACAACTTTATCAAGAAGTCTTGATGAAGAACTTGTGTACAAGAAACAAACTTGTTATTGAGGACGATTGAACACTGGATGGCTGCAGAAGCTCTGGTGTTTTGAGGAAGTAGAAGCATATCTTTTCTGATTCCATGTTTGCCTGGGAAAATTTAAGGAAAGGAAAGATGCCAACAGGATGTGAAGACAACATTTTCCAGATGAATTTAGGATGAAGATGGTCTGAGAAGATCAGAAATTCTAATGGAAGATGGAATTTAAGACTCATCCAACATCTCAGAAAATTAAACTGATGAAAACTTATTTCTATCTGCTAGCAGATATGTTTGTCTATGCCTTGTATGATGAAGATTTCTAGTTCACTGGGGTTCAGAAAAATTCTGGGATGTTCTATAATTACTTTCAAACTATATTAACTGGCATTTTTCCTTCCATTAATTTCACATGGGTAATCTCATGCTCAAGTGATTTGAGGATTTATTTTTAAGGGCATAGGTTATCTGACAGGAATTAGATATGCACAAGTATGGTTTCACTAATTCTTCACATGCCTAACTCAATCTACATGACAGGGAGGAAGGACAGGGAACTCTAGATCTCCACTACAGAGCAGCTGGTAGGAAATGAAAGGCACTGCAAGGCCATTATCAGCCACTCCCAGACCTGGAAAACTGTCATAATCAGATTATCTAAGACTCAGCTTCCCCTTCTGGTTAAAAGTTCATGGAGGTGTTGGACATGGTAGATTTGTCTTCCTTTGATCAACCAAGCTCTTATTCAAAATAAAGGCAAAGATCACCAAAATGAAAAACAAACAGGGAAAGGAAATGACACATAAGAAGGAACAACAGTAAGCTTTCTCTGAGACACAGCAGGCCACTAATGAGCTTCAGAGATTTTAAAAGACTTTAAGAGGTCTGCATTATTATATCTTTTTTACATATGGGGGACTTAAATATTTGGAGCTTAATTAATTGCCTGAGCTTGCCAAAAGCTAAACCAAGAACAAAACCGTGCTGTTTCTTATCTTCAAGAACATCCTGCCTTCAATCAGTTGTCCAATTCTAGACACACAATAGTTAGATATTTTTCCCTCTGTCTACCCTGATCCAGAATAATTTTATGTTTAAGATCTCATCTAGTATCAATGTAGAATCCAACTGCTCTGGAGACAGGAGGGTGAGCATCTCCATTAGCCAGGTGTCCTCTCCAATGTGTTTAAGAACAAAACCCCTCCTAAATTCCATTTAACTGCTTAGGCTAACTCACAGCTTGACTGGTAAAGTTGAAAACCATTTTCTTCATTTCTTATTGTAGTTTGGGCAACTAATTCTATCTCTGACATTTACTTTTTAAAAAACATTTTATTTTAATTCAATCATGTAAATAAAACACATTAAAAAAAAAAAAAAAGATATATTGTGCAGACTGTAGAGTACTCCTAAACAATTAATTTCCACTTCTCAGTACACAGGTCTCTGTTGCCTTCAGGTCAGAGAAACAGAATTGTAATAGAAAATAGAAATTCCAATTAATAAAAAGCAGCTAATATATGGATAAATACGTAAAAAAATTAATATTAATATAAGATGCTAGGAACAAGACTCCTAATCAAGATAATACTATGTGCTGGTTTTGGCTGGAGTAGAGTTCATTTTCTTCCCAGTGGCTGGTACGGGTCTGTGGTTTGGATCTGTGCTGAACACAGGGTTGATAATATAAAGATGTTTTGGTTATTGCTGAGCAGGGCTTGCACAGAGCCAGAGCCTTTTGTGCTTTCCATGCTGCCACACTGGTGAGGAGGCTGGGGGTGAATGGGAAGTTGGGAGGAGACACAGCCAGGACAGGTGATCCAGACTGACCAGAGGGATATTCCAAACCATACAACATCATGCTCAGTATATCAAGTGGGGGGAGGAAGGAAGAAGAGGGAACGTTTGTCTTCTCAAGCCATCGTTGTGTGTGATGGGGCCCTGCTCTCCCAGAGATGGCAGAACACCTGCCTAACCTTGGGAACCAGTGAATTAATTCGTTGTTTTGCTTTGCTTTCCCTATTAACCTGTCTTTATCTCAACACATAAGTTTTCTAGCTTTTTTTTCTAGCTTTTACCCTTCTGACCCTCTCCCGGAACCCCCTAGAGGGGGAGTGAGTAAGAGGCTGAGTGGGCTTGGTTGTTGGATGGGGTGAAACCATGACATCCTGTCATGTTGAAATCATTAGCAAAGGAGTATACAATTTATACACAGTAATTGCAACTTATCACCTAAACCCACCTGTTTTAAATACTGCAGATTGTTCTTACATAGTGGCATTCCTTTTACAAAGAACAGAACTTTCTGGATGATGAGGAGTGAATCAGCATATACATAAAGCACGTGTGATGTATTTACATATGCTGCAAATCTTGAAAGTGAGCTATTTAATATATATTATTTTTGTGCATCCTGCACTCACTTTTGGGTAAATTTTACCATGGACTGAACAAATTAATGTCTTCAGGTTACTTCAAGGATTATTCCACACTTTGAGGAATGTTCAAAGGCCATTTTTCTCTTCCCAAAATTGCATTCTACTTAAACCACCTCAAAAAAACCCTTCCTTCCATTTTTCCAAACATTTCCTTCAAAATAATTGTGAATTGTTGCCATGTTTGGACACTTCACGATGGTTGTTTGGCAAAAGGTCCATCAACTCCCTTAGGAAACCAGTCCCCAAAGCACCATAAAGGCTGGTTTTTTCTTACATCCATTCCCTTTTAGAGAACACTTTAGTGAGGATTTTGGATCACTTGTTTAGGTACAGGGTTACCAGTGTCATGCAACAGAGAGTCATGTGGACTATAGAGGTCATTAGATAGGCAGAAGAAATACATTCAACATATTAGAAATAAACACACATAGAAATAAATGCATGTAGAAATAAATACACACACACATACTTAGAAGTAAATACACATAATCACTACAGTCACAGAAGACTTTAACTCATATTAATATATTTCATAATTAAAAGAAAATACATGTAATAAAGGAATACCATTTTCAGTGGAATTTTCTTTCCTGCCTACAGCTGGAAATTCATGTATTCTATAGAGATATTTTAACTAATTGGCTCTAAAGTTTACAAGGCAAAAGGGAAGTATGGGTTTTCTGCCTGATTACCAGAGATTTTATTCAGGGCCCAAGAGAGAAATGTATTTATCTAAATCATGGTCCTGTGCATGCTTCCTTGGTGTGCTCTGCCAAGATTGATGTAACAAGCTTTGGGAATCTTCACTGAAGACCCAAATATGCTGAGATCTGAGATACGAGCCATCATCCTGACAGTCTGGCAAGCTGTCTAGAAGAATTCTCTGAATCTGCTGGGAGAGTTAAAGTATCCTCTGAAGAGTGAAAGATTTCCTGGTATGTGGCCCAAATCACAAAAGTTTTTACATGGATTCAAATTTCCTTTGTAGCTAGTACTCCTATGGATGGAACTTGTATAATAAAAACTACCTAGAAAACAAAATTCAAAAATATTTTCTAAGATAATATCACCAAGGTTTTTATTGGTGTCCTGTAAAAGGAATTAATTTAGTGAAATCTGGTCTTTAAATTGTAGTCACGTATTATCCCGGGCAATTTATTAGGGAAGATTTCAAAGTAAATTGATTATGAGTGTCCCTTGGGTTCCTCGAAAACAGCATTTCTGTTTTCAGGTGCTGCAACTCTAACTTCTCTGTTTATTCAGTTTACTTGCACTGGGCACTTGTGTGAATAAACAAAAGTTAGGACAGAGGCCTGGGACATTACAAAGAATAGGACTTCTTTACCTAATGAAAATATACTGTTCAGTGCTGTCATACTGAACAGTGGTAAGATGATATTACTGAAACTGATTTCCTGAGCTTGTATCTTAGAACCAATTTCCTACTCTCTTTTAACACACAAAATCCAGAACTATAGGAGTATTATTTGATTATCTAGGTGGAAATCCTGGCCCAACAAGAGTGTTTCCCAGAACTGACCATGAAGTGGCAACAACATCACCACATTGACTTAGCAGAGACAAGATTCCAGCCCTGTCTTATCTCTTGTTAACAGATTTTTATGGGCTTTCAGAATGAAAAAAAGGCCACCTGTTTGGATGAAGATAGGAAGCAAAACAGAAAAATAATGGTCCACTTGGAAAAATGTTCTAGAAATTGCTCCCCTAAGACCATACCTTATTAAGAACTTAAACTGTAAGTACTTAAATTTTCTATAATCCCATAGGAAAATTAAGGTGATAATTTTAAAACAGCTGAAATGAGCTGGCACAGTCACTGCCATCAGCTTTCTTCAGATCAGACTTAGTACTAGAATCTTGTTTACTTTGCAAGCACCTGTGAAAGTAAAACTGTAACATTTTCTGTGAAAGTCTGGGATTAACAGTCTAGTTTGTATTTAGTAATAAGCAGTTAACTACTCAAGATTTGGTTTACAAAATAAATGTGTCACTGTTGTGGCATTTCCATTTTTTTCTGTTCTATCCCTTTTATATTTACTATTTAAAGTAGTAATTAATTTTAAAAGTACCATTTAAGCAACTTTTCTATGCATAAATATTCTAATAGTCAAAATAACAAATATTATGGATTTTAAGATGGCCATAGTTAAATACTGCTAATGTGAATGCTTCTACAAGACAGGTGAGATGGTTTGCAGTGTTTCTAGTGGAGAAGAAAAATCATAACCAGTAATTCAGCGCAGAACAGAGACATACTCCTTTCTAATAGCTTGTAAACAAGTGATGCCACAAAACCCACCAAGACTGGTACTTACTGGCAGTGTTAGTCTCAACAGACACCGAGGCTTGAATGAACTCAGGTCTTCATCTGTGTCTGAGTAATTTTCCAGAGCTGTGGTGGAGTTCAGAGGCGCTGGGAAGTTCTCCCATCTGCCAACCACGGCTGCCCTGCAGGCCAAAGCATTTTATTTTCCAGTGGTGCAAATCCAGCACTAAAATATGCAAAATTCCTGACCACAGCTATAGCTTCATGTAGCCCAAACTCTTTAAACTTCTAATATAAACAGTTTCCCCAGTCATATTTTTCTGTTCTTTCGTAAGTGTGGGCTATTCTTGTTTTAATCTAATTTAAATTAGAGACAGAACTAAGGGCTGCAATACAGGGAAGCTGAAAGGGAGAGACAAGATTATCACTAGGAACACACAACCTACACCATGTGTTACTACAGTGTCAATCCTGACTTTCTACCAAAGCCTCTCTCTAAGCTCTTGTACCTTTAAATAGTGCATCAAGAGTGAAGCAAACAGCAGCAGATATGGGGAATAAAAAAGCCAGACCTTCACCAGCTTGTTTTCATTTGTGAATATCTCACCCCAGAAGGGAAGCAGCAGCTCAGCCTTCATTTGTTTTTCCTTTGTTTCTTATTCTCCCAAGTGTGGCTGGCCATACTTGGCTAATTATTGCTACAAAGAATCTACAAGATGGATTCACCTGTAGCGGCATCAGGACATCTATGTCAGATTAAATAACTTTAAACTTTAAGTAAATTATTTCCAATAAAGAAAATTAAAACAATTACTGATAAATCTGGCTTACTTTCTAGACTATTCATCTGCTTAGAGTAACATAATTAAATGCAAAATCATTCATGGGGGAATAAAGAATGTGACTCCTACTAAAAAAATTCAGGTCTATAAAATAGCTAAAACCAGCTCTAAGATCTGGCTGAACATGAATACTTGGTGTATTTTCATTAACGAGAGTAATCTTAAACTGCAATTGGCACCCATCTAAACCTTGTAGTTTTCAAATTAAAAAAAAAGAAGGCTAGTCTATTTTAAAAGTGAAACTACTGGTTGGGTTGAGCAGTTCAGTAGCAGGATACAAAACTCTTGCAGGCTGAATTTTTTTTGTGAGAATAAGAAACCTCCTATTGCACTTTGAATTATGGTGATGCAGACATAACATTTTAAAATTTTTCATCAAGACTGGATGTCTTTTTAAGTCACTAGTCAAACACAAGATAGTGTTTTAATGTAAGAAATTCTGGACATACCGAGTTTACTAGACAAGGCAACATTGGCTTCTTGGGGATTTAAAAATCTGTTAATCTAAAGCAATAAGTAGAAGCTATCCCCCTTTTTATCACCCCCAATATGCAAAATCCTTGAACTCAAAAAAGTATGGTGATGTTTTCTGATATATATCTGCAAATCAAATTAAAAAATACTAGCTCCTTGTGAGGTAGGATTTGGGGTAACAATAGCATCCCACCACAGTAAAAAAAAAAAAAGAAAGAACATAAGATAAAGAGTTTAAAATCTACATTAACATTTGCCTGTAGCAGAAACAAGCTGTCCTTTTCTGACTGCAAGGCACCTATTGTTTGTTATTGCCTGAATTGATTGTTGATATTAAAGAAAACCAAAATAATCCCACAGCAAAATTTAAATACTCTCAATATAAGAGAATAGCATGGCAACGTAAGGCTGTATGCAATCATGCCAAGACATTTCAGATAGAAGAAAACATTTATTCCACCTCTACAATGTCTCCAGTCTGCTGCAATGCCTTCAAGAAAGCTATTTCCACAAAGCTTAATTAAAAAAAAATCCTTTTCCATGACAACCTTTGAGTTTTTAATTAAAAATGTAGATTCCTAAACAACTGATTTTCACCCAGAGGTAGAGAAAATCATTGATTAAAACAGCTTGAGTATTCCTTCAGCAGGTGGAACTGTTGTCTATACATGAAAGTTGTCACACCTACCTCTCAGGTGTAGCAAGAAGATCGCTTTCTACAAAAAGAGTGACCTAGGAAAGAGCAAGCCCTCAGCTTGGTGTCTCCTGTCAGAGTTCCATAGAAGTGTGATATATCTGTGTTATTGAAATCCATAACTAACAGTGCCAATCTGTCACCCAAGCATAGGAACCCCAGTATCACCCCAGCACCCCTCTGGGCAATGTTTTTAACTGGGTTACTCTGAATCCTCCTCTGAAGCATTTCATTCAGGACTCTCTTGTCCTCGTTCCCTAGCCAGGACCTGCTGTTCTGGTTAAGGCTGATGATTTGCTCCAATAAAAACCTTGACCTTCAGTCCTGGGTCCATATTTAAGTCCCTTAGCTGTGAAAGCAGGCAGGACAGGAAAAAAAAGAAGAAATCTTCATTGTAAGAGAGGCAATGCCTTGGAGTGGAGGTAGGGGACTAAAAACATGAGTTACTACCACTAGTAGCTGGCTCAATAAATGGTGAAATTGCTTCCCAGTGCCTCAGGACTCTGTTGCAGTCTAGTATACATGTTGCTTTGGTAAAATTAATCTGTTCATATATTCCTAATGAATTTTTGCATCTGCCTGAAAAAAAATCAGAGGCCTTGGTGAAATCTTTCCTTTTTTCTCCCTACCAAAACAAAACAACAGTTTATTTCCCTTTCTCTGGACAATTCCAAATTATTTTCCCCCTCTGGAGACCTAATTCATGCTTATCTCTATGAAAAGAGACACAAAGCACTTTGCCATTTCAATTCTTGGAATGACTGCACATCAGATTAACCACTTACAGCATCTCATAAAGATATAAGTAGATAATGAGATTTGTTTTGGTAACTCAGCAACAGCACATGACTTGTGGGAATGTAAAATGGTGTCATTGAGGGAGGCATCAGAAAGACACATCTTTACTGAATGCAACAATTAAGTTTATTCCTTTATTGCAGGAATTGCTGTTCTGTTCCATTTCTGAATTTAAACAGATACTCAGTTCAGATCTTTTCAGCTAAACATAGCTAGCCAGATCTTCCTATAACTTAGACATATCTGATCTGTACTGTGCTCCATCTGTTAGCAGGCTGTAATGCTTAAGCCCCATGAAAGGACCATTCATAACACTGCCAGCTGGACAGCAAATACATCACATTCGATAAGGAGAAGGATCCTGGAGGTGCAGAGGCTTCCTTGCCATGACAAAGCAGACTAGTGGGGAAAAAAAGGAAAGTAAAGAAACTACATCATGGAAGAAAGGACTTGAGGAAATGGCATGAAGCTGAGTCAGGGAGGTTTGGGTTGGATATCAGAAAAAGGTTCTTCCCCCAGAGGGTGGTTGGGCACTGGAACAGCTCCCCAGGGAAGTGGTCACAGCACCAATCTGACAGAGCTCAAGAAGTGTTTGGACAATGTCCTTGGGCACATGGTGTGACTCTTAGGAATGCAGGGCCAGGAGCTGGGCTCAGTGATCCTTGTGGGTGCTTTCTAACTCAGCTGAGTATATAGTTCTATGAACTAAGCAGCCAGGACAATTGCAAAACAACAGTCTGGTGTGCTTAGGATGTCTGCTTTAAAATATGCTATTAAACAACAATGCTGTGTTTTCATGACTAAGTACAATCTCCTGATTAGGTACATCATAATTCAACAGCTGGTCAGGACAGTATTAGTATCTAGCAATTTATCAAAGCTTACACATTAGAACTTCAGCAAATAATCTAAAAAACACACATACAAGAAGAAATCACTTGAAATTTACTTGGAAATGGGGCCCCTTTTATTTTAACTGAAAAGCATTCATTATACAGTGCAAACAGTTCTTTGGTAAATTTACTGATTAAAATAACAGCAACGATGACTTTGTTTTAGGTAACATTAAAAAAAGAAAATAAATATGTAAAATTTGCATCATATTACAGCAATATTCTCACAGTGGATACTAAGGAAATGGTCTTCTAGCCATTGGCCACTGTTTCAGAAATGTTAAAATCAACGCTGATTCTAGAGACACTGCAATAAAACTGAACTAGTACAATCCATGACTGATTACATTTTACACTGTGGATAAAGACCTGTTTTTCCTGATTTATAAACAGATGGATGGTGGAAAATAACTCAATATTACACTTGTTACACTTGCTTAAGCATATCCAGACTCCTAAGCCCATTTTATATACCATATGAATAAACAGTGAACAACGAAGAAAACCTCCCACTTTACTCTGGAGGCTGGAGAAAAGGAACAATGAGATATAAGGAACTATTTTACAATGTAAAAATGGAAACTCTCTTCTCCTATAAGCGGAAATCTTGAGAAAGTTTATTTAATACAAAATTGAAAAGGAAGAATGCAAGTAGTAACCATCTGGATGTACTACTGTCTTATTTAACTGTTTGGACAGTTAAATTATATTTGGTTTAGCTCTGCAACCCTTCCTCTTTGAGGAATTTCTGCTATAGGTCAATGGGAGTTCCATCTGAGTTGGAATTACAGGACGAGACATGTGGTTTGGACTCTCAACAAAAGTCAACAAAATACCAGAGTATCAAAGAAATACAGGAATGACAATATTTAGGAACCATATGATACTCAAACATGCTCGCCACACACAATTTCTAGAAGCATTAACAAAGAATATTACATAAAACATTGTATATAAAATCAATTAAAATATTCTCAAAAATATAAATTGAAATTCCATGTGTACCACACACCTTTAACACAGCACTCACATGTACATATTGCTTTCACCATAGCATGAAACAAAGTTTATGTAGTAAGCTTTAAAGTTACACCAAAGTTTGAATGTGTGTCCTGGTAATAGTTTATCGAATTACAAATTATTAATGTTAGTTAGTAGAGAAATTATGTGCCAAAATATGATAGTGGATTTCATATTGCTGTGCTAGGTTAGTTATTAGATAGGTATTTGTTCTACCATGCAATAATTAAGTATTCAGTCTGTTTGCATAGTCTGAAATGTTTAACATATGAAGGTTTAATTTTGTGCAGATTTATTTGATACCTCAATCTCTGTCCCTTGAATCTGAATGCTTAAACTCAGAAGTCAGTGAATTATGCAACTAGCTCTGGTTCTAGCTAGTCCTCACTTAGGACTAAAGGACAGAGCAATAACCTCTAGCAAATTAAGTATTCAGGGAAACATCAATTCTGAATAAACACAAAAAAAATCTGTAAAATGAGGTATGATAGTTGTCCTTCACTCAATATATTTCCTGGTCAAAAATATGCAGTTTGCTTTCTAAAAAGTACATAACTTTGAAATGCTTATGTAGACATATACTCTATAATGTTCAACATTTAAATGGGAGATGAAGTCCATTGGCAGACTATTTTTAACACGAATGATAAAAATATTGAGGTAAAAATATATATTCATTAGATGAAACTGGAAAAAAAAATAAAAATCAAATACCTTATCAGAAAAAGTAGTCAATCCACAATTAATCATGCTGCTTGATTTTGATTTTTCTTTTTTTCAACAGTGCCACAACATAATCAGGAACATATGTCTATTGACAATATGTACAATGAATCAGTAGGAATATTTGTATACAAAATGGCATGTGACATCTCTTCACATTTTCAAAACAGGGCCATACAATTACAAGAGCTGGATCTGAGATCAAGAGAAGCACGCTTTAAAACTGACCTGGATGGTTATGTTACAAAGATTTAAAATAAATGAAACAAACTAACAAAAAAATGATGTCAAGTAATTAAATATGTTTTGACCAAAAAGATTATGTTAAGTTTTAAGATCAAATGTTACTCTGTCATGCATGTTTCCTTAGAATGAGAGGAACACTGTCAATTACATCCATAATACGCATTCAGTTGCTTTTTCATTTTTCTAATTACAGTTATTTATATTTCCTTACTAATTTGAGCTTTTTTTGCTTTGAAAATTTTGATTAATTTTTCTCCTTGAATTAAGGAAAGGATGTTGAAAGGTGTCAAGTAGCTTTCTTTTTTCCCTTGCTGGTCCAGACCCAGCAGTGATAGTGTGATTTAAGAGAATTTCCATGCATTGATGTTTGCAGAAACTGGCCTGCTATGGCATTGCTACAGGCACAGTGACCTTGTGTTTTCCTTTTCCTGGCATTTTACTAAATAACACCAAAGAGCTAAGTATCAACACAGACTGGTACTAGAAAGGGACAGTAAACTCTTAATATTGCTAAGTAAAGACAGTGTTCATTTTAGAGTAAATCCTAAACTCAATCAGTTTGGGTACCTTAAACTACCTGACAGTGTTCTTTTAAAGTAGCACCAGTTTGAGTTTGTCTAACCTGAGAAGTATAACACACAATTAACTTTGACCTATTTGCTAATTTCCCTTTCGTTAAATTTTGCATTGTGATTTACCTTCATGGGCAGAAAATAAAAGGATACATTATGTTATATTGTTACAGCACCATTAGAATATTGTAAATCTTGGTTTCTTGCTGTTGTTAGGACTGTAGTTACCTGTTTTTGCCATCAGCAGGCACTGATATGATTTGAGGAGTATGCACCCTAAATTCTTAAAAAGTAGACTTATGGCTTCTTTTTATTAGTATTTTGGTGTAAGCAGACTGGACAGCAATCTCCTTTTCCCTTCACAGGTGCTTCACAGTCAGCTGGCGGGCATGATTCTACAAAACAGGTAATCTGACCAACCTGCACCAGGAAAAAAATAACAGAATAAAAACATACTTAGCTACATATTCCAAACAAGAAATAAATTTTTCATGTTATTGCAGAACACATTCTCATTCATTCTCTGTAAGAACCTGACTAATACTGTAAGTCCACATAGTTTGTTTCAATATCAACTTACATCAGGAAGGTGAAGGCACTCTCTGTATTACTGCATCTTTTTGATAAAGCAGCACATAGGCTTTTGTCTAACATTCAGGTGAGAGTGGGGTACGAAGCACTAACATCTTTTTTTTACTACCTTTTAAATTTTTTTTCTCTGATAGAAGAAAATTACAATCTAGCACTAAGTCAGATGAGGTTTTATTGATCTTTATGCATTTTGTTGGACTTTTTCAGTAAGTGTCTCTCTTTGCAGGTAATTTCACCATATAGCTATACATAAATGGAAATAGAAATATAATAAAAATAGATAATGGCTGGATTGAAAAACAATGTCCAGGGCACGGATATCTGAATAATATAATTTTCTGTACAAAATAACTAAAGATCCATAAAAAGAAATTTGCAATTATTACCCAGAAATTAGCAGGCAAAAAACTGGAACTGCTGGTTTAGAAGCAGAATTATAATTTCTATCTCAAAGTTAACTTCCACATACTTACTTTGCATTCACACACAGTACAAGGGTCCCTTTTCCAGGTTTCATTGCTGGAATATGATTTACCCTCTTCATCAGTGCAATCAGAATTACTGAGGCGTGATTCAAGTTTTTTTATCTGAAAACATTTTAAAAAGTTAGTAACCGAATCAAAGAAATGTTTTTTATTTGTGTAAAGTATTCTGTCTTTTCCCTTATACTACATGCTATATAATCCTTGTTATACTTGTCTGGACTTTTCTTCTCACTACTTAGTTTTTATAATGCTAAAAGGCTAGAAATAGATAATACATATGGAGATAGTCTTTCAAAAGAAGGCTAACGAAAATACAACTCTCCTACCATTGGAATATTCACCTAGAGCATACAAAGATTAAAAAAACCTACATGTTTCATATACAGAAAGACAAATATAAACTGTCAAAAATGTTTTGGAAAGAAGGTGAATTTTTAATTTTTTTTTTTTTTAAACACTACAATTTAAAATGTTTGCTTGAATTTTTTACTAACTTCTGTATGGTGTACATTTTAAAAATGGGATTCCACTATGACTGAATAGAGTTTACCTGCAAACATTGTGAAGTCTTCTCTAAATGATCTAGATCTTAACTATGTTTACAGCTGTAGTCTGGCATATTACTTCTTAACAAGTCTACATTTTAATCATTGCTTTACACAGATTGCATACATTTCAAATAGTATAAAAGATTTTATTAAAACTACACACAAATTTTTAGAGAAAGATTAATTCTGTATTTAGTATACTATGGTTACACAAGGCTTCAGGTTCAAAAGTCAAGAGGGTCCAGCTGTAGAATATTTCAGTATGATTTCAAAAGAACATAGAAATTAAGAAAAGTAACACACAATGCTCTGTGTTGGTTTTTGTTTGAGATACTATGTGGTGGGTTTTGTCTGCAGGGGATGTCTAAATATTAAAAATGTAAGACAGATGTTAGGAAAACATTATTAATTAAATGTACAATTAGACTTGATAGACTAGAATTAGTTTATGATAGCATCTTACCTGATTTCTGAGGCTTGAAATAGTTTTTTGCATTTCCAAAACAAATTCTTTGAAGTCATTCACTGCAGGTACATTTCTATTTTCATGAGACGCTGATGTGGCATTATGAAAATATTTACTCTGTTTCACAGAACTGCAACAAATGAATGCCAAGTCAGGACATTCATCTAACTCATTTTTATTTGGCTAGATATTCTAGGACACTTAATAAAAATGTAAAAAAAGAGCAACCAACAAATGTAGGAACAATATGAACCACAGCAGCACACGAGAGCAGCTGGCGCTGAAGGCAGACTCAGGACAGGTGAGCTCTAGATTACTGTCAATAACACTAGCAACAGGGAATTTCTTATACTTAGAAAATTATGTATTTCATGCAGGACTACACACAAAGTTGCCACCAATGACATTATAGAGCATCACCTTAAATTCACTCCTGAGCCTCCAATACAAAACTAGACTAAAGGGAAAGCGTCTTAAAAAGTGTTCCTTCTGATATGAAATTCACATTTCACATTCTGAACTATATTCTTCCTCTACAGACTTGTTAGCAGAACATGTATTTTAAAAAATATGACTTTAAAAAGGAGAAAGTTTCTTATCATAAATAAATGAGAAGTACTTCTAGATATGCATATTTTTTACTAACATTTGACATCAATACTGCTTATAATACACAAAATCTAAAGTTCTTTGTCTGCAGTACTTTCTAGCTGACATCTCATAACAGATATGTAACACTAAATTGTGTTAATCAATTCAATCTGTTGATGAGGAAGAGTAAGAAAAGGAACTGCCCATAACTAACAATATTATCTGACAGCACTTGAAAAAACATGCATTCAAAAGCATAGACAACACTAATTTTTAAGTCACTTATTACATTAAGATCTTTGAATCCATTACTATTTTGCAGATCCTTGAATCCATTAATAATCAGAGACTTTACTATTTTGTTAACATGAAATCGCCAGTGCTAAGGGATACCCAAAGAATGAACTGGCAAAGAAATTCTCATGTATCAGGGCTCAGGATTTATAATCTTTCTGCATAAATTAAAACAGCACTTACTGGCAGGGGTTCAAGCTACTGAGTTTCCCATAGTTTTTCATCTAAATTAGAGAAAAAGAACTCTAAACAACATAACATGCACAAGGTCTAGTAAAACAGCTGCTATTGTATAACAAAAGATTTAATCTTCCCCACCTGTTCAAGTTATTGAAAATGAGAAGCTAAAAAAAAGAGGAAAAAACCCTTCTCACCACAAATGCAATTTAAATACAACACTGAGCATGAGAACGATGGGAACATTCAATGACTGAGGTTGTTTTAGCTTTATTTATGCTACAAATGAAGTATTGTAAATCTACTATTTTGTATTCCTAATTAGTAATTGGACTGAAACACAGTAATTTCTGAAATACAGTCAAACAAGCTTGTACTTAGAGGTAAGTTTTTTTTTATTTTCTTGCTTTCATTTTTATTTAATTTAACCCCTTTTAAAGTTTTAGAACTATGGGACTAGCATCCTTACAAAGTGAATTGCTGTTTTGTAAATTCTTCTAGCAGTTCACTTGCAAAGACAGACAAAACATCCTTCTTCAAGGATTACCTCAAAGGAACCTACCTTTTCATAGTATCTATAAGCCAGCTTATACTTAGCTGCTCTCTTTTCTTGTTGAAAATCCTAAACACTTAAACAATCTTTTATTTCAGGACAGATTCCTCTAAAATAAATGTAATATAATCATGGTGTTTCTTCAGCTACTATAACACCTCCAGAGTATTTGAAATTGCTGAAATACATTTAGTTCTTTTTGTATCTGTCTAGATGCTTTCCTTGTCTGAGTGGGTAGACTCTACTTTGTCATCATCATCACTCAAACAGATAGTTTTATTTGTTAAAAGAATGAATGCTGAATAGAAAGAGATATAATTCAAATGTCTCAAATTTGTTCATCATGAAGGATCTCAACAGGAAATGGTCTGAGCAGAACTCATTTCATGTCACTAATTCATACATAAGTTTTCATTCCCTGGAAAGGGCAGGGACCCTGTGCAGCTGATAATTTGTGACTGAAACTGTGATTTACTTCCTTGCTGTATTTTGAGGATTAGGGTGTTATAAACAATATTATTAGCACTGCTGTTCTCCGTTCCTGCTCTGAGTATTTTGGTACCAGAAGTAATCCTTACCCTTGCCATAAATTTTTATGCAAGAGAAATCAACACTTGGTATCCTCCTATTTCTATAGGAGAATCTAGAAGCTCCAAAAAGGAGCTATAGAAAAGGAAATAGAAATAATTTTGATTAATTTAGTTACTGCAGCTACTGTAAGAATGTGGCATTTCAAATCCCCAAATTATGCGTCATTATTTTTTTTTTCATGAAAACTGCAGGAATAACAAAAGTACTATACTTATACTGCTCACAAAGAGTTTTAAACAAATTTGAGCTTGAAAAAAATGGCTTATTGTTAGTAGATATGTGGAAGTGTCAGAACAAAATACATCAATCATAAACTTGAGAAGGCAGACACCAGAAAAAAAGTGGCATGCACTTACAAAGAAATCATTCAGTTCCGTTTCATTTTGAAAACACATGTTTTTTTATAATTCTTTTTAAAAAAAAACATTCTCACCTTACTGTTTTGGACATTTTCATTTTCTTCAGGGGCTTGTCCTCCCGAAAGCTGTAATCAAGAGAACGTCTCCCCCGAAAGTGATATGAAAATGCATTAAACTGTCCTCTGGTTCTGCAGTCTGAAAATGGACAAGAAATTACAAATAAACAGTATATTACAGCAGTTAAAATATTCATATGGTTTTGCTGTGTTTTCTGAATTTAAAGGCAAGTCATACATTCAGTCTGATCTCTCTGCAATTGGTTCATTCAATTCATTGGCAGATGAATATGTCTCAGTGATAGAACATTTAAGGAAATTGAATGCAGAGAATGTGATTACCCACAGACCAGCTTTTTAGTATGAAACAAAGGAATAAATACTATTTTAACAAACCTATAAAGTGCTACTTTAACTACTCTTTCCACTTCTGAAATTTTCACTCTCTTGGCTTTTAATTATTTTCTTCTTTTCAAAAGGGGCAACCACATATGAAGAAAAACAAAGACAGAAAAACCACTCTGTGGGTTCCTCATCTATCCCAGGCATTACTATTTGTTATTTTTGGCATCTGAAAGAGAATTTTTAATTAAATTCCAAATTTGCAGACATGCTTTATAGGTTGACATGTCCTTTTTCAAATCTGAAGAATTTGAAGGCATCACCAGACCCTAAAACTCTTTCCACCACAGAGCAAAAATCTCAAGCTTGAGACTGACCTATAATAGAAATCTTCTCCTAAGATCCTAAGAGGACATCTTGACAGGATGAAGTATGTCTTTCTTCCAGTTCACTTTATTTAGCCTTCCAAACATAGTGAGCATTTGGAAAGAGTCCCATTTAAAACAGAAAAGGAAAACAAAATAAAATGGCAAACAGCATTTGACAGAGGAGACAGTGAGAAAATAGAAGTTTTCTCATTTCTGTTCACAGAAGCTTTAAAGCTAAAAGTTATAATGGGCCAAGATGAAGCAGGAACAAGCTGCATGATCAACTGCTAGCAGAGCCTGCTAAAACAGAAGGGAAAGCCTAAATACAGGATGCCATAGACATTTCTCAGCTAAGTGCAGTATTAACAGAATGAGCCATGAAAGCAACTGAACACAGGAAGAAGTCATTTTCCATAATGTTACTCTTAATTTTCACCAAAACAAATTAAATCAGGAAGTCAATAACATTTATAAAATATTTTTCTAGAATTTAGATTGAATACCTTAAGTACTAACAAAAATTACTGCAAAAGTTTCAAGTCTATAAACAATGCTGAAATGAGTAACCAGAGAAACAAATGTAAGGTTGCTCTGATTACATGAAATTAGGTATCTTGGACTACTTTTAATTGCGTTGGATTTTTACTTAAATTACACTATTACAACTTCCCTGTTAGGAAAAACTTAAGTTTGGCTTAATGGCTTAAAATCATTTAGGATACAGAAAAAGGAAAGGATGACTGACCAAAGAAAATTTCTGAGATCAAAAACAGAATCTACAGATCATTCTTGAACACAAGTTATCCCCAATTCCCCCTCCCTTTTCTTTCCTTGTGGTTTGCCCCATTCTTTAATAAATGTATTACTTTCCTCCTATAATAAGAGCACCCACCAAAGAATTACGTGGTATTTACTGCCAGCATATTGTTCATTTTTCACGTGTGTCCTGCTGTTTCCCACATAATCCCCTTGCTGTCCACTCAGAAAGTGAACTCTTTCAGATGGGAACAGACGGATGTGTCTGTAAGAAGCTCGGCATGAAGGAATTTCTGAACACCCTTAGACACTCGTACATTTAGTATGGTGAGAAAAAGGATCACACTGAAGGGTTCCTGAAGAAAGAACTCATTTTGGTCAGAGCAATTTTTTTCTTAAAGCAATGTGTTGCTAAAAGTTTCCCTGAGTGTCACAAAACCTCTAGTTTCTCTTGGAAGCAATATGTGAGAGGTTTCTGCAATCCTCTTTCGGGTAATAATTGCTACAGTCATCTTGCATAATACAGGGGTTTTTTTGGTACAATAACACAATGGCCCATTGTTTTTTTATTCCTAGGCTGTTTCTTAGAAACAAAGGTCTGAAATCTTGGGAAGGTTTTATCACCTTAGACTGGTAAATATGAGAACCACATGTCCAGTGACAGCTTTAAGTACACAGATCTGACTTTCTGTGTTTTTTAAAACTCAAATGTGTCAGCTTGCCAAATTAACAGCTCTTGATCTTGGTTTCTGTTTCAGGTACAACAGGGAGGAATGTCACTGCTGAGAGGTGCAGGACAAAATGCTTTAGCTTTCAGAAAGCCTAAATCTAAATCAAGAAATTTCTTGTCTCACTTTTTTTAAAAAAATTATTTTTAATGAAAAATACCAGTAGCAGTAAATAAGAAAAATTAGCCTGAAATTCTGCTTTTTTCAGCATAACTGAAATGTCCCAAAATTAACTATACCCATTCAATTAACTATACCCCAAAAATTAATTTTCTGCAGAAAAAGTGAATGTTTGAAAGAAACCTAAGAATTCTTTTTCTCTCTAGACAGTTTTTTCTTACAGAAGTTAGCTATTGTTACATTGCAAGTGTCAAGCTGATCCATTTAATGAATCCCACAGCACTACAGAATCATTTATGTTAGAAAAGACCCCTGATATCATCAGATCCAACCTTTGACCAAGCACCATCTTGTCAACTCCATCATGGCCCTAGGTGCCCCATCCAGTCATTTCTTGAACATTTCCAGGGATGATGACTCCAGGACCACCTCCCTGGGCAGCCTGTTCTGATGTATAACAACCCTTTCCATAAAGAAATTAGTATTTCCATTTGTATGGAAGCCATGTCCATATCTTCTGAAAATCCCATTTCCCACAAGGTTTTAAAAATGCAACTATAACGTAAATTGGATAATAAAAAACCTTACAGAGAATTATTGAGCGCTCTTAATTCTCTATGAATAACTCCTCAAAATCTAGGCCATGGAGAATTAATCTAATGGTAGATTAAAACAAAACAACTTGAAAGACTGAGGAAATGTGAAGCAAAGCACATATATCTATATGATACTGGTTTGATTCTCCGACATTTATTGTAGTGAATTAAGTTGCTCTTACTGTAAGCATTTCTATTAAGAACTTGTAGAATGCTCCCATGCCAGTGGGAGCATAAAAGGGTGGAGAAACACTGAAAATATCTAATGTGAGAAGATATTTTCGAGTAGATGTTTTTACAAAGCTGCTACTTAAAAATTGAACAACATAGGAAAATGACTTTTCATAAGAAATGAAGCCCTAACTCAAAATAGCTGGTTTTGTTATTGCCAAAATGGGCCACAAGCCTTCAGGTTGCACTGCATCTATTCATTTGTTCTGTTAAATAAGACTTTCTAACAAAAGATAAATTAAACAGCACCAAAAATGTAATGTGGCGGTCTAAAATCCAACAGTAATCTGCTCAGATCAGAACAGATGTATTTCGTATGAAGATTATTTAAACATCTGAAAAGAAAAAGGTACAGAAGGTAGAAGATGAAGTTACAACCCAGACTGTCATCTGCCAGCTGATATACTGGGGAATTTTAAGAATAAAGTTGTTTCCTGTAGTTGATCTCAAAGCTCACAGACTGAGCTTCGAGATCCATCTGCTGTCAGAATTAGAAGGTTCAGATGTTGTTGGGAAAGCAAATGTCCAATTTGTTAATATATAGCTAATGACAGACAAAGGACATTAAAAAACACATCATATTTTTGTGATCTGAATAGTTCTTGGATGGTCTGCATGTAGATTAAGGAGAAACATTAGGTTCTTGACACCAAACCAAAGCAAATCCAGCCTCTCCAGTGGAAAAATTAAATAGGACTAGTTAAAGGATTTTGAAAATCAAAACCATGCAGCTTTTGGAACACAAATTGGTAAGAAAAAGTAATTTCAGACAGACTGAAAATCCATGGAAACTTTTAAAATAAAGACCCTAAGAACTGTTCTGCCCACTAGACTGTGGAGCAAACAGTGTCTTGGAAAAGTGGCAACAGTGCACAGAAAAGAGCGAAACCCAGCAGCTGCCAAGACTTGCAGAAAGCACTGAGATACTTCAGTTAGGATGCTTTCCTACCAGTGTCGATTTCACAGTCAATGAACACTGACATAAGTCAAGATTGCAGCCGTAGAGTCCTCTAGAGATATCTCTTTACTGCCAGTAGTGGGACTTTGACAGATCTAGCAACTCATTCAGGGGCTTGAATTTAAACAAAATGATTGAAGCCGATTGTTTCCCTGTTGCTTTTCACCAGGGATGGCGACTACTGGCATGAAACTCCTGGTAGTAAAGACAAAGTGATGTCATACATTAAGTCTCTTTGTTTTATGTTTATGAATGTAGAATTGTGTTTCATGGATCACAGATACCTGAGAAAGATAAAATATTTTTGGTTTGGATGAAATACAAATAAAAATATTGATTCTCTCAGTAAAATTTGTAATCTTGCAAAAATACTGGGCTATATTAAATGTACTTCCATTCAAAGATAAAAAGGATGCAATCCTTAAAATTATAGACCCTGAAACTTTATTTTAGTAGCCTGGCATAGACTGAATTGTTATTAAGCTAACAGACACTGTCTTTAAATGTAAATTTAGATGTAAAAAGATACATTTTAATGTAGAAAGCAAAAATATATGATCTGACCGAAGCAAACAAGTTACGTGTAAAGAGAAAACATTTTCAGGCTTAAATCACATCATTTTGGTATTTTGAGTATTTTGATATTGTTATTGGTGAACAATTAATTACCTTTGTCAAAAAAGAACTTCCAGTCTCCCACAGAGAGTTCTGCTAACATTTTAAAATGTTATTTCCACTATATTCCACAGAATTTAGTGCTCAGCCCAGTGCTTTTTAGTATTTTCATTGAAGATTAAAGGGCATAATGAGAAGGGCATAATAAGAGATTAATGTTGTCACTAGAGAAGCAATAGACACCATAATCATTCCTGGTCTTAAAATACAGGAGTTCATAAAT
>JACBWW010000001.1:14716225-14801144 GCA_020086605.1 Lanius collurio | reverse complement strand
AAAAAAAAAAAATTCAAGGTACACTTTTTGCAGTAGAAAGCCTGAAATAAAGCACCAAAAGTTTCTTGTTTGGAAAATGTGAAGCTTGAGTGCTCTTTGCCCAAATAAAGAGCTGCAGCAAATCCAGCAATAACCCATCATCTCTGACAAGACAAAGAAAGGTAGAAAGTGAAGGAAAGCAGAAGAAAACTTGAGTACTTCAGTGAAAGCCCTACTTTTTGCCACCATAAACTAGTAATTCTGTTGTATGATTTGCCAACTGCATTTAAAGTTAATCTGGTTTTGTTATTATAAGGAGGAATAATGCTTTGCTTTGTAAGAAGTACTTGCTTTACTCAAAAAATCTACAATGCAGATTTTTGTAACTAAGAAATTTTTCTATTGTTCATGTGGAAAAGTATTTTGACTTTTAACAAAACAGGAAGGACAACAAAACCAGATGTGTTTTTAACTGGGCTGAAACAGTTGAACACATGGGTAACTTTTGAAACATACATAAAGTACAGAGTACAGAGAGCAGTATACTGTAATCGAAATTTTAACTTAGGATAATTTTAATTATAAAATCATTAGAAGCATTTTGAATGTGGAGAAGGGTTTCTTTTTCCTTTAAATAATGACCAGTAACAAATTCAAATAAGCAAACCCTCACAAAGTATTCAACTCAAAGTAAATGCTGTTCCTGAGTGTATGCCCCCGTCTCAGAGGAGTGGTGGTCACAGAAGGAAAGAAATTTTTTACGTCAGTTGCTTAAACTGGATTCCTACAGAAAACATCACAGTCATTCATCCATGCAAGAAAGCAGTTCAAGCCATGCATACTTCACTTTTTCTTCATTAACCCCTGCAGGGCTTCAGGAGTTCAGAAAAAGGGAATATATATAGATAGGCTTTTTTTTTTTATGGTAATTATTTACCCTTTCTTTTGCTTGGCAGTTGTCTAACTGTACTGCATCCAGTGGTACGCTCTGGTAGCAACTTTCTTGAATAAAAATACAAGCTGGGTTGTTGAACACAAGAATACTAAAGATTTTCCAAAGATAACATCCGTTCTAAAAGGCTAAGGTGATAACATAACATTTCAAGAATCAACATATAATTTCTGAGAACAGCCTTACTATTATTCCAAATCAATATAAAAAAATGTATTTGTGAAACTGTCTGTCAAGCTTCATGAACCAAGGAAAAGTGAAGTTATCCTGAGCTGGCAGCATGTGCTTTATTTATGGTATAGCTTTTAGGGAGTACTAATTGATTTTCTCACAATGTTTCTGGCATATGTTTTCTGGTTATTAAGTAGCTTTGTACACTACTTAATTTCTGTGGTAAGCTTGCCCCTTTATGCCTTGGAATATCTTAAACCATTTACAAACAGCCTAAATATTCCTCAGCTGTGCAACTCCACTTAAGCCAGTGCCAGCTGTTAGCTACTCACCAGAAGCAGACAGAAATATTGCTCAGACCCCATCTATGATCATAAAAGTCATTTATTCTCTCTGTCCCGAGAGACAGAGCACCAACCTGGGCAACCGGCAGGAGTAAGAGGGCAAGACTTTGTGTCCCCTTGGTTTTGTCACAAAGAGGGGGAAAGGGGATACCAGGGGCAGAGCTGGGATAAACAACCAACCAGATCAGAGCCTGGGCTGCTTGAACATGAGACAAAGGATTATCTCAGAGTCACATGGGAGGGACCCGGCCAGGGGGGCCCAGGGGGGTCCACCGGAACATATGTCAGGGAATTTTAAGAGATTCTGGAAGACTTTGTATTAAAATTACAATGTGTCAACCATCTCTATTTTTTTATAAGCCATTATCATTAATTTAGGAATGGCAAAACTGGTAAACGTTGTTTGAAAAAACCCAAATAACCTACAAAAAAACCCCAAAAGCTGTAAAAATTAGAATAGGGCCTGAAAGATATTGTATATTGGGGATACTGTACAAGATCTTATTGAAATTTAAAGTATTACTTCCGCTAGTCTTACACAGATAACTGACATTTTGAACAGAGTCTTCCAAGGAGGAATTTTCTTAGAGAATGATTTTTTTTTAAAGACTTGTTTACTGGACAAGACAATGAAGTAATCAGTTTATAAGCAAAGTTATGCAGTAAATTTGAATAGTAAATCTCTGCCTACTTTTTTAATTGCTAATGATATCAGAGTGTATTCTCATGCTACAATCACACCTTCCTCAGTATTTATTGTATCTGTAGCAGCCTGAAGAGATATCTTCCATCAGTTTAACTTTTACCTTCTGCCTTAAATTCTGAGCCATATCACAAAAGAACTTTGTCATTGTGGGCAATTATATCTTACCAAAAGAGTTAAATAGCCAAGACACTAGTGGAAGATTGTGACTTCTCTCAAAAATGCAATCCACCAGTTTTTAATTCATGCATATCTTTCAAGAGAATATTGAATAGCCTACTCAGCAGTAGTAAACTCAAGAGAAACAGCAGTAAAAAAGATGAACACAGATCTGGATACCTTTCATCAGCAAATCTACAAGATATTAGTATTGAAATATATCAGGGAAATTATAAGATTCTAATAATTATCAACCAATACTACCATTATTCTCTCAAATAAGAGCAAGACTTATCATACTAGTAATTTGTTTGACAGCAATTTCTCAATAGTCAGAGTTCATGAGCGAAGTTCCCAAAATTCCTGAATTGCTTTTGCAGCCTGGGCATGTAATTGAATTTTGTCCAAAGAAAATGGTAACAACATTGTCAGGGAGATCTCAATAAAGAGAGGTCATTGTTATGTTCTCTGAAGCATTTTGTTGTTGATGCTATTGAAAATCACTCTGTGTGATCCAGAAGATTCTCTTGGGAATGGATTCTAACTATGTTACAGCTGCAGTAAATTCTGACGTGATGATGGCTGAAGGGAGGCCACGTAGAAAATCTGTGAGACAGAAGCCAACATAGAGGCCACCAAGCAGTGTCCTGTGCTTCATGCAGCTAAGTAAATCCTATTTTGGGAGAAAAAAAGCTTATTTTCTGGGAAAAACAAATCACCTCATGCTCCTAACTTTTGAAGGAGATGGCAATGAACAAGAATATTTATCCACAAAAGAAAGAAAACAAGTAAACAACTATCTACACAATGTAATGCTCAAATCTGTGCTATTTTTATACAGTGTTTATTACATATAAAATATGGAATGATTTCCCACTTAACAGGGGCTTTGCTTCAGATTAGAATCTGTAACATTTTAACAAAACCCAAACCCCAAAATATAGTAAAATATCTTCTTAAAATAGACACTTAATAAACTGCACACACATCACTGCCCCCAAATCCCCCTCTGTACAGACCTTCACAGCAATCTTGCCACATCCTGAGGTCCAATTTAGGAATATCTTCACAGCTACTATATCCATGTGGGAATTCAGCCACCCTAAAGACATCATGTTGTACCCTGGTTATGTTGTCACCATTGTCACACAAAACTCTGGCGAGAGATGTCTGCTTGATCTGCGTGAGCTGAGCAGGCGTGAACACCCCCGGGTTTTCATACCATAACCTGTAATCTCACAGAAAAGACAAGTTTGCTAGTGAAAAAAACAAGAGGTAGTTTCTCAAAGATTTTTCAATACTATGTTCGGAATGAAATGAATTATCTCATAAAGCCTGTTCTCAACTTTGCATTGTATCAAGGGACCGATCCAAATGCAAAAATATAAGTTCCTGGTGTCACTTCAACATTAGCTGGTGTCATACTGACACTCTGAAAGGGCTGAAATCTTCAAGAAATTCTTTGATTTCTCTTCTAGTCTCATTTCAATGTCTTGGATCTCTCTGGACATCTAAAATGGCACCAGACTACCAAGTTAAGGGTTATTTTTAGGAAGATACTTAAACGACCATGATTTCTTTTTGTAGGCAACTTTCCTATGGTTATGAAAATATTTTGATGGAATTGCTGAGATTAAAAGAATGGTTAATCTCTACCTAGTTTACTGTCAAAACAAGTGAGATGATTTAATTTACTAATGATTTTTTTTTGTTAAACTAATTTTATGACTACATTGATTCAAGGAATTTCTAAAACATGCTCAGTTAATTCATTATATTCAAGAAGGAAACACTATGGTTTCAGATAGTTAATTTTTCATACATAAAGAGCTAAAAGTATGCTATTAATAGCAAATAAAAATAATACATTACTATAAAAAGTAAGCTTCACATGGAAAAGAAAATAAGTTACTGTCCAGAATTAGAAAATATTTTACATCATTCTAACACATAAGAACTGCTCACTGTTACATTGCTTCTGTCTCCCAAAGCTGTATCAATACTGATATTTTTTCCCCACATATTTTAAACAAAACAAAACAAAACAAAATAGGAGGCTCTTTAAACTTTATGAGAAGTCAAAACCAGTTTTAGAGTAAACTTAGAAGAATGGTCAGCAAATTTCTTTTTACCTATTTACTGTATCGTTTTCATAAAGTATTGGACAGTGGCCAATGAATTTCCAAGTACTAGAATCAGATTCTCAAATTTCCATCTTGACATGAAGTTAGGCTCCCTTCAAATATCACTCCTTTTTCCTGCACAGATACATTTACTTTGCATGGTGTTATCAGCTTTGATCCTCTGCCCATTGAAAAGGCTTTTCAAAGAAGTGAGAGCTGCTTTCATAATGCCTAATAACATTTTACTATTTGCTGGCATGTTGCTTCCAAGTATTTGTGTTTCTTGGACAGCAGAATCCCATTTCCTAAATATTCAATGTTTTCCTATAGTTTCTACGTGTTGTTTCAGAAAATAAAACAAAACAAAAAAGGAAAAAAAATGCTTCTGCTGAAAAAATGCAAGCAGATACAAAGAGCACTATAGATTGTTGTGACACAAATAAGTACTTGTCACCAGTAAGCTGGAGCATATATTTCTGCATGTATTTCTTCTCCTTTCACTCTCTCTGCCTCCAGGCACTAGAGTTCTATGCTTCATAGATTAATTTTTAAACATATTTTATGTAAAAAAGTTTGGAGGTTCTTTCAAAAACCATACAAAAGGGGTTGGGTTATTGACTACAAAAATAAAAAAGCCATTGTAATATCCTAAATAGCAATTTAATAACTTAATTCAAGAAAATAACATTAAATAAAGTGAATCAAATCTAATTTTCTAATTCTTCTTCTGTTTTCCTTTCATTAGGAAAAGCCTAAGTCTTTGTACTCTCATGCCATAAAAAGAACTGTATTCTAGGCCACAAATTATGTTAAAATTAGGCAAAAGTTGATTTTCAGATGCTGAACAAGTGTGCTGAAAGTGTGCAAAGGAGATCTGGCTGCTGTGACAAGAGAAATGACTACTGTCTTCTTTCAGGTACTCTGAAAACTGAAAATGAGAGATTGCTTACAATGTGCATAAAATAATTTAAGAACAATTATCAAATTGTGTTCTTTGGATTAACCTGTTTGCTTTTAACACTTTTTTGGTGCCCAGATGGATTGTATTGTAGCATGCATAGGGGTTATATATACAGAGTGGTACTATTCCAATCTATGCTTAAGTAACAACCACAGTTTCTTTGGCAATAAAATAATTAAATAACATAAGCATCATGCACTTCTCAAAAAGTTAAGTGACTTGAATATCTGGCAAAAGGAAACTCAGCATGTGTTGGCTGTTGTGTTTCTGGGGTCAGTATGACATTCACCATGTAATAATGAATCATGGTTTATAACAAACATGTATTCTTCTTCTTTTCAATTATATTTTAAAATCGTAAATGACCATAAAATGGAGGATTTTTTTGGAAACATGACATTGCAACTGTGATTAAGCATCCTTAATTTAAAATTCAGTTTGATTTCCATGGTATTTTAATGTACCTGTCTCCATCCCGAATACGCCTGAACTGTGTGCTTAACAGACACATCAGAGTTGGCCCCAGTCGACTCCCAGGAACTAAGTCTTCCACCATTAGAGCAGGAAACAGGTCTATGTTCAGTGGGGAGCCATACAACCTATAAATTGAAAAATGCAAATACTGAATAACAAATATTTTATACTTACAAAACAATCAGTACACGGTGAAACTAAGAGCAAGAGATACAAATACCTCACAGGAAAAAATGTAGTGATAGTGCTACATCTTTTGTGAACAAGCTTTGGGTGTATATGCAAGAAATCCTGCAATGCAGGTTGTATACACCATGTGGGTGTGCATGCCTACCCTGCAAGGTTTTTTCTCCTAGAAGCTTTCTTCTGATTTCTTGGAATTGTTTTTTTTTTATAGCTTCTCTTTTCTCTCCCTCTGTACACAATTTTTCCATTACTGCTGCTGTAACTAATTCTCTGTCTTTGATTTTGGGCAGATAAGCTAAGGGTAGCAGGTAGATGTAGACTTAATTTCAAACACTGAATCTCTAAAGAAGAACTGATTACTGGTAGTTAAGGATGTCCACATGGAAGTACAGTGGACGATATTGACATTTGTTTCACTGTACAGAATTAATGGAACTGAACATCTAAATACTTGCATGAAGTTGGCATTTAATATGACCTTACACAGAAACCGCACTCATATTTAGCAGCATTTACACAACTAAGCGTATCAAATTAATAATTTTATGAACACATACAGTATACATTAACTTACTGTTCACAGAGATGTAGAAGTAGAGAAATTATCTGCACATGGATATTGTTAACATCTATTTTCTGGTACTGATGGAAGTTTCCTAAAATATCCCTTTAAGTCTTTCTTAGCAAGTATCTTTTTCTAGATAAGACATTCAGCTGTGGTTTTTGCATGCACATTTAGATAATTGACTTTTTCTTCACCTCAGGCTCACCTGCTAAGTTTCTCCCTGATTTCAGGATTCTTAATTTCATTTTTCAGATCTTCAAAAGTCTGAGCTGAAGAAAGATTACAGTAAACTCTAAAATCATGGTAGGGAGGAATTCCATGATCTCTGCCTCTCTGAATATTCATAGCTGCCAGATCTAAAGCCACAGTACGTGCCATGGAGAAGAGTCTTTCTGTTAATTCTGTATTGAGTAATTGTGACGGGACACGCATCTTACCAGCAACACCAAAAAATCCCCTTAGAAGCGGATCAATGCCTCCTTCATTTACAATCCGAAATGGAGAGAAGAATGCCTTATGAAGAGGTAGATGGCCTTGTGGAATAGGTTCAAAGTTTTCATCCAGTCGATACAGAAAAGGATTAATGAGTGTGTGACCAAACCTAAAAGCGGCAGTTGCAAACTCATTAGTTATGCCAGAATTAACACTGGGATCATAACCCTTATATTCGCCAAGCATCTTCATGCCTACCTCTCCAAAGATCTTAGGGAGCCAGTGGCTAAATGTTATGTGTTGCATTTCTGCACCAACAATTTTGCGTGTTTCATGATATATTGTGTCACCGTCCCAGTGTGGATTGAGTTTCAGTAGCTCTGTGGCAATTCTGTTGTGTTCTCTAAACCACAGTGTGTGGATGCTGGTAAGACCCAACTGTTCGTTAGAGCGCTGATCACCAGCTAAAAAGCAGGGTATTGGGCTCTCATTTTCATCTCTCATACATTCTGTTGGTGGGCCAGTGGCAAATGGAAGAAGGGGCTTGCCAGATCTCTGTACAATGCCCTGCCTTAGAAGACCCCTTTGACTCGCCAAGTCTCTGATTTCTAGTGCTTCATGGTCTGAACTGCCATACACATTGGACGCATCAATGTATGAAGTCAGCTGGTTGATCTGTTCCCGTGGGTACACAGAATTCATCAGGAGAGATGTCATGCCGCTTCCACAAACTGGACTGGAGCGTACAAAAAACATGCAGCGTGCACCATTTCGAACTCTGGGATCATTTGGTGGTATCATGATGGAAAAGCATGGAGGATCGTTTGTACAAACAGAACTGCAATGCTGACCATCTGAAAACCTGGCCTCACTTAGCGCAGCCACAGTGAGGTCAAGGTCGTGGTCAAGAAACTGACCCCACTGCATGAGCATGTGAGTGTACTGGTCATCAGGAGTTACGGTTTCCGTCCCGATCAGAGTAGTTGAAACCAAGCGAGGCATTGGGAGTGCGTAGCCATTAGAGAGTCTTCTGGGTTCAATTCCCCGAGGTAAATTAAATCCATTTTCATAGACTGACTTTAACAGACGTTCAAAAGCTGTCAGAGAAGCGCCCCACATGGGATGCTGAAGGTTGTTGCATGTTCCGTCGTGTGTCCTGTACTTCTGGTGGAAGCACATGTCTGAGCAGTTGTTAACGCGTCGATGGGCTGTACAGCCTGAGAGATTGGCTATCAGATTCAAGTACTGTGGGGATACAAGGTCATTATAGTGATAACCTGAAACAGGAAAGAGAGAAAGAGAACAGTCAGAGAATTCATAGACTCATGGACCCCCACAGATCACGAATGTATTAGAAATACTATTTCATTTCTTATTTTATTTTACATTTCCCATCAGATTAAACATCCCTATTTTTTAGAGAAGAGAAGTAATAATCGTATATGTATAGTTGAGCATTAGGTCATTTGAACAACTTGACCACCACTAGGTCAGGAGGAAACTTTCTTAAATGCCAATTCAAGTGCAACTTTTACAAAATGATCACAAAAGGAGCTCATTAATTATTTAGTCACTTAGGAAAGCAGAGATATTTTCAGAAATAAAAGCCTCATATTGAGACAAATAGAACATTTTCCTCACATTAGTAAAAACATTTTTAAAAATGTCTGTAACACTGAAATGGACATCAAGACTTTAACTTTTGAGACTTGCTTATTCACTGAACATTACTATTTTGTTTTGCTTTATTGCAGTGAAAGTTGCAATTTTTAAGAAAAAAAAAGCAATGAAAAAAGAAAATAACCACTGGCAATAGAGCCAAATGTGGAAGGATCTCTAGGATAAACATTGTGGAGTAACTCATATTCACATTACCCTGGACGAGTTTCTATAGAAAAGTAGTTTGTGTAGTATTTGGCACAGATTTCCTCTGCAATCCATACCATTCACCTCTGGGACTAAAACATACTTATCATTTTCCTGCATTTTTTTCTCAGTTCATAGAAAAATAATACATACAAAAAATATACTGTAATTCATTAGAACTATGTTTTTAGAGCCTCAAACTAAGGTTATGTGCTGCATGATCTCTGCTGCGGTTCGATGGTGTGTGGAAGGACTGAAGACCATAAGGCCTCACAGTACAGTGTTGGGTGACTGCAAATAGCTGAAGAGTCAGCCTGTGACTTGTCCTTGCTGCCTACTAGGAATCATTGTAAAAGTGATTTTTACTTAGTAATATTTGGATTTAATTTCAAGGGGAAAAAATTCTGGCTACATCTACAATATCACCTTGTGTAGACCAACAGAAATGTGTCAGTAAAGTAAAATTTTTTGCTGCTGAGTAAGACATGCCTACTCTATCCAGGAGTAGGTTTCCTTCAGAAAATCTTTACTTTGTACTCCTGGACTGAATGTGGGCCTGAACCCAGTTTTTCATTTACGTTGAACAGAATTCACATTGTTCAAGACCATATCACAAATCACACCAAAGCACGGTAAGTGGGGACAACTTAAAATCGGAGCTGCTGATCCAAAGTGAAAGGCACATCATGAGCAACTAATGGATATAGAGTGTGGATGAATGAAGTTCTAGGATCCAGGAAAAAGTCCAGGAGGTGAAATATTTGGCAGCGTAGATGTATGTTTAGCTAACTAGAAACCAGCATAAACCACCACAGATCTTGACCTGGAAAGCTTGCAGTCAGGAATAAAACCAAACAAGCAGTATAAAGGCAAAAGCAAAAAAGGAAATGAGCGAGTGTAGAGTGGTACTGTGTTCCCACAAGCTTGTGAGGTTCCCAGCATGATGGCAAACACTCAAGAATATGAACTGAAAGCAGTTCTGCAACAGGTCAGTACCAGTTAATTGCACACAGTTGGGAAATGTTACTTTTAGTCCTGAGCTCCCAGAGTGCCTGCAAAGACAATGGTCTTCATCTAAATTCAACACATAAATGTGTGCTAGGCACAACTGGCTCTCTGCCAAATTCCACTATGCAGGGCAATTGCAAACAAACTACCTAAAGCCCAGTTTTATCTTTGCCTTGAAAGGAACTGGGCTGCTCACAGTTGCCCAGCTGGGACATGACTTGTGCTCAGCCAGGGAAGCTGTTTTCTCAGCCTCAGGCTATGAGTACTCCACAGGGTTTACAACTCAAAGCAAAGATATCAGAGACTTAGTGCTTGCATTAGGCAAAGCTAACGTGCTCATGTAGACATTCAGAAATTTTTTTATGGAATATTCCATGGTAGGAAAAAGAAAAACAAACCACAGAGCAAAACCTGTAAGGCACCACTTGGTAATGCAGTAAAATAGACTCTTTGAGGATATTATTGATAGCATATTAAAGTATCCTGGCTACCAGTTTAATTCTAGAACTACGCCTAGATAACTTCTTTATAATAACACTCCTGTTTAAATGATCTTCATTCATTATGGAGTTCTTTGCTTATGACCATTATTCATTCAAATATACATTTGTGGTTATCCTGGTTGCCACTCCCATTTCTGAAATCAAGTTGTGAGCAAAACTCAACAGTGAATCTTTTGGGTGGAATGACCTTCAGTACTAATGTAAAATAAAGGCTCAGGGTCTCTCTTTAGAATTTCAAGTGGGATATAATAGCTCATTATGGATTAGATTTTGCCTTTCTGATGCCAGTTGCTAGTCCTTATTACCCCTCATATTGTACACACTAACTTTGCCCCTGCTCTCTAAATGGCTGGGTGCTGAGCATTTCCAGTGCTTAGAAGCTAGCTGGCTCAATTCACATATTACCTTTTTCAAAGTACAAGGATGATGTTTCATGGGAGTCACAGAAATTAAAAGGGTCTTCTTTTCCAGACCAAGCTCCTGCTTGAAGTGGAGCTGTTTCCAGCACTAGATAGCTGTATACCTGATCTAGACGGCTTGAAAACCTTCAAACTCTGAGACTCCTCCTCCTTTCTGGATTAGTTGTTCCAGTGTTGCGCTGGCCTTCTGGTGAGAAACTGTTTCCTAACATCTAATCTGTACCTCCAAAGCATCAACTTGTGGCCATTCCCCTTGTTACACAGTCTGGCATGGCAGAAGAGAATTTGGTGCCATAGTCTTTCCTTGGGATATTCAAAGGTTTTACGACAAAAAAAAAGTCTGTGACTGTGAAATTGTCACGTTTCTCAACTGTTCCCAATGCAAAAGTGCTGTATAACACCTTTCATTTAGCTCTGCATTTCAAAATAACATGAAATAAGGACAAAAATTACTATTAAAAATCAGGATATTGGGCAATTTAAATGAAAACAGATTTATTTTACTATTCAAGTTTCCCTAAAAAGCTAGGTTTCTTTGGATTCTGTAGGTCTGAAAAGCAAGCTCTGGTTGCAAACATACTTCCAGTATCACAGAAAGTTCCCTGAATTTGTGTTTATTAACTAGTATCTGTAGGCTTTAATGCCAGTTTTTTGGAAACTTTAGGTGTTTCACTATTATGAATCCTAGCAAAAAGCAGCCAACCAGTTCTCACACATCACATTTTATCTGTTGCTAGTATTATATATTCATAGCATATATATTCAATTTTCTTGCATGTGCATCTAATCAGAGAGCCAAATCAAACTGGGTTGCTCTTACAAAACATCAGCCTTCAAAGAATTTTGAATAAGTTTTTGTGGTAAACAATTCATCACAAATTATCTACTCAGCTCTAATAATGAGCAACAAGCTTCTTTTACTAGCAAATGTGACAGTACTGCACAAAAGCTTACCATCTTTTGTCTCATAAATATTTGCTAGTTCATGGTAAGAGTTATTGTTTTCAGAAGTTACAATAAATACTCAATTATAAACATCAAAAAGAATATAATGAGTAAAAGTATTTCCTCTAGATTGTCAGTGTAGTTCTTGGCTATGTCTCAAGTCTCAAAAGCTCTCCTAAAACTCTATCATTATTTCCAAATGCTTCAGTCCTACATTTAAAGCCTATCCACACACATATCTACATATATCCACGCATATATTGGCTGTATGTACTCCAGCTGGACTTCATGGGTTTGATTGGAATCCAATGCCTAAAAGGCAGAAATGAAACCTCACACTTTTTTTTGCTAGTTATACAAAGCAACAAGAACAGTATTTCTCATTACATCAGGTCACTGTTAAACAAAGCAATTAGCTTAGTCTGACACACATTTATAAAGCAGCAAATAATTCTCTAAATAATATTGTGGTGCATGCAGAAACCTTGGTTTGCAAGGTATACAAATCCTTCTTGTTATGTCATCTTTCCTTCTTGCCAAGGCATGCTGATATTAAATGGTTTTTCTTAAAGAAACGGAAACAAAACACTGCTTATTTTTAACACACAACAGAAAAGTCTGTTCTGCTATGAGACAATGGTCCTAATAAATTAACACACAGGGAATTAACAAACAGGATGCATTATGCACTTCCATTATACTGATTTTGACCAGCAGAAGAATCTGAAGTTTTTCCTAATATGCCAACATGAGAAAAAACACCCCACTTGGAGAGCTCAGAGTTAGATAGTGAACAACGTGCAAACCAAGGACAGAATTTGGTGAAGTTTTGTGAAGTCAAATACTTCACTGATTTCAATGTAATCATTCTGCAATTGGGACCAAGCCTCAGAAAATTGTCTCCTGAAGTATAATGACTTAAAAAGGCAAACACATGTCAAAACAGGAAAAATAAGGAAAGAATACTGACTTGTTCCATTCAGGTCAACCATTAGACCATCTTGTACATGATCTTGAATAAGCTGTAATGTCCTTTCAAATATTTCCCCAGCTCTTGCTTGCTCAACAGTGTATGGGTCCCTTGGGTATCGAAATAAGGCTAGCAAATCATTTGGAGAACGAGGACGACTGATAGACAATTTGGAAAAAAATAGTAAGTGTACACAGGAGTTACAAAACAACAATACTACACAAATCATGTAAATGCTCGGCAATGTGATTAGTACATACCTTGGTTACTCATCTCAAAATGGAAGGCAAACCAAGAAGAAAAAAATTGAATAAAATAATAAATTAAATATTTAGTAGTAATTAAATATTTAGTAGCAGTTTAATACACATTATCTCAGCAGAAGAACTGCTGCAGTGAACAGAGATCTCAGTAGGAATGTATAAACAATAGGAATCCTTACATGTTAAACTGTTAGTATTTTCAGAACCAACCAGACATTAACAATGTCTTTTAAGTAATAAAATGGTTTCTTGTTTAATAAATCTCCCAGTATTTCTAGCATATATATAATTAATTCTGACTTCTCAATACAAAAAAAAGAGAGATACCTGTCAAACAGATGTGTACGTGTTGAATTTATTGCTCTGTCTACAGTTGCAATTGCTTCCACAATTGATGTTTGCACAAAAGGATCTCCATTTCGGCTGACATTAGGAACTAGAGAAAAAGGAATTCACACGTTATTGCATAAATGGCCACACGCAAAAAGATACTTCCATAAAACAGAGTCTAGACACGACATCATTTCAGTTTTACAAAGTAAACCCTTGTTCTTTAAGCATTAGTTCATCCAAATATAAAATTCTTAACCATTTTGGAATTCTATCAAGGCATGTTAAAGCAGAACAAAATTCATTTAAAACAGAAGTTAACCTAAGCTTAAAAGTCATCTAGCTTATAACTCAAAACCAAGATAAAGTGCATACAGTGTTTAGCTGTCCATTAATTAGACCTACAATTTCAAGTGTAAATGATCAAAAAAAAGTGAATTATTATTGTCATTAAGGTTTTTTTTCTGGTGTGTGTATTATCAGGTTTCAGGTGTTGGTATCAAGAGCCTGACCTACATCCACTTAAGTCAATGCAGATTTCTGCTTTGATTTCAATGTAAGAATTTAAAGGGCTTACAGGAATGTGCTGTAAGTTGTACATAATGGACATAATTTACACAATTGAATGAACATAAATTAACATTGTTCTTCTCCTGATTTTAGTATAATAAGCCACACAGATTAACTTAAAAGGGCAGTAAAATTTTTTTTAATTTAGATCACTACCTCGTTTCCTACTTCAAAATTATCTTTTTAATACTAGGTTAAAAATCACATGCTTAAACACCATTTAACAACCGTACCCAGCACTGAAAACTCAATAAAGCATAGGCCTTTCCATGCAGTGCTTAGTTGCAGCTGGATGTTTGTAAAACCTATCTAGGACTAATAACCTTCCTTTCAGTCTGAACTAAGAATTACCAGATCTGGGGGCAACAGCTAACAATTTCCAGAGTGTGTTTAGATTGGAGAAGTCACACAGGAAGAAGGGTAAAGAAGAGAAAAAGTCCAAAGCAAATATACTGGAATAAAATCAGCAGATGTACAAAATCATCTGACATAAAAACTGTCGTGTACAAGCTTTTCATGACTTCTTTTTTTTTTCTAGGCAACTTTTTATTATTCCTTCCTAAGTGGCATCTTAAATTGTGTCTACATGAGTTTCATAGTCTAGACCCACTTAATCAAACTTAACCATCTACACTGTCAAATAAAACAGTCCCTGGAACTCTATAGCTGTAGATGAAGCCCCTTTCTGTGCCCTGAGGACAGTCTCAGGCTTTTGGCAATATATTCCCAGCATCCAAAATGAGCTGAGCCTTTCCACAGTGCCTGAGGGCAATAGTCCCTAATCTCTCCTGATTACCAACTGTCCGTGACTGACAGCTTCATTTTCAATAGCAACCACACAGAAACACTATCAGATAAGCTACTTATTTTTGGAAGAAATGTCATTTACAGGTTTAAATTTTACATTTTAGTTGTTTCAGGGTGTTTGTGTGCCTTGAATGCCCTGAAGAGTGCAAAACTGTAGTCTGTAAAAATCTGGTGACTGGTTACCTTCCTTAGTGCTGTCTCCATTAAATGTAAACTTAGAGTTTACTTGCAGGTCTATCTTTCTGATTAATGGTATATGTGGGCTGAATTATAAACCTTGGTCAGACGTTAACTATACAGTACTTGATTTTTGTTTAGACTATTTATTGCTAGCAGTTCTTTTTTTAGACTGGTAAATATTAGAAGTTAAAGCTCCTTGTAAGAGTGTCCCACAATACTTTTTTTTTTAATTTGGGCAGGGAAGGAGAATGACTTTTACAAAACAACGGAAAAAAGACAGAAGAAAACTACTAAAAAAAAGCATCTTTAAAATATTATCCAACACAGACAGCAAAACCTTTCCCCAGTTTCTATACACTGGCTTTACTTGGTCTCAATCTTAAGAAAGTATTTTGGTTTAGAAATATTCATAAAACATTGCCTTGTTTAAAACAAACGTTGACACAAAAATTTTTAGGCATTTTTGGCTAAGGCATTACAAATACTATCCACACAGCAATTAACCAATACTAATAATCTGTCCACTTTTCCTCTTGTTCCTCTGAGAGCATCACTTTCTAAAGCAGCCATAGCAAACAGCATCTCATATCCCACTAGTTTGAAAGAGAAATTTCATTCAGTTTCAGATGGAGTGCAGATTAATTAAGTGTAGTTTCAGTAATTTTAGGTTTATTTATGCTACGGTTTAAAAGAAATTAACCACACTACAATTAATTACTGCAAATCAGCAAGTGTTGTAGTTTGCTGTTTCCAGCAGATAAGAATGATCAATTTACACCTGTACTAAGTGAATGAAACATTTTGACTGGGCTGTTTTTCCACTCATGATTTCATTTTTCAGTGCTCTTAGTGACTTGAGAACTAGCTAATCTTTCCTAAACAAAAACTTTCTTTTGCTATGCCTCTCCAGAGCAGCCAGGACTTTCTTTCCTTTGCTGACTTCATACATGTAGATGGAAACTTATTACTGATTGATTCCTAGCCCTTCCATTTTTCTCTCCTGAATAACCTTTACAGATTAAAGAAATATTTTTCATAGAAGAAAGTATGTGTTAATAGTCTACTAAAAGCAACCTAAGGCAGGTAACATCATAGTTTTATTGATACCATGGCAAACAATGCATTAGAAAAATCACTGATACGTCTTTATCAATTTAGAAAACAAAATACAGAACATCCCAAATAACACTGGGAAACAATATCCAATATATTGAAGAAATCTTCACATCAATCTTCAAAATTCCAAAGGAATCACTGTTGTATACTAATTTTTCAAAGATACAAAAATATCATCTTATATTCCCTACTGAGAGACAGAGATTTTATTTATTTTATTTTCCATCAAAATTAAACTGAAAAATGAGCAGTTTCAGTCAGTAAGTCAGAAAAGTGCTATGGTCGATCTTTGTAGCAAAGTTACTTCCTTAGACTCTTTTGCTGCTTTATTACCACTTATTACATAGTAATAATTGATAACTATTATTTGCCATTATTACTTTCAAATAATTAGAACAAGATGAAATATTCTCCTTTACTTTCTGTTTTCTCTTTTAGCTTCTTAAAGTCTGTATGACTTTCCTGAACTTTTTTGCAATAGCTGCAGCCTAATTTTCAACAAAGTGCTGTAAATGTCCCTTTGAAGATGCCAGAAAAGTTTTTGTCAAGTTATCCCTAAAAATTAGACTGGATATTTGACTAGCAAATTCTAATAGCTCTAAATAATATCTCAAGAAGAGTTAACTTGAGCCTAAATCATAGTTGGTTTAACTCCTAGAGATATTGCTACTATGGCATTACCAGCTTACTCATATAGGGAAAAAAAAAGAAAGAATCATGGGGGAAAAATAAAAGTATGAATAAAATAACTAATTTAGTATTTTGACAACTTTTTTTCATCTTACAGATTAGGCAATCAGAGCAAAACTAACAACCTAACTCATTCCTCTCAGTCATGTATCTTACCATTTACACTAAGCACCATACTGACAGAGGAGTAGCCGATGGTATTGCGGGCAACACACTCATAGCGACCTTCATCGGCTGTCCCAACGTCGCGAATGGTGAGGAATCCCTCGGGGCTAACATGGAATTTTCCACTCTCAGTCACCTGTACTCCATCCTGCAGGAAAGACCAAGGTTTACTTACTCAAAATACACTTGTTTTCATACATGAATGTTTGTCATCTTCTGTTTTTAGCTTTCAAGTTACATTTCTATTTTGCATGCCAAGTTCACAGTCAGATAGGTTTAGATAAGCTTATACAGAAAAATCACATGTACTTCTAAATTGTACAGTGTATTTCTTTACTTCTAAAATTACTCATTCTTATAAATCAAAGTATTTTAATAGGCTTTCCCCACATAAAATCTAAGACCCAAAAATAAGATAGCACCTCTTGAGAACATACGTATTTTATTTTTCTCAAAACTAACCTACTGCAATAGATCTCAAGAGCTCTATGTGTGTCAGTTCTTCATGTGCTATGCATTTACAAGCTATTTAAGGTTCATTAAAGTACATTTCTAATACTCAATAATTGAAGAGAAGCATATAATCAGAAAAAAATATCAATATTAGAAACTCATTAATTCATTGGTAACTCTGTTAATACTCTATAGTTTGATATAGCAATTATTACACCAATGGAAATCAAAGCTACAAAGAGGTTACCAGAAAGTTAACAAAGCCTGTCCTGGTTGGTCTCAACCTAGCAATGAAAAATGGCTCCAATACAGCATTTCTTATTGTTTTATACCTATAATATCTTTGAAAGCATGAATATTAGTAGGATATTCACACAGATCTGTCACTAAATACACAGAACTTTTAAGACATACATTATGAATTTTAGCTGGTCTGCATAATAATTTGCATAACCACATATGTATATTTATCTATATAAAATACAGGTTTAGTATCTATACACATGCTCTGTATTAAATAATTACTGACTGAATTTCAGGTAATGTTTTCAGACGCCATAGGAAGCAACAATTTGACAATGTGCATTTTCAATAGTTCATTAGGAAGAGATGGAAAGGCCACTGCCTTTCTGTAATGACTGAATATGTAGTACCTTATTCCATGTAATGACTGGCTCTGGCTCTCCTTGTGCACTGCATGGGATCTGCACATTTGTGCCAACCTCCACTGTCATGTCACTGGGAACACTGGCAAATACAGGAGTCACTGAAAAAGCCAAATGATACACTGATAAAGTATGAAATACAACTTGTGCAAAAGACAATCAAAAAATAGGTCTGCACTCTCTTTTTATCAGTTACTGAACACTTCTTAATCTATTATATGATTCTATCCCCACGCTTCTAGTTGCTTATAACTTTGTTTTAGAGATTAAATTCCTTTCTCCTTGAGGAAACTAGCTTCCCATGGTGTGGATGTATATTCTTTGCTGGATAAAAACTGGCTGGATGGTCAGGTCTGGAGAAGGTAGTGAATGGAGCTGCACCCAGTTGGTGGTTGGTCACAAGCAGTACACCCCAGGGCTCAGTGTTGGGGCCAGACCTGTTTAACAATTTCATCGATAACTTGGATGAGGGGATCAAGCACACCCAAAGCAAGTCCACAGACAACACCACGTTTGGGTGGGAGTGTTGATCTGCTGGTGAGTAGAAAGGCTCTGCAGAGGGAGCTGGACAGGCTGAACAGATGGGCTGAGGCCAATTGTATGAGGTTCAACAAGGCCAACAGCCAGGAGCCCTGGGATCACAACAACCCCCTGCAGTGCTGCAGACTGAGGACAGAGTGGCTGGAAAGCTGCCTGCTGGAAAAGGACCTGGCGGTGCTGGTGACAGCAGCTGAACATGAGCCAGCAGTGAGCCCAGCTGGCCAAGAAGGCCAATGGCACCTAGCCTGTATCAGCAATAGTGTGGCCAGCAGGACCAGGACAGTGACTGTCCCCCTGTACTCAGGACTGGTGAGGCCACAGCTCGAGTCCTGTGTCCACTTCTGGGCCCCTCACTACATAAAAGACACTGAGGTGCCGGAGCAGGTCCAGAGAAGGGCTGGTAACAAGTGACAGGACAAGAGGAAATGCCCTTAAGTTGTGCCAGAGGAGGTTTAGATAGATGTAATATTTTTGCATAGAAAGGGTTGTGAAGCACGGGAACAGACTGTCCAGGGAAGTGGTAGAGTCACCATCCCTGTAAGTCTTCAAAAAATGTGTGGATATAACACTTAAAGACAAGGCAATAGTGCTACATTGACAGTAGGACTTGATGATCTTAGAGGTCCTTAACAATTCTATGACCTTATTCCTGTCTGCTTCAGGGTGATTTTAAAGTATTCTTAAATTCTAACATAACAGGCTACTAGTTGTCAAAACTACTTAAGTTCCATTAATTTAGAGCTCTGAAAAAAGTACCTGTTAATAGCTAAATCTGTGCAAAGTCATTAGAATGAATGTTGCATTAACTTCTGTCACTTTTTTTAAGTTTGAATTTTTTTTAATTGCAAAAACTGCAATTTCTTAGATGAAAAAAGCAAAACCTTCCACAACTCATTTAACTGAGTCTCTCAGCCTGACTTACTGAGGCACTGAGTCTCAACAGAGCTCCTACCTTTATGACAGCCCTTAAAACATCAAAAAATCACCTTCAGTTCTAAGGAGAGAGCGCACTGTTACCTAAATCCAATGTGAATAAAATTAATGTATTTTTAAACTCTAATTTTCTTCAAATCCAGATTAATGCCTGACACTCAGATATCATCATGAAAAGCACATACAAGGTTATGAAGACACTAAGAATCCTATTTCTGCTGTAACATGCACTGATATGTTATTGATGTCATGATACTGATATTCAGTGGGGAGTGGGAGAGTAGGAGGGCTGTGCTTTTACAGAGAAGTATTTGGCTCCACTGCAGACATTTATACTAGCAACAAAATCTGGCCCTACTGCTAATACACAAATGGCTGTCAAGGACCAGAAACCAGTTCAAACAAGGCATCCAGAGGCAGGAGTCCAGCACTGGGAGGTAAGAGAGTCTGGCTCTGTGGATGTGAGCTGCATCACGCCAGCAAACAGACCTGGACCATTCATCTGTATTCATTAACACTGATTTAACCACAGTGACCAATGACTAGACACTCCTCAGATGAACAGTCCTTTTGTTAGAAGCCCAGAAGAAAAAAATTTCTCATCTTGCACAATTGGAAACAGCATGGCAAAGAATCTGTGGAGACCTCCAATTTAAGGCTGCATAATCAGTCTTCAATCTTGTATTTACTATCTTTTGGTAACTGAATTTTGTAACCTGAGTTGCACAAAAATTGTTTTATTAAACTTTATTCAAGTCCAGTAAAATTTAACACAGCTGGACAGCTATAAACCTTTTTTAAACTGATACTTGTTTTATATAATTTTAATCAACATTTTATATAGGTTAAAAAAAATCATCTCAACTTTGATAAATCAGTCTCCTAATACTACTCTTAACTAAGAAAAAATCAACAGATTTTTTTTTCTGATAAACTTCTAAGCTCATCTGAGCCCTTTTCACAAATATACATTTTAAAATTAGGTCAGTAAAAAGAAATTCTTTGAATTATATGTTTTATCTCCTTGAATTCACTTAAACATGGAAGTATTTAAATAAATTATGAATGTTAACATGATTATAATTTATCCTAGAAGTACCTTACTTAGAATTTAATTGAAGAAATACATAAAAAATTAGTTTGGTGTTGGTTTTCCAGGATTTTTTTTAATGTTGGGGTTTTTTTCAGTATAAAGAATGACTTTGACAAGTTCATTCTGCTTCTGTAAAATAAAGTGTTCTGGTTTTGGACATAAAACATTATGTTAACACTATTTAACTAACAGTATAGAGCCTTATTTGAACTAGACTTTTCACAAAATAGAATATTTTCCCAAGCATAGGAATACTGTCATCCTCAAAGCAAACCTCCTCTTCTTACCAAAAGAAATGGTATATCAGATAAACCTCCTTCCCAGAAGACTGTTCTAAAGGAATGATACCCTGTACAAATACTGGTAAATATCCAGACATGTTATTTATTGGAAACCACCTGGGATCTAAAAAGACATAGAAACAATCACACATGATACTGTGCATTTTAGTGTAAGCTTAAATACTTCTTTTTTTCCTTTTCTTCTTCCCAGCAGCTGTTCATGGAGAACATACCTCTAGGCTGTACAGTCAGGTATACAACGATTCGCTGAGATCCAATAATGTTGACAGCTTGGCATTCATACTGTCCCTGGTCATGCAGAGCAACCCTGGAAATCCTCAGGGTTCCAGAGGACAGAACTAAGTGTCTTCTGTCAACAGACAACTGGCCTCCTGAAACACACAACAGCATAATTTGCTCTTTACAGCAAAAAAGTCCCTTTGTGTCAGAAAAAAAGGAAAACCGGGAAGTTTTAACTTTGATAAAACACTGGAAAAAATCAAAGTTTCTTAAATAAAACAACAAAAAAAAACCCAAACAAAACAGAACCCCCAACAAATAAACAAAAAAAAAAAAAAAAAAAAAAAGAGAAAAGTTTGAAACCTTTACTTCTAAGAAGATAAACATGAAAACAAATTATACATATGCACACAATCATAATCCTGATCTTTTCTCTGTTTGTAGTAGAAATAAATATTTTCATTTAAGGAGCATGCTAAATCATCTTAATGAGAAGGCATAAAAACACCAACATGTGTTACTGTTAATGTCATATTATTGCCATGTGTGTAAGACACAATTCATCTCATGTGCCTAGGCCTAGAGAATCCACAGAAAAATACATATGGCCCTGAAAAAAAATTGAATAGAAGAAAAATGAAGGCACATCAATGTCTGTACCCTATCCTCCCTTTCTGGACATTTCATTTGACTGGAGTAGTTTAAGTAGAGGGAGAAACAGGGACACTATCAGCATCAAAATTATCAACAGTTTGTTAAGAATCTGCTTTATGTACCATAGTTTAGAATTTCCTAAGAGTTGTTTTGCCTGCTAGAGCTATTTCACTTGAACCAACCAAAAATTTTGCTTGCTGATAAAACATCCACTACAATATTTCTTCCTGCTGGATTTGGCTTAACGCCTTTAGAGCCATAACCTGATAAAACAGTCAGCAGAGTGCACCCTGTTTTGTCTGTCAGTGTGCATTAAGTGACAGTGATGCTGGCACACTGATGCCAGTTACAGGCTGGACTGTTCTGGTTTCTGAAGAGTGCACATCCCAACTTATTTCAGACCTCCAGTTAATGACAGCCATCTCCATTTCTTCTGCAGTACAACAGCAGTGATACATATTGCTACATGTAATTTGCTTCATATTTCTTAAACATTTATTATTAGGAATCTATTATGGACACATATATTTTAGTGACTCTTTTTTACTTAATAATGAAAAATGTGTGGGCAGCTGGCTTCTGTGGGACACCTTGCCTTTCCCAGCTAAAGCAGAAAAATAACTGTTCCCTTCAGAGAGTGAAGAATCTAAACAAATATATGTGGTTATTTTCAATAAAGGAGTGAATCCAATACGACTGCAAAATCATCCTAGTAGTTTAAAAGTAAGAATGGAACACACTTACCTCCTTTAGTCCAGGCAATAACAGGCTGGGGATAACCTTGTGCTTCACAAGGAAAGTCAACAGTTTGTCCCTCAATCACTGTTTTGTCTTGTGGAGTGACAGTAAACTGAGGTAGAGCTATCAAAGAGAAAATAACGCTGTTTAAAAAAGAAAAACAACTGAAAAATACATGACTAAATTACATACTATTTCCTGTGTAAGTTGAAATAGCTCATACTGGTGGGAAGAGAGATGCTCATGGAATTATTTTTTATTGTGACTCCTAAAGAGAAGAGAGTTAGGGCAGCCACTTGTGCAAAAGGAAAATCTCCTTCACAACCTGGCCCTGATGTGAGTGAAGACATGGGCTCTACTGTCACAGATCCAAAATAAAAGGTACAGTAAGACTTACAGAACAAAACTAGAGTGTTCCCTGGATTAAAAATATTTTCTTCTCTTTGGCTTAGAACTTCCCAGCTAAATTATGAAGGAAATGTAATGTAATCAAAACCTTCCTGAGCTGCTTGTTTTCTTCCATGAATGCAATGAGTGGAGTGTGGGCCAGATTCTGCAGCAACACTGTGCAATACCAATGTGAGAAGTGATTTGTTCAGCTCTCAAAACACAACTATCAACTGCTAAAAAATAATAAATGAACAAACTGCACAGACAAGTTTCATTGTACAGCTTTAGAACTCATTAACAAGGCATTTGCAGTCTTAACCATTTGCCAACTAAATATTTTATCATGAGAACAGAAGCAAACTAAAACTTAAAGGTTACACAAAGTATTTTGGAAGTAAAAGTTCCAACATCAAAGTGTTCGCAAAAAATATTATTTATATATAGGAGACTTTTGATAGATGTTCTCAAACACTTTATAATCACACTCGTGACATACAATACCAAAATTATTGCAATCACAAGTTTGAATACTTTGACTTTTGCTTTGCAGAAAACTGTGCTAATGCCTCTGCTTGCAGAATGACAGTTTCTATCAAACTCAGCAGAAAATGTTTCCATATTCACTCAAGTGTCCACAAAAGAAAAGTAGCACAGATCTGTATTCAAAACTCCATTTCTAGTTCTCCAGGCACAAATTCTAATTTCCAGCATTGCTACCTGTTACAGAAATATTTAATCATTCAAAAATTTGACACTGCTTGTTTGTTCCTCCATGCAAATGAAACATAGAAAATTAACATTTGAAAACGTCAAACTTCTGACAATAATCAATGAAACCCAACTTTCAGGGAAATAGTACATAATATCTTACTCTGTGTGAAATGTATAGCAACATCCCTATGGACAACAACAGTGCAATTAAAAGTAAAAACTCTGATGTTTTTAGTTTGGCTCTGTCAACTCAGAAGAAAAGACAAACCCACACAATTTCAAGTAATATGTAGCTCCTAGTCTAACTTTATTTACCTTGGACTATGATGTAGGCAGTTGCATGGATGTTATCTACGCTGTTAGTTGCAAAACAGGTATACTCGCCACTGTCCTCCTGCTTGACATTTTGTATATAAAGTCCTCCTGATGGAGTTATTGTGACTCGAGGGTCATTTGGTAGAGGGGTTCTGTCGCCTTTGGTCCAGGTAATTCGTGGCTGAGGGTGCCCAGTTGCACTGCACTCCAAAGTGACGCTCTCTCCAACCAGCACTTCGGTATTTTGGGGGTGAATCACAAAACTTGGCCGGGCTGTGAGAAAACAGCAATGCCTAAATGCAGCTCTTAGCTTACACAGCTCTAATTTAGACAAATATAGTCTATAACTGGGGACACCTAGGGGGGGTTTTAATAGCTGTGTTCCAACATATTTCTAATCTCGGTGCAAACTCAGCGTTGCTTTAAATCTAATCCTAACTGCAGACATCAATAGATAAAATCAAAAGTTCGTAATTGCACTGACATTTTTTCTCAACTCTCATTAAAACAATTTTCAAACTTTTTGCTCTCCTACACTGATCTTTATAAATGTCTCTTCAGAGGCATGGACATTGAGACCCACAAAACAAACAGGCTAAAAATTGCTGTAAGCACACAAAAGCCAAAACCGATTAAGAGACATTTTAAGTAACTTTTCTCAAGTACATGAGTAATTTGCAGTGACATTTTAAGTTTACCTGATGCTGTGTGTCAAAACAAAATGTTCTCACAGCAAAGTCTGTGTTTTAAAAACATTACAGTCCTGGACAGGAATTTAGTCCTTACAAACATGAGGCCTTGGCTAGACAGAGCTAAAAGGTTCTTGAGCAAGGATGGCTGCACAGAGTGTGCCGAAGCTTCCATGAGTGGCCTGTTCAGCAGCTTGTGGTTTTCAGGTATCCAGAGAGAATGTTATTGCATTGAGAAATGTTGCAATGTAACAACCTCCTTTCCTAACCCTTCTAAAGCTACAAGACAATTATCAAAATTGGATCTACAATAAACATTAATGAACCAGCTGAGTTGCATTTTTGTTCTAGGGATATTAAAGCTTCGTGATCTAGTTCTTAAGATGCCCAAGCCCAACAAATCTACCTGTCAAGCACCAAAGTATTTTAATTTTAAACAATCTTTTTATGAAAACAGCTCTCCATCTGAATACAAAATTCAGAGTTAATGTTCTTTACCTGGTGACTCAAAGTATCTAAGAGTAACTTCCTGAGTTTTCACTTCGCCAGCCACATTTTTTGCCATGCACTGGTAAATGCCTTGGTCTGTTTCTTGAGTATTCTGAATCATCAAGGTGCCATCATCTAGCAAGTTTAGACGGGAATCTTCTTTCATACTGAGCTCATTACTGAGAAGAAAAGGATCTGCTAGAGTTAAACCTTTAAATCACAAGTGCAGAAAACTGCCAAATAATAAAACCCAGGAAAATAAATAAACTGCCCAATATAACTTGTGAGGAAAAAAAGAGAGTTTTACTTTGTTATCAAATAATAGAACTTTAAATTTTCTCCTAAGGAGAAGAAGAGGAAAAACAAAACATGAAACAGTTTTGCTTATGCATGTATTATATCTTCAAAAAGAAAAGCCAAAACAATTCTATGAGGAAAAGCTTACAGGGAAAAAAGTGAACAAAATACACATACTTGGTTTTTAAAAGGCTGTTCTAATTGGCAAAACAATTTAAACTTTTTCCACTGGAAGTATATGATGCAAGTTCAATATTCAAAATACTTACTACTAGGAGAGAGGTTAGTTGCTATAAAATCATCTTTGTGCCAACCTCTGCCTGGATTAGGAGCGCTAATGAACCTGATTCTAATTTGTACCGGTTTAAAATATAAGTTAAGATCATGTCTTCAGGCTGCGTCAAGAATGAGTTTCTGTGATGTTAACTATGTCTTAAGGGGTTTTATGAAAGGAACTGTTTCTCAGTCCACCCCTCACTACATGATGAAGAAAGCACAGAGGAGGGATGAGATCACACCTCCTATGTACAAAACCCAGCCTACTGATCTATTCAACATACTGCTCACCAGACCGATGGCTTTTGACTGAAATCTTGCCATACTCAACTACTTTGCAAAGAGCTTTGCTCTCATTCATGCAGCAAGGAAACAAGCCAGAGTCAATAATCCCTCACCCCAAGCTCAAATTTCTTCTTAAAACTCATGTGTATTCTGAATAAGTTTTCTTTGTGTATTATAAAAAGTACACGAGCCAGAGAAAATTTTAACGAAATAATTATACCATTCAAGTTCATGTTCTTGACATACTTCATAAATGCTGTGGTTGCCCTTTGCTGCACATGGGATTCTCACTGACATCAGCAGAAAGATACAGAACCAGGACTCTACACTGTGCCATTTTATCAGCAACTAACAAACGAAAATGCTTTATATAAACTGTAAGGGAATTTATGTACCAGGTAAGGTTCTCCATTTGTATAAGAGCATTATTAAGCCAAAGTCTGATTTGCTGATGGTAAACTCACAGTTCATGTGTCCATTGTAAGTTCACACCAGTTTAAGGGGGAGATGTGCCAACACAAGGCTGGTTCAGCTGTGCTGTGCCCAGAGCTGCTGCAGGGAATCTGGGCTGTTGAAAGATAGTCATCCTTTATAGAACCTTCCCCCCATGTTCTAAGTGGTGAGGAAAAGATATGCAGCAGGCTGCCCAGACAACTTGTGCTATTTCCACCCTTAGAGGCTTTTAAGACCCATCTGGGTAAAACAATCTTGTATCATCCTGCTTTGAGCAGAAGGCTGCAATGGAGACATCCTCCAACCTGAATTGCACTACAATCTTATGATATAAGGACTCTCCTGCCCTCCATGTACCAGTCTGCAGAGCCTGGAAACTGATGTCTCTCTTCTCCTGGGACAGAACTACACATTGGAGGGAAGCTGCCTCTGAGAGGTTAGGGCTCCAGAAGGACATTCTCTGAAACCTTAATTGTATCCAGATGGAGTCCTTAAAAAAAAGTAGCTTTTGCTCTGCCCCAAAACATATGCAAATGCTAAGTAATCCACAGACTGTACATGCAATATGTCCACACTGGATTGCCTGGTACTTACATAAAAATGATTTAGAATTACAGGTGTGAGCAGCTTTGCAGGTATACTGCAGATGAACATCTTACTAACAGAGTTAGAGTAATAATATTTTCTAGCTACCAGCTCTTAAGTGTTTAGAATTACTAATAAAAAAGATAAGGGCCATTATTACTTGATATGCTTATTTTAATTACAGCATGTTTTTGCTATAACTATTTCATATATTAGCATATACAGCACATGGATATGCACCCAAAATGCACACACACAGAGACAAATGTACTTGCATCAAGTTTCTCTCTTCCTCTTTTATACTTACTTGTTTCGAAGCCATATAATTTCTGGTTTAGGATTGCCTTCAGCCCTGCAAGTGAAGTACACTGTATTCCCTGAGGTAACGTCCACATCCTGAGGCTCTGATGTAATTCTTGGCCTCTCTATATCAACAATAAAACGTACAAAGAACTCTTACTTATTTTAAAACTACTTAAAACTGGTAAATAAAAATATTTCCATACATCTTGTAAAAAATATTTTTCACAAATGTTTTGACTTAAAATATGTATATGCTTAGGATTAAATGCACATTTCCCTGTGCAAAGTGACTGTAGGATCTCTGACCTCCTTCATTGTTTCTTAGGTCCCTATAGCAGACTGGAAATAGATTCTGCAAATTTGTATCAGGTTCTAAAGCGGCTGTTTTGTTTATTTGAACAGAGACTCAAATTGCCTATGAAGGAAAAACTTTAAAGCAGCAAGCACAAGTGCCATTTAAAACAACTTCCTCTAGATAAGTATCAGTGCATAACCTGCCTCACAGAATAATTTGTACAGTCTGCTTCCTGCAGTTTCCATATTCAGGCTCCTTAGATATGCAAAGAGTTTTGAGGATGCCATGTGCATTATTCTTGCACCAAATTCCCTTTATACCATCTTTTACAAGAACCTCATGGGTGCTTGTGGTCATAGCTCTCATGATCAGAGATATACCAAACACATAACCAAAAGGACAATTTACCTATTTTATACCTTGGCTTCAATATGTGGGAGGGCAGTCAAATGCCCATAGCTTGGTGAGAAAACTACATTTTTATTTCCAAACACAAGAAGTGCTAGGCCAAGACCCAGGGTGCTCATGGGGCCAAGCTTTTGCACCCCTAGGGTGAAGGAATATAGGCAAACATAAAGATTACCAAGGTGCTTGTCCATTAATCCTCAGTCACAGAGGATTTCAGTGCCTGTGTGAGGCACTCCTTGTAATTATAGCTGAGTAAAAAAAAAGTTCAGTGGCCCAACCCCAATTCCTACAACATCAACAAATATTTTTAAAGGCAAGAACTCTGTAATCACAAGCAATTCAGTAAAGTTTCTTTCTTTTCTTTCTTTGGTATAGAAGGGAATAAAGGACACCAAATAATATTAATGCAACACCATAGACCCTAACTGAAAATCCTGCTATGATCAGAACTGAAATATAAAAGGGGAAAATAAACTCCTTCAGGATAATCACCTCTAGTTCTTCAAGGGAAAATTTCAAACATGGTTATTATTTGTTTCTTTAAACATAGGCTGAAGGGTAAAAGCAATCATTTCTGTCAGAAGCCCACAAAAACAGAGAAGGAACACAGAGAGATTTCTGGAAATAACCAATATTAACCAGAGGCAGTCAGTGTTTTTAAATAGAACAATAAATTCTAACCCTCCAAAAAAATACAGTTTGGGTACATGCAACCCATTAAAGAAGAAACCAGGAAGTGGCCAACTCACCACAGTTCAGTTCTTCTGGTGTTATCGTGGCCACTGATCTCCCCTGGATGCGCCGTGGATACTCACAGGTAGCTGCTGCCTGAGCGTTACCCGACTCCGCGTACGTCTTGAGCAGCTCCGCCAGCCACAGGATTTCACAGTCGCAGTGAAGAGCGTTTGAGTCCAAACGCCTGCACAAAACAAGGAGCAGCCACAGCTCTGTTAGAAAGCCTCCACCACTCTGCTTGGAACAGCACGGTTCTGTAAATGGAGCAACACCTTTATCTGTGAGTACAGACAACGGCCAGCATGCCATACTGGTGATGCTAACTTGCTTATAGGTATTCTGGTAGGATTTTTTAGAAGAATGTATATTATTTTTACCACACAAAGAAAAATCCATATGTATTATTTAGTCTATAAAACAATGATTACAAATAATCCCAATATAGTAAATAAACTTTAGTCAGCGACTAAAGAAAACAGATATGAAACAATGTTCTCAATCTATGCACATAAACAACTGGAGCACAGTTGAAAAAAATATATTTAATATTTAAAACAATTACACCATAAAAGGCATTTGGAAGGAAGATAAATATTGCAAGAGGTGATACAGTCTAATTGGGTTATTTAAGATTTCATTAGTTCAATAATAATTCAATTTACTTACAGTCTCTTCATAGATTCTAAGTGACTAAATGTTCCAGGAATCAAATGAGCTATTCTGTTGTTATGCAAAAACCTGTTAAAAACACAGAAATATGCATGTAATAATTCAGATTTTGTGATGCACTTATTTAATTTGCATTCTTCTTGAAGGTTTTCAAGAGAAAGTAATCTAAGAAAATTTAAGAAAAAAAATTGAACCTTTTCAGCAACTCATTGTCTGCAATTTTTAAGTGGCCTCCAAGGGGCACTTGGGTGTGTCCATGTGGGGAAAAAGAAGGCATAAGTAACCACAAGGAAGGAAGTTCATAAACACTCAAATGAGAAATTAAAAAAAAAGGGATCCTAAATAAATTGTCTAGTTCTTCATTCATAACATTTATTTTAGGCCAAACATCAATCACAGATCTTTGGGAAATAGTTTTGCAACAAAAATATATACTGGCAATGCTCACTTCTGCATGCCTCTAAGGTCAGCTTCACCAAAGTGTTCTTGGAAAGACTATGTAGTAGTGACAGTAAAAAAAAATGGATTAAAAACTATCTACGGCAATGATAAAAATATTATTTTTTAGATTCAAACGCTTGATTTAATTCAAACAAGGAAGCAAGCTGTCTTCTGAATCTTACCCCAAGAAAAACAAACTTACAGCCTTTCAAGTTTTGGAAGATGAGTAAAGGATTCAGGTTCCAACGTTTCTATTTGATTAAAGTGCAGATACCTGAAAATATGTTAAACAAAAAGAAAAATACTGAAACAATTTTCTTAATTAAGGTGAAATATTTTAAAGAATTTATTGTTTCCGTGCTGTTTACAGATCTAAATAGCCATAGTGATGTAGCAGCTTTTTTCTGTTACCATCTGAATCTCATATTTGAATCTGAGAAATAAAAGACATAACAAACAAAGAAGGCCTTGCAGATTACTACATTGAGTGTGTGCGTGTGTGTAAGCAAAAAACCCCAAACATTGCTTTGGAGATTTTGGAGATAATACTTTGAACACTATTTTGCCAAATCTGATGTTCATTGTATGCATGCTTGAAAAAATTTATCAAAAGGAGAAAATTATTATTTTTTTACAGGAAAAGTGTTACAGGTTATTAAGAAAACATTTACAGTTTCCAGCAGAATAACATTTTTCGTGGACAAATGTTTTCATTTCAGTGAGTGAAAATTTCAAAAGATGCTGGGAAGTAACCTTTTCTAGTCCACGAACACTGGCATTTAAAGCTGTGAATGCTCTCAAACCCAAATTTGTAGTATAAACTCAAGTTTGACTAACTTGACTTTAGACAAAGGGCTTTCCAGCAATTGGCACTGTTTGATGCTCTATTAATGCTTATGCAAGCTATTAATGTTACACAACAATACATCTACACAGTTGTTAATCCTGTAAAACTGAGAAAGTTAACAAAATTAGCCAGACTATTAATCTGTAACTGTTGTAAAAATAGACTGCAAAGGCAGGATCATTCCAGCAGCAACTATTTTGTGGCTATACTCCTTAACATTGCAGATGAGGAAACAAGATGTAATAGATAACACTGGCACAAGGAAGCGTGAAAATGATTTACAGACTTTGGATCCTGATCATATCCAATGTATTCAAAACTCCTTAAGTTTCCTATTTGACCTCTGACAAACTCAGGAACCTCAGGAGAATGTGCATATACAGAAATCACTGTGGTCTGAAGAACGAAAAAGTCATTTGAAAACAGTGAGAACTTGGAGCTCAGTATCTCCTGAAAAATCAACGCCTCATCATGAAAAGGGCAAGGACCCGGGACTCGCCCGTGCTGAGCCAAGGGGCGGCTGCGGAGAGGAGAGCGGGAAGAAGCGGCGATTCCGGCCAAGGCCTCGCAGGGAGCCCTGGAAGGCGCGCGCGGAGGGAAGCCAGGCACGTGCCTGGCAGCCTCCCAGGCCAAGCGCGAGCCAGCGAGCGATGCCAGGGAGCACTGAATGGGGACCACAGAAAAAGCCAATAAATCAGCACGGGCGTGATCAAGCACATCAGTGTCAAGTCTGCCACAGAGTATATCGAGCATAGAGTATGGCCTTGTTAGCATAAGGAATCAAGAACTGCATGACCATGCTGTGACTGCCAGTTTTCACCTCGTCTTTGAAAATACAGGGTGATTTCTTCTAAATTAGAAAGAGAGATCTCAAAGGCAGATCTTTCCATTTTTGAGCAGAGAGAGAGACCTCAGTGAGGAAAGACTGCCAGGACAAAGACTAGGCATGGCCCAACCATGAGGGGGGCAGGCACAGCTTGCCAGGAGCCAGGGTTCTGCTTGTCCACCTTCCAGCATCAGCAGCATTTGGGAGGGGGCAAGGCAAGGTGGGGATCACTGCAGTCAAAGAGGATGAAGGTAAAAACCAGGCACAGCTACAGGACTTGTAAATTCTAAAGCAGCTTTCATTTGGAAAAAATTACATACACTACTTCTTTTGCAGGCAGCAGTGATTTTTTCCTTTTCAACATTCTTAATTCTACTTGCAATTTTATGCCTCATGATCACCTTGTGAACACATCTCTTTATATTCCCAATAAATCAATCTCTTGTACTTATTTGGCATTGACAAGGCAAGATTTGTAGGCACCTCTTATTAGAACAAATAACATGGGTAAAAGCAGACATGTTGAGGCACACAACCCCTTCTTCAGGGCCACAAATCAGAGGTGAAATTAGAGAGAAAAAGAACACCACTCTCAGATGGTTTAAGCAGTGTATACATAGCTAAACTCAAAGCAGCCCATAATGGCTGTTTAGTACTCAAGACTGTTAAAATTACAGATGTCATGAATACTTTATGTGCCTGAAAACTCATCTTGTTTTTCCAAACAAATTTTAAATTATCTTTGTTATAAACCTTGCCTTGTTTACAACATACATCATCAGATACAAATACAATAATTCAGATGCTGAAGAACATTGTAACATTTAACTTTACCTCATAAGATATTATACTGTCTAAAGTAGCTCAAAAAATCAAATAATGAAATCCAGCTGAAAAATACTCTTAAATGCTTCATACTAGTTGGGTGACACAAGTGAGTTGGGTTTTGCAGGTCTTAAATTATGACCTAAAAAATCCTTAGCAACTTATCATGTAATTTATGAATAGAACAAAGTGTTAAATATCTGGCCAAAATAATTACCAAGTGTAATTCAAATTAAATAGATGCAGAAACTAGATTGTATTCTAAGCCTTTATTAAGAGAATAAAAAATGCTTGGCATTATGACCTACACTTTAATCCTGTTTTATCACTTGGGTTTATCACTTCTAGTATTTTCTTCTATGTAGCACATTAATGTTATGTAAAAGCATATTATAATATTTTAATTAATATGATAATTTCTTGGATTTAAAATTCACTTTAAAGGTAATCATATTCAGGAAATAATCTCACACTGGCATATCTTTATAGGCATCTTTTATGTTCAGAATACAAAACACTGTAAAAATAGTAGTATCATGTAATAAATTAGATATTAACAAGACTTTCAGAATGAAAATTGGAAGGAAAAGCATGCAAGAGTGATTTTTAAATACCTATATGTCTTTCTGTTTTAGTTCTAAACTCACTCTCAAGAATTAAACAGAAGGAAAGGAAACACTTATAGGGAAAACAAGTCCAAATGAAATACACTGAGAGGAAAATAACGATTTTATCAAATAAGCATGGTAGAGATTTTCTTTTTTTATTACTAATCTTGTAGGACAAAAATTACAGTAAAATTCAGTCCCAGTGGCATTTTTCACAGCATTAAATTTAGTATTGTATCTGATGTAGATTTGTATTTTTTTGTGGGGGAGGACTTTTATCATATATGCCAACTGTTCTTTTTCTAATAGTATCATCACATCTTTGGGGAAGTATTTACTAACCCACTCACTGAGAATAATCTATGTTCTGAATATTCAGGAAGTACTTACTAACCCATTAACTGAGTATAATCTATATTCTGAATAGTCAAACAGAATTTTTGCTATTTGGATTATTTGAAAGAGGATGAACAAATATGTATTTTTCACATTTATCAAAGAGCTTTCCCGGCTCAGGGACAAGAAATAGCAGCCTTAAAACACAAGGAAAAAGACTGAAATGTATGTTGTGGTAATGATATAAAATGTTGGAGCAGGATACTTAAGGAGATTATGGAATACTCTCTGAGGACTTTTAAAATAAGGCTAGACGAGTATCTGTTTCCAGTTTGTTGTCCCTAGCTGATCTTATTGTAGAATAATAAGGATATACTTCTCAAGGCCCTGCCATACCTTTTGGGTTTGTTCATTAACTAATTCTCTGTCATTATTCCTTCCCATAGATAATTTTAGCAGCAACTTTACACAGACTCCACTGTCTTAAATGGCATAACTGCTGACATACAGTTATGCAAAAATCAGGGATAAGACAAAAAATAGCAACATTTCAAAAATACTGAAAATTGAATTGAGGGAAATAATATAACAAAGTGCGTCACTATATGTTAGTTAAGGCTTTTTGTGTATTAATTCCCCCTAAATATGTGTATATGTTCATAAACTACATTATAACTAATAACAGCTTATAAAGAGCAAAATTAGTATGTTCATATGAAAGTTAAAAGAAAATGCATGACTAGGATTAGGTAAACAGATTTAAATAATTCCATTAGTGTTTGGAGATCCCACTACTTGAACGCTGGGGTGTATACTTTTTGTCCCTGATACATACAACTCATAAACTGAGATCTCAAAAATACGCTAGATATTTGGAAGAAAACCAATACACATCTGGAAATGAACTCCACTTAGAGCTAGCTCTTGGGATTCAAGGGATTCAGTTGTCAAGCACAGGCACACAGAGGCACAGAGCAGTTGTCTAAGCCCACGCATAGAGAGGCAGCCTTCCTTGCCTTTCGGGTGTTCTGTCTGCCTTCTGGCTGCTGCTCTGAAAAAAAGTAAGTTTCCTGCAGCTTTCTGCTGTCTTTGCCAGACCCAAACATATGTCTTGCAGATTTAACAGTGTCTAAACTGGTAGTAAGCAGCTACTTTTCATCAGCTGACTCTGTCCCTTCATGCCCAGCCACAGGTGAAAAGTTAGCTGACAAAATATGTATGGCCCAGTGTGTTCAAGTATCCAAAACTGCCAATTTTTCTTCAGAATTTACCCTAGCACAAACAGGTTTCAAGATCTGATTCAAAGATCTTATTCCCTTGGCAGAAATTTCCAAAGGAAAAGCTATTTTGACTACATCAGCAGCTAAGAATTCTGCCGCAGAGGTTTAAGGAGGAACCTGCCAGCTGCAGTAAATACTTGGGGGGTTTTGTCCCTTATACATGCAACAGGCTTCCTAAATCTAACTACATTTAGTTTCTGTTAACAACTACCATCACCAGAAATGTGTTTGCTTTGCTCTTTAGTTGTGTTTTAAGAAGCAAATATCAGTTGAATTCTGTTTCACTGCAGTAGAAGAAGTTGCTATGAAAAAAGCCTTTCCCCAAAATGTCTACTTCTAAAGCCTTTCCCCAAAATGTCTACACAGTGTCTACTTCTGAGAACTCTGCTGAACATTGAGAAGAGCATTTGGCTAAGTTAACACAACCAGTAGCAAAATGTGTTTGATAACTTGAGGCCACAGAGACCTCAAATGCAGAAACCGACTTAGTAAGCAATACAGTTTAAAACTGAAATCAGGACACTCAGGAACTTGTCTGACCAAGAGTAACTCTTGTCAGCAGTTTTTCTCCAAAAATAGTGTGATTAAACAGACCCTGTCGAGTCAGAATCTATTTTTATGCTAAAGATACATAAATGCCAAATCTGTTATAAACTAAAAGTCTCAAAGAGTACTCTCCATTAAATTGATTTCTGTGCCTGGCTTCATGTGCTCCCATTTTCCCTCCTGGCAACCTGCAGGCAGTGGGGAAGTACCTGCCCCCATCCCCCAGGAGCTGCAGGTGCTGCTATGACACATGGGCAGGCAATGAGCAGTGACTGCCCCAGGCTCCATTTCCACACTTCTCAGCTAGAGAGATCAGACTGAAACCCTGAGTTTGATATTTAATTTCATGCTGAATAATGTTGATGTCTCAGAAGTTTGAGCTTAAGCTGATACAGTGTGATATCTCCATATGCAGAGAGGCTTAACTGCCACATAGTGGAAAAGTGCACTCAGAAGGTGTTAATATTTCAAAGTGATTTATGTTTTTCAGTCATAACAAAGATGAACAGGAAAAAAGAACAAAAGAAAAAAGGACAAACGTTGCTACTTGCAGAATATGAGGCTTGTGGCATGGGGAAGAATATTACTTTGGAAACATCAGTAATTCAATAAATGGGGCTCAGTATTTCAAATTCTACACAGAAATTAAATATTTCTATTAGCAGGCAAGTAAGCCCTACCAGTTGGTGTAGTATGGTGCAGTAATAATTTCTAGAGTAAAAGGAGAAGAGAAAGGCATTAAGGAAAAAAATTACATATTTATATATCTTTTATCATTAACACTTCTGTTTTATAGAGAAATTCTTCCTTCAAAAGTTATCTGTTGCACTCTAAAATTACCATGTATGATTCTTTATCCATATGAAGTGTCATTTTATTTCATATATACTCTATGTCTACTAATATCCATTACAGGTTTATAGTAACAAGGAAACTGGTACATATTGAAAACTTGTAATACACTGATACCTTTCAATAGTTTAAAAATTTATATTCAGCCCCCAATTTATACACTACAAAACTCATTGGTTTACTACTGTTATTTGGTAGTCAAACTGAAATAACTACACATTTACACCTTTTTCCTCTTTCTAAACATTACCACAATGAATGTAGAGCAATGCTTTCTGATCATAAGATCACAGAATTGTTAAGGCTAGAAAAGACATTTAGGATTTTCAAGTTCAACCATCAACCTACACCACTATCATGCTCATCACTAAACCATAACTTCAAAGTCCAGTGCTTTCTTGAACACTTCCAGTGAGAGTGACTCCACTGCTTCCCTAGGCAGCCTGTTTCAATGCTTTACCACCCCTTCTATAAACAAATTTTTCCTAATATCCAATCTAAACCTCCTCAGGTGCAACTTGAGGCCATTTCCTCTTCTTCTGTCACTTGTTACCTGGGAGAAGAGACCACTCCCCAGCTCACTACAACCTCCTTTCAGGTAGTGGTAGAGAGCAATAAGGTCTCCACTGAGCCTCTGTTTCTCCAGACTAAACACCCTCAGCTCCCTCAGCTGCTCCTCACAGGATTTGTGCTCCAGCCCCTTCACCAGATTCAGAGCCCCTCCCTGGACTCAGGCCAGCACTTCAAGGTCTCTCCTATAGTGAGTATAAAACAAAATATAGTTGAACTTAATGGAATCAATACAACTGGGTTTTGTCATGCTTAGGACTGCATTCCTATGCTTTTTCAGTAGAAATTATTCTTCATTATACAGGAAAAGAAGTTTGATTTTAATCAATCATTCTGGAGCATATTACTGAAACATCTACATTGTAAGTGACAAACTTCCTTACTTTATAAACATTTGTACATGGAAATGATTAACACATATAAATAATAGCAATGTTTTTATTAAAAAATCTATTCTTGTTTCAAAGTATAACAAAACTGGTTTGAACTTCAAGAGGCAAATTCAGCTTTAGTTATGCTGCATAAAAAAAAGAAACTACTGCAGTCAAAGGAATTGTGATATTATAAAAACTTACAGAAATGAAAGGAGAATCTATCTCTAAGCAATACATGTTAGTTTTCAACATTTTCCACAATAACTCTCCTTTGTCAAAGCTACGTAACAATGTATAGGGACATCAGGAATGCAAATCACAAATAAAAGACAAACAGAAATGAGGAATTTGACACAGAGATCGATCGTGGTTTTTTCACATGCAAATGATTATGGGGCTCTCTGCCCAACCCAGGGAGTGCAGACATGCAGAGCATGCAGGAAGGATGTACGGATCAAGGCGTGCACTTTTCCTCTGCAGGGGAACCATGGAGATGACAGCACAGAAGAGAAAAGGCACTTACAGTTGTTCTAGAGAGGCAAGTCCTTTAAATGCTTGCCTGTCAATTGACTGGATTTCATTCTTGTACAAATAGCTGAAACAAGAAACAATCAGTAATATTAGTACACAAACAAGAGCTACATGAAGGTGGAAAAGAAGAATTAAGTTGACAAGTGAAGACAGTTTTTCAACTACATATTAGAAAAAATAACACAAATCAAAAACTAAAAACATAAAAATATTCTGTCCTTGAGATTTCATCCCAGATGACTACTAGGAAAGACAAAAGTCTGGGGCCTTGAAGGCCCTGAGGCTAATAACCAGATGGTCCTGGGCTTCCCAGTGCTCATGGTATTACTTACTAAATTTTTGTCCCTTGTTTTCTTGATTGTTTTGCCAAAAGTCAAGATAAATTCAACTCAATGGGACAGAATTGAATTAGAAGTGCCTTTACCGGAACAGCAGGGATGCCACTGGCTTCTTGTTTTCTTTAAAACATCTTATCTGAATACTGGTACAAATACTCAAATTATGATAAGAGTGAGTCTTTTTCTGGACTTGGAGAACAAACACTAAGAAATTTCCATAGCTCCGCCTGTGTCACCTTTTGAATATTTACAGAAAAATACAAGTTAGAGTATTGGTATTACATCCATAAAGCAGCACTGTATATTTGTTTTATCACTGTGTAGAAGATGGACATTAGGTCCCCATTGATACTCTATAACAAACAGAATAAACATTTAGAGTATCAGTATGATCACGTGTGTTGTCTATACCATTTTATAGAAATAAACTAAATCAGGAAGGATCAGTGAATGTGATCATCATGCTCTTAGCAGCAAGAATGGTTTAGTGAGGGGTATTGGAGAAAAATCACAGTTTAGCTAATGACTACAGTTTCTGCATGGAGGCAGCAAATGAAAATACTTTGGGGGTTCAGTGTCAGCCACTCTTGTTGTGTTAGGATAGGAACAGGTTTACAGTTAAAAACTTTTTCACAATTATTTGACAAATGATTTGAAACTCAGTTAATCAGGCATGGGTTTCTATGAAAAGGGGATGAAGAGACTTTGTACCAGAAATGACTTCATTAGCAGGCATCTTATTAGTAGTGGTTTTGGGTTTTCTATTATTACAGTTTTCAGTAACTTACTGGAAATATCTCAAACTCCTTTTGATGCAACAGAAAAAACACTGGCTCTGCTGGAGCTGGTGGCAGTTTTCACACTGATGTGACAATGGGCAACATTTCACAATAGGCCCCAACAAGGAAAGAGGTTGTAGGTATTTAATGTTCAACTAATGACAACTTTGGGAAAAAGCAAGGAGCAGTATCCTTCCTTTGAGTCTAAATTAACTTTTCCAATGCACTGCCTGCTGAGAATCCAACACATTAATACAGAGAGACTCTTGTGTGCTTTATTAATGTAAATATGCATCTGAATAAAATGCAGAGTTCCTCCAAGAACAGGTACCATGGAAGTAAAAATTTCTGAGGTTTTTAAAATACTCAAAACCAGAAAAAATTACTCTTGTGAAATTATTGTAAAAACTTTAAAAATAATTTGGAAAGAGTGAGTATGAATTCATTACACATTTTATACGTGGAATATGTTTTTATTCTATTTGAAAAAATTATTTCATGAGTATTAAAATATTCGTGTTGACTCAGATTTACTAATTCATTTGAGGATCACAGTCATTACAATGTTATGCCTCCTTAATTTTCCTCTCTGATATTAGATTCCTATCTTGTTTTCCTGTAAGAATTTTAAACACACCTTTTCACTCCTTAGAAAATTTCAAGGACTGAACAGCTGAACTGCTATTTATCTTTCTTAACACAGTTAATTCCACTTGGCAATGTGGATATCCCTCTTATTTTGGAGTACTAAACTTCTGGTCAAACCAGAGAACCAAAGTGGGCTTAGACAGTTTTGATAACCACCCTCAGTTAATTATCTCTTGTGGGCATTTCAATAATTTTATTCAAAAAATCTGAATTCATCTGATTTTTGAAAAAGTTTTACCACAATCATTCATATAACTGATATTTACTCTCTGCAGACAAAAGAAAGCAGAGAATGAAAATCAGAGGTGAGTTAGACTGGGATAATGACTGTAGTATTGCAGGCTTTTACCACCACACTGCAGGGAAGGGAGCAGCCTTTAGGAGCTCTTACCAAGCCATTGCAGTGAGCCTTTACTTGGGATTCAGCTTTAAACCAGAGTTTTTTCCATTCTGACCAGAAAACCCTAAGTTGCAGGAAACTCAACCAACCTCAGTCCACCATATCCTCCCTTCACAGAGAAACCCCAGCAACCTCGGGGCTACATGGCCTATGACAGATGCATTAACCAGACTTCCATTTAATTGTGTAGCTGTTTCACTGAGGATAGTAACAGGAAAAAAAAAAAAAAATTGCCTAATGGAGAGAGACATGACCGAATACAAATCACAAGTAAGTACCACTCACAAAAAAATTCGTCCCTCTAAAATGTTACTGTGCATATACAGTGTTATACAAGTAAAACTTTGTAAATGCTGCTAAATTTTAAGATCAACATTCTCAAAATTTATCTCAGTTACATTATCAGAAAACAAATTTAGTCCAATTAAGGAAAAAAATTATTTATAATTTACCTAAAAGCTCTCTTACAGAAGATGAATAAACAGTGGATTAAGATTAAAAAGGGATATATTCTATTAAGATTAAATTATTTCTGGACAATTACTAATACCTATTTTTAGAAGTGGTTGTTTTTATTTTTTTTTTAAAGAGCATTTTTTCCAGAAATGCAAGCAAGGCTGCTTTAGATCAGAGGTATTGGTCATATACTTAGGAAATGAACAAATAGGTAACCAGTTACCAGAAAATTAGGGGAAAAAAAAGTACCTTGAATTAAAAAACCTGCTAGATTCACTATGAGGATATTATTGGTGGTTTTCTTTTTTCAATCTACCAATTAAAAATCACATGATTCAAGGAAAGTAAGGTCCAAATATATTTGTTTGGAACTGGAGGGAAAAACAGGCATAAAGTAACAGCAGTATCAGGCATTGTAGAGTTAAATCTCACAAGTAAATAAACACCCAAAGATAGGTTTACCTAGGAACACGAAGGAGACAGTGGAACCAGCAACATGAATTGTAAAGAAAAGAGAATCACTGGAGATGCCCAGAAGAGAAAACAACATGATGAAGACAGCAAGAGCAGCAGAATGCACCAGGGAAATGTGACTTAATCTCGTTCTGAAAGGGTGAGGTCAGAAACTCCGCATTTTGGCCAACCTCTACCACATCATCTACCACTATTACTTCATTCACCAGACACAAAGCAAAACTTGCATGCTTCCTGTAAGCATTTCTGGAACTGATACATTTCATAGAGTCTTAATTACCATTTACAATATGCTTATGGCAATACTTTCATGTGTGTTTACTCATCTATCCATTTCATATCAAGGGAACATACAATATTGTTGACAAAGATAATTTCTTTCACAATTTTATTTCTTTCACTTCCTTCATGCTATCTTCTAGCTTACTGCTCTGTAAATGTCTAATACCTTCTCTCTTTATCTAGAACATTTTTTTTAGTAGCTAATCTATATTATATATTTTTCCATATCTCCGCCTGAATTATTTCTTTTTTACCTTCCTGTGTCACCCCAAGACACTTACCTTTATTTTTTCCACTTCTGATTCCAAATCTTCTAATATTCTACATGTTGAAATGGTAATAATGTGTCTACCTTCAATTCCCAACTCTTATCTCTTGGACAATAAACTGTTGACTTTTAGGCCTAGGAAGGATTATCCTACCAAGCTTCCACAAATTTACCTGCATCTATATTATAAGGTTGGGAAGCTTACTGAAGAGCCTTATTGCAAAGACTAAGGGATATGAAATAAAGACAGATGGAAAGAAAGGCCGAGAAGAAGAAAGAAAAAGGAAAAAAGTACCGTCTTAGTTCCACAGCATAACAATAATTACATTTCTTTCTTTTCAACCTTTAGAATATAAATACAAAATCAAATTCTTACCACAAACAGCACAGCAAAATCACACAAAACTGCTTTTATAATTGTCAAAATTTCAATTACATAAAGAACAAGTTAATAAAAAATTCTAAAAAAGGGTTAAAAATTGTATGTATACAATTATCTTTTTATGATCTAAAGACCAAATTTTACAGTGATTAATATTTTTAATGCACAGAAAATTGAGAAAATATCTTCAGTGTTCTTCAGACAGATAATTCTGATAACATATATTTCTCATAAAACTCTAAACCCAACTTCAGAAAAGAATAGTACTAAGAAGCATTTGAAAATCTTGATTTAGACCCTGCTCAAAAAATTTTTCAATTGAAAAAACCAAAAAAGTTGATCTTCAGCAGTCATACAGGAATGGATCTTAATATCCATCTCTCAGACACTGGCTTTTTTAAAAAAATAAATATGCTGTGTTATACTATATATATTGAATATATAAATATATAATAGTAAATATTTTTACTTAGTTTTATATAGTCATGTTTACTAATTGTTATAGATTTTATGTTTTTATATTATACTCACATTTTGCTAAATCAGGGCCACTGAGAAATGACAGGTTTTTTTAAAATTAGTCACCAAATTATACATTTTCAGAAGCACAAGCAATCCAGTACAAGTTCTCATAAGAACACGAGTAACATCATGGATCAATGATCTAGTTCTATGAAACATGACAGTACAAGTTAGGTTTGCCAACATCCACAGGACCAGATGATACTCAACCTCAATTTTTCTATATGATTTGACTTTATAATAGTACATTCTGAGCAGTATTTCTCACTTTTGTACAATTTCTCCCCCCTAATTTCTACTTCGGTGGATCCTACTGGAAAGAAATGTTCTGGTTTGTCCCCTTAATTTCACAGGATACAGTTCGCATTCAGTTACTCAGCTGAAACTACTGAACATTATTGATTTGTTACATTTAAGCCTTCTGTATTGATAACCTGACCAGTACCAGAAATTTTGTAACTTTAAGGCTGTACAATTTAAACATTTCTATTCCAGCCATTGAAACACAAAAAAAAAACTTAAAGTTTATTTTTGCTAAAAACCAATAGCTTTAAATAGATCTCTGCAGTTGAATACATTATTATACTGAACTTTATATTTAAATTTTCCAGAAAACAACAGGAAACAAAAAGATCTTCCTCTTAATAATATAGATACAATCATTACTACACATATATGAAAACATCAGAGTTCAGTTATTTCTTTTTGTTCTTTCATTGAACTGAACACACTGAATAGTTGAGCTTTATTTCATATTTACTAAAGCTAGGCAAAGGCAAGCATGTGAAAATAAAGAACTAATAAGAATCAAGAAAAACTTTGTACAGTTGCTGAGTATGGAAAGAGGTTTAGCAAGCAGTAAAACCTTATGTACTTTGCTACCAGAACCATCATACAAACATATCTTGTAACAAATACAATCATCATGGACTTTAATCATCCATTGGCAACAGTCTGTTCAATATTCTTTTCCCTCCTATTTTGTATAGGTTAAACAATTTCATTACTGAAAGACAATACACATAAAAATGAGACCAGGAAACATAATCAAGCACAACTTGGAAAAACAGGTAATGTGTCTGCACAAATATATGCAATTTTCTCCCTTCTCCCACCTCCTTACAGCTCTTCAGGCTGAATGTTTGAAAACTACATGGAAAATTCACCTTCTGAATTGTTTCCAAAGCAATGAAATCTCAATGTGACCTTTTTTTTCTGTACAGTCATTCAAGCAACCATCAATCAACACTCCAAGAAAATGGAATGGAACTTTTTTTTAAGACACCCCGTAAGGTCAACTCCAGAAACCAGAGCTGAGAATCCATGAGAATTTACTATGCAGCTTTAGTCTATTACACAGACAAAAATACCATTTTTTTTTGCCTTTTGTTTACTCATATAATTCATACTCTTGGTATGTTTGTTAAAAACAAAAGTTAGGTTTAAAATATGCAGGATGACTGAAGACCTACAACTAACAGCAAATCATATACATGCTCTGGTATTTTGAGTTTGACTGAATTTTTCACTTAAAAATTCAGTGAAAAATTGAGGGATAGCTAATAAGCTTACATAAGTTACAAGCTTCTGGAGACACAACCCTTGGACTAGCTACTTTTAAACCACTTTCCAAAACACAAAAAGGACCTGTGTGAAGATTTCAGTGAACCACTGAAGAGGTGATTTCCTATACCTATCAGTGTATTCCTTTTTAAATATAAGTTGCATATAATAACAGCAACTAGTAAGTCCTCTAAAATCTATTGCCTACAGGTATCAGTCTTTTATTAGCAACTACTTAGAGCAACACAGTTGCCCCCACCCCATAAATTAATGTCACAGATTTTCAGTGCAGTTTATCTCCTGATATAGTGAGTCAGACAGTAATCACCATCTCTCATCCCACTGAAGAAGCTGTTACACAGTGATGAAATGACACTCATTTAACTTACAGATATTTCAGATTTTCAAGATCTTCAAATGCTCCACTAGGAATTCTTTTGATTTGATTGTTGTTTAGAAGCCTACAAAAAGAGAAAAATAACCATTTGTTTTAACATAAATAAACACTAGGGGAAAAAAAAGTGTAAAAGCAGGTGCAATATAGTAATAAATAGAATATGGTTTTCCCCCTAAGAGTACTGTTAGAGAAAAAAAGGTTATGTGCTTACAGCTGCTCAGCCACTACCTTGCAGGTGAAAAAATTAGACAGAATTTTAAAAAAATCAAAAAAAATTTAAAAGCAGTATAAAAACAGCAACAAAGATAAACCAACAAAAAGTCACACCCAAACAAAAAACCAAAAAAAACCCACCCAGAAGTGGAATAATGTGGTCTTTTTGCAGGTATCTGAGATGTAGATGAAGGGGGGAGGAAATCTTCCACATCAAGTCTACATATCAGTTTGAAACTGATAAAAATGATATTGACAACAATTTGCCACTAGCAGGTCCATAAAGTGATTTTTCCTAGCTGTTTCTTAATATCTTGTGTACTGGGTCCTTTACTTCATACAGGAACACAACTGTTTGTATGCACAGATTTCCACTCACCCATCATGGACTAGTTTTACTAAGAGAAGGGAGTTCAAACTTAATACATCCTGTTTTTATTTGGGACTTGTAGATATCAAATCAGTGATTTGGACAGTTAAAACTTGAGCTGGATACCTAGCAGAAATTGTAACTCAAAACTAGGGATTAACTGCAAACAGAGGTATGACCAAAGGAGACTGGAAATAGGGACAGTTTGTAAGAAAATCTTGGCAGCACAGATTTGGACAATATACTTTTAGGGGGAAAGTCTTATAATTTCTTCTGGTGTGACTATAGAGTACAAGATGGGTCAGTATGTTTGTTGTGATGTGCCTGCAGACTAATAGTGATCTAAAGCTCACTGATATCACTACTGTATTTCACTTCACACACTACTTGTGCTCTGGGAAGCAGTCACATTTGCAATAATAAATTTTGTACATTTAAAAGTCAAAATAACTTTCAATCTTAATTCCTCCTCATGCCTGCTAATACATTAAAGAAGAGAAACATGCATGTATTTGTTTTAAAGGTGATGCCTGAAGAAATGATAGAGGAGATAAAAAATGATAATACTCATACTAATTGTATTATTGGTTGTAAAAGGTCTTTCTGAAAGACTTTTCTTCACAATTGTATATGACAACAAAGGCCTCCATGAAAAGCAGCTCAGTAGGAACAAAACGTTCTGATTCCTGCCAGTCCTGGTAAGCACATTAGAATAGGAAGGTTCAAAACATTAGAGTCTGTCAAATATTTTATAACTGTAATGCATTTGCACATCTGAGCCTTTGAACAGCTTTCTTGTAACTCCATGGTTTATTATGTGATATCACACCAAAGCAATATAGCACAGCGTCAAAAAAAAATATACAGTAATGGTCTGCATTTTTCACTAAATTCAATTAAAGTATAGCAACAAGACACTAGTATGCAAATCATTCTCTTTCTTATTTTGATAGACACACACCTGGTTTGCCTTCAAATATTTTGGACCTCACTTCCACTTTTTTCACTTGTGTAAATGTGAGAGCTCAAACTTAAGAGACTACTTACCTGTGAAAAGTGAGCAAATATGACACATTATCAAATTAATCATATTAAGTCAAAAGGGAAAGGGTCTCAGGGTTGAAAAGAACTTACAGTGTGTTCAGGTTCTTGAGCCGTCTAAACTCTCCAGGCTGGATTTCTTTAATCCTATTAAATCTTAGGTCTCTGTGGAATAAAAAAAAAAAAAAAAAAAAGAAGAATCATGTTATTTTAAAAGCTATATATTTTTTCATATGAAAACCTGAACTAAGCACAAGTCTTTTGTGATGACTGACCAGCCTCTGTCCATAAATCACAGCTTTTGACCAAAGCTAAACAAATCCAAACACTGTTTGACAGGTTTAAGCAGAGGATTCACCAAATCCAGCCTCAGTGGTCAACTGAAGGCTGTATCTAAGTTAAACTTGTGGTCATGAAGTATGGTCTCTTCCATAGTGAAGCAACTTGTAATGGGTTGTTGAGTATTTCACCAAATTGAATTGCCTCTGTATTTTAAAAGTTGTTTGCAAAGAATATCATAGAAAAAAAAAAAACGCTTTTTATAAATAAATGGATATAGAAATATTTGCATCAGAAAAAACTCAGGAAAAAGAGAAGACGGGTTTCAAGACTTTTAAGCTACTCAATTCTTTAGTTCTGAGTAAGGAGGCTTAATTGCCCTATGTTATCTTGCTTAAACATGTAAACCCAGCTGCCTGAAGCTGGACATTTCCTTATTTAATTTTACTGTCACTTAGTTTTTGTATGTTTCTACCCTCTTCAGTTTCCCATTAGCTTTATAGCTAAATGAGAACTTCTCCAAGAGAAAGGAAAGTGATTTCTCAACCTAAGTGTTACAGAGAGAGCAGGGACAGGGAGCAAGGTGGAAAACAGAGCAGGGATGTGGAGAAACACCATGGCTGTGCCAGCTTCACCTCTGCCACCTCCTGTTCTCCCCTGGCTTCATGTCCAGCTATTGTATTACAGCAGATCAAAACTGGTTCAACCAACTGGTCAGAACTAGCAATAAACCGATGCAAAAGAATCCCCAAAAAACAGGAAATAATTTTCTGCCTGATAACCAAAATTGACAGGCTTCCTGGGAGAGCACAGTGAGAGGGGACTACAGGACCAGGGGAAGGGAAGCAGGGCAACAGAGGAAGGTCTGTCCTCTTCCCTAGCAACAGACCAAGGACAGCGGGGCCTTATAGTGTCTGGTAAGCAAAAAGAAGGGAAGCAAAGGGAAAGCAAGTAAAATCTGAAAGACTGTGACCACATGTCTTAGAACATACACCAACTGCTTTCAAAAAGTAGGATATCAACACGTCACAACTGCAATCTTTGAACCAAACCTAGTCTCAATCAAAATATAAATATGCTCTGCATTTTAACAGGTAATATGCTAACAAAAGTCTGTTTGGTATTTGGTCAAAGGAAATACAGAAAAGCAGACAAAACATCAGCTGCATCCTAATGCCATACAACCCAACTGGCTGAGGCTGTATTAATGAGAGGTAGAGTTGTCTGAAGTCTTTTTATAAAGAGCATACGTAAGCATCATTCCCCACGAATCCACTCATCAGGGCTTATTCAGCTCTGGAATAATGGCCTCACTAGTACTTTTTCTACGTAAGTGGTTTAGGATGTGGCCTACTGTTCATTGCAAGGAAAGGATTAGACATGTGGTTCTGTTTGCATTACACTCCACCGAAATACTTGATCAGTGACCAGAATAAATGAGGGATGCAAACTGCTATCTCTTATTTAAATGTGTAGTCAAACTCCCGGTAGACGTGCTGGACAGCCCCCTTACTCAACACTCAGTGAACTGAAGATTCCCAGATTTAAAAGCACAAATTTTCAGAGCACTAGCTTGTTCTTCACAAAAGCACCTTCTTTAGTTCTACCTTAACAGCATTATATTTTGCTCATCACTCACATGTTTCATGTGTCATGCATATATGTATGTCCCTGATGAGAAAGAGATGCTGTCTCTGAGTCACTGAACCTCAGGTCCCAAGATATTCTAAACAACCATGGAATGTCATATTCTGCACTGAAAGAACATACATCAGATCCCTCTGCAAGAATCATTGGACATGACATACCACTTTACTTTTTCTAGATTATCTGAAAGTTTATTGTGTTCCAAAGCAGCATTTAGTTTCGCTAAAAATAGTCAAATGTGCAAAAAATTCAATATTCATGAAGGGAATATAGGAAACTGAGAATTTTTCAAAAGCCTCAAACTACCGTTACAAGTAGCAATATTTAGCTCCTACAAAAATCTTTTCTAGATATAAAATAATATATATTCATCCATATGAAAAGCAAGGCTATTCCCTGACACAAAGACAATAAATAAATAAAAATTTAACTTTCAGGAAGGAGCCAGCTTGCTGGGTCAGCAACAAAATGAACCCCCTTTTGATATGTCCAATCTATTCTGCAGTAACTCATGAGGATAACTGGGGATTAGGAACACCAAAGTAATTTATATTATTATACCATTGCCACATATAATACCATATATAGTGGTATTTACTTCAACTCCTAACACTATTGCCCTTCTCATATGAAGTTGTTAAACCTAAAGAACACATCAAGTTTGAAATTCTACCCATTCATTTTCATTTCTACATAAAGGTATGTGAAAAAGGAGCTGCAATAAAACACAGCACACAAGTTTTGTCTAGAGCACAGCACTCTTGGTATCTGTAAGTAAAATTATAAAGAATATATATCTTTTGTTTAAAGTTAGTACTACAATTTCATTAAAATTTGAGGAAAAAACCAATGTTATTTTTTCTAAAGAGCAGGATTATGATTTTGGTCCATTCTTTCAAAGAGGATTTTCTTCTTCAAAGGAAGTAGCATTTCTCAGTGTTCATTCAGAGTATTTTCATTAATTTTCAGCACAAGATCCCCCAAAATTAAGACTCAAGTGGCTCACAAATTAAGAAGATAAAAGTTAAATCATAACCATGGTAGATTTCTAAAGAAGAAACTCTGTCAAACTGTCATAATCTCCCTATACAACAAGTTAATACACAAATGGATAAGGGAAATAGAATTTACATTGCATACATTAGCTTAAGGGGTGTAGTATAGGCCATTCTCATAAACAAGAGAGGAAATCTCTGTAAACCAAGTGTTCAACTGCTAGGGGAAAAAATACGGTTATTGAAGTGAATAATTGCATCAAACAGAACTGGCAGAAATCAGACTCAGTAGAAGAAGAAAAAAAAAAAAAGAAGAATATTCAATCACCACTGTCATATAATCATTGAAAAAAAAAATCCCAAAACATTCCATACTAAACAGAAGCACCATTTCTCAAGCTTGAAATGTCATGCCCCCGTAGCATACAGACACCATATCCAGCTTACAATAACAGAATGATTTCAGGGAACAGAACAGCTCAGAGCAAAAGTCCAACAGCAACCAGAAACATCTGCTTGGAGAGTGAATGGCAGTAATGAGGACTGTGTTAAGAACAAAAAATTAGTATGGGTAGCACAAGCAGCCCAGTATGGAGCAGATCTTCAAAGGCATTTTGTGTTACTGAAATAATGTGTGGTCAATCAGCATGATGAGATTTCTTGACCCCTTTTTTCTGACTAGTTGCAGCCCAACCATGCCACATGATTTTCATTCACAAAAGCCTGTTTCCTGCCCATTAATTTCTCTTTCACCTTTTTCGTTGCTCCCCATTTTGCTGCTACAAACTGCCATATCCTGGCTGGATGCTGTGCTTTGGGGTTCAGCAAGCCTGCCTCCCACCGACAAGTCAGAGTGCACCAGGAGGTTAAAACAGCAGAATGAGGGAGGCCACCCAGTTGTTGACCGTCATTTTTCCCTCCTCCTTACCTCTAAACAGTAAATGAAACTGATGCCTTAGGTTTTAACTTTTATATTTCTCAAATCCTGTACTGCCTAGTGTGTAACTCTAAAGTTTCCTGTGGCCTGTTAGCTTCTGTTCTCTTACGCCAGTTAGACATAACAAGCCACTCTGGGTTTGCTCTCCAAAGACACCTAGATTGTCCCAGGCCCCAAAATATGTAAACCAACGCCTCTGAAGAGGAGGGCAAACTTAGGATAGTTACATCATTAAAGGGGGTTGTAATTGGAGAATTGATCCTGATATGCAAATGGACCAAACTTATCAAAGTGTGAAGAATTTGTGACCCAGGGTCCATCTTGGGTGCAGCCTTTTAACTCCCCAGGGTGTACCTTGAAGGCCCTTCAAATAAATACCTACCTTTATTCCCTTATTCTTGTCTAGCCTCTGTTTTTAGGTGGCCATCTCAGGCATCAAACCAACCAATTAAAGAAATGCAAACACCTGTGATGATGGCATATGATGGCATTAGATTTTAGGGTATATAACAACTTTTGCATAACAATCCAAAACTAAATCTCATGCATTTCATTTTTAAAATAAAGATCCAATACATTTAACCCCTAAGTCAGATTGTCTCTTTTATTATATGTTTCAAACTGAAAATATTTACTTCTTAAAATTGCAGCTAGACAACATAATTCAAGTTGAAAAATCCACTTCAGTCACACAGGCTTCCACAGAAGCTAAGCCCATCACTTTGAAGCATTATATCTTGCCTGAATAACACAAACAAAACATGCCCATCATAGCCAGTAACCTGAATAATGTCAGGGTTATTTTCCTGGCTCCACTCAGGAGCTCTGCTCCGTGCTAATCCATGGAGTATGACCAGGAAATGTGTGGCAGAGCGCGAGGCTGTGTGGGCCAAGAACGTGCCAGGGAGCAGGCGTTTAATTTAGCAATTGGATGCCCTTGAGATTCACATTCCAGCACCTTGGAATGGCCGTGGTCCCACAGCCCTGCAAACAGCCATGGGTCAGGACATGTGCCAAGCATGGTGCACACACACACTTGCTTTGCAGGCTTCCTATGTGCCTGAAGAGCACAGAGGAGCCTGAGGAGGGCTGTACGAAGATCTGTAAGACCCAGATGTATGGCAGATAAGTTAATACAAGATCTGTATATGTTTTCTTTTCTGTCACAAAGCAAATGAGAAATGTGCTGCAGATACTTATTGTCTGGATGAAAATGAATCCTGTTCTTAATAAATTCTTTATTGGAACTAACTGCATCCATTTGTCTCCCCTCCTCAGACCACACATTCTTAACTATTTCCAATTCAGCCTTGAAAATTAACTTGTAACAAAATTTTTATCTAATTAAACACAGTGCAAATTTAATTTAATTTCTATTAAAAAACACTACTGTCCCATAAGATCCATTGTCCCTGTGTTACCTCCTGGCACTGCCGGACACCTTCTTTAAAGCTTGCTCTGACAGTCCGCAGTAATGAAAGAAAAGGTTTCTCCATTAACAAATCCCAATGGGCTATGGCAATTTTAGGGCATATGAATTCATTTCAAGATCACAAAATAACACTTTATAATAACTAAAGACATTAATAAACATTTATAACATGACAGTCACACACCATACACAGTAAACAATACAACGTTGACCTTAAATATCAAGCAACTTACAAGAAAAATTAATTAAAGAAGTTTCACATCCCTCTTTGAAATACAAGAATCTCTTTGAGAGAAGGAAGTTTCTACTTAGATCAAATCATGCATGAACATAAAACTCTAACTGTTTATATAAAATGCCTGAAGTGCAGTTTTCCTTTATTCTTTTTTCTTTTTTTTTTCCTAATTATTGCAAAGCAACATACAGGGTGAAAGGAAATGATTTTAATTTCAGTTACTTTCATAAAAGGTTAGAATTCATGTATTTTAACAACATTATTTCAGATCCCTTCTTGTATATACTCTACTTCTAAAGATTCTTTTGCTTCATCAAATTCAGAAAAATCATTAACTGCTGTAAATCAAGTGGATTTAAAGTAGGGTTGTGAAGAACATATCATCATGCACCTCAAAAGGCAGCCACCTTTGGATCAGATTGTGGATACTCAACACCAAAACTGGTCACCCCCAGTCATCACTCCACTGATGATAACCTATTGATCTCAGGTAATAAGCATTCACTAGTCAGCAGCTACTGCAAAAGGTGTCATCCTTAGCAGGGCAAATGGGAAAATTCCTTATAAAGAGCTACTGGAGCAGCAGCAGGGAAGACACCAGGGCTTCTCCTCTGCTTGCTCCACCCCAGCCATGTACTTCTCATCTCTCCCTGAGGATTGGGCACCCTGTGATGTATTAGGGCTTAGAGGATGTCCCTGAGATCCTTCTGTTGCTAGAGAGAGTATATTAAAAATGGATTTCATTTTTTCATTTTTAATCTGTGTCAGAAAAAAAAAAATCATCATGACACAATATTAAGAACCTTAATAAAGAAAGTAAAACCAAAATTTAACGTTATGCAACTGCTTCTTCTATAGTCATCTTTCTCTCTATATATACACATATAAGTAGCCAATTGTAACATGGATATAGAAACGCTGTATTAAGTGATGATGAATTAAAAACATTTATCTTGAGCGATATTAAATGTATGCAAAGCATGACATCAGGGCATTCACAAAAGAACTCTCCACGTGTCACAGAAATGAGGCAGTTAAAGAGATTTAAAAGCTAGTACCACAATTACAAGGATTCTTGGTTATCCATTTCCATCTTCCTAGCTACAGGACAGAAATTAAAGCAAAATGTAATTAATTTTATTTAAGGCTCATTTGCTTGAGTGTAACAATCAAATTTACAAAATGTAGTATAAGGAAAGAACTTCTAACTTTAGCTGCTTGGATCGCCAACATAGCCCCAAAATATTAGACTAAAGGGAGATAACTTAGTTTGCTTTGAACACTTTTTTTCCTATTATTAAAAAATGCTTGACAGGAGAACTCTATAGGCAAAAGATTTTAAGCATAATGTACAACTTCATCTTCTGGTTACACCTCTCCTGATATTGAAAAAAATAAATGCAAAAATAGACTTTTGATCCTATTTCCTTCTCACATTAAAGGATAAATTTGTTATTATTTTCACTGTTGAGGCTGAGGAAGACACACAGCTGGTCTAACCAAGCATTCATTAGTTATACTAATGTCAATCAATTCTGCTACATGAGACTATGTCTTACTTTTCGGTTAGACCTACTATTTCATATCACCTGGACTTCACAACTTTAGAAGATCCCTTTAATAATTTGTTAATCTCCCATCACATAAGTTTTTCTAGTCCAAAAATGAAAATATCCTCTTAGTTTGCTTAATAACATTAGATGCAAACAGAACAAACCTAAACACCAAGTTGCACTTACACTTGTTATATTTGCTCTAGGCAAATATATTGACCAGCATATTGCTCCCAGGTATCACAGATTAAAAATCACATTCACATATTCATGCTAAGAAACACTACATGAAAAGAAGAGCAAGTGAAACAAAAATAATTTTAAAAACTTCCATACCCTAGGAGTGTCTCCAAAACCAGTATCTGTCAATACAGAATAAAGCAAATGCATCAGGTTTACCACTGGCAAACTAGAACAATGTATTTAAATTCAGGTTTAAAAGAGCTGCATTTTTATTAGCCTGTCATATTGAAAGCATCTAATTTCATACTTTAAATTGAAGATATTTGTGTCTCTATTAGCTTTGGACAAGACAAGGCAATTTGGATGAAATCAACTTAGTCATATAATACATTGTTTCAAATGTGATGTTGAGGCATTGATGACTTTTATTATCAGTCTTCATTTAAAGCAAAATACTAAAGCATTTACCAATGAAACCAAATCCTGATTTTTATTAGCAGTGAAGGTAAGCATCTCATTACCTCGTTTCAAGGGTTAACCAGGACTTCAGTATTGATTTAGGACATGAATGAACTTAAAATTTAGAGATATTTCCTCAACTAAGCAAAATCACCACAGCAGCAGAATGGAAATACCTGAAAGAACAGTACTGTCTAAAGTATTTTTAAAATGGACAGGTTCTCAAATGTGCAACCTCTGCTGCAAAGGTAGATGTTTTTAAAAGATCCAGTGAAAACTAAATAAAGTTAACCTCTTCCTCTATAAGTGATTGTAACGTGTATGGTAATATAATATTCATTACTTTAATCTGACAAATTTAAAGGAGGCAGTGGCAGAAATAATTTCTAGGCATAGAGCAGCGATAGAGATACACATCATAAAGTCACCCCATGACAGAAAGCTACTTTAAAATTATGGATTTCTCATTGTCAAAACTTTCTGATACTAAGAGACATAAACAGTCTGAAAAAGATGTTTATGTGAAATACAGTTCACTCATTCATCTGTAAGGCCAGTTATGAAATGCTGATTGGCAAGAAGAAGTGACAAATTGGAAAAATATCAATCCCTTCAGCTGTATGATAAAATAGATAAATACTAGGCTTGTAGAGGCATTAGGTTTAATTTGTTAAATCAATAATTTAAGTTAGAAAATTGTTATCACAGGTTTAGCACTTTTCTGATGTGTTCATAAGGTAGGAATTGTCATAACCAGATGACTTTACCATTGCTAAATCCAAAATAACAAAATAAAATTTTTTCTAACCATTGCAGATTAATTACTACCCAGCAGAAATAACCTATACCTTGAACACCAAACTGCTATGTTTCTCAATACAGAACAAAAGATCTGCAAATGCCAGCAAGACTACATTGCTTATGTCTACTTTATTCTTATTCTTTTTTTATTCAAGGTCATCCCAGCAGGAAATGAAAAACAGCCATCAGCATAGTAAAAACATTCAAACAGAGCAGAGCATGAAAATTGCACAAAAGAGGTTATATAATCAAGTCAGTGGAGTAACTGGATGATGTCAATGGCACTTTAATGCTGCTTTAACTACTGCCCTGTAAAAAAATGTGTCACTTTGTTGAACAAACAAAGACACAGCCACCACTTAAAAAAAGTAAAACTAAACCCTACTTGCAGCCATAGCACTACTTACAGTAATCCTCTCTGTTAGCAGTGTAACATTTGCTAGAATACCTGAGGAACCAAGATTATTTTCTTTTTAACTCCTTTTCAGATTTAGGCCTAGAGCTTCTTTTACAGACAAAATTATATCATTCTCCTTTTTCTTGGCAATTAATTTTCTGGATTAATTCTTCCCAAGTCTAAATATTACATATAATATGTAATTTTCTCTGATTTATATTGCAATATTTTTATTATCTGTACATTAGCATGCAGCACATAAAAAAGGCACTGCATTTTGAGATGAGAAATTAAAACATTATTCTTACACAGAGAGGGGCTATCATTGTCAATAATCCTTAGTATACTGTAAATTCAGTAACAAAAGTAAACGGTAGGACCATAAAAATATTGAAATCAGTAGAACAGGATGCAGAACATTTGGCAGTGCTCATCTTGATCATAAAACCATGCTTCAGAAAGTACAAATGAAGTGTAGATGAGCTATCAATTGTCTAACTAAAATAACATCTGATTTACACAAATATGTAAGATTTGTTGACAGGAACTTTGAGTTCATGTGTCTTAAAAACTCTATTTTATCAGCTACAGCTTTGGTGAATGGAGAGCTTATGATATATCCTTCTCCAAGAGCTAAAGATTTGTTTTAACTAACAATAATTTTGCCATTACAGTTGAAAGGAAAACATTTAAATGTTAACTCAATGAAATGCAATACAGTATTGTCTTACTAAGTCTTTAGATCCCTTTGCTGCCCTTGTTGCCAATTTTTCCAACCAGCCATTAAAAGTGCCATTAAAAGGACTCAAGTTGGATTTGCTGGTCCAAATTTTTAAGTCTGTAGGCTTAACTGTCAAAAATTATACATGGAAATTTTATCCTGGCATGGTTCTAGCTCTTTGTCTCATCCACTTTTAGTGTCTTCTAAAATCCGTCCACCACAGAAATTATTTTGAAATTAGAAATTTTATTTTTAATGGTTTCTAATTCTCATGCTATCTTAAAAAAAAAAAAAAAAAAACAAAAAAACCCAAAAACCCAACAAACACAACACCAAAACAAAACCAAACCCACACAACCAAACCCTGCTTCTTTTAACAGCATGAATAGAATTCAAAGAGATGCAATTGCTGTTTCTGCAGTCTGAGAAATACCAAGAAAAGGCAACATCTGTCTTTATTCCTCTCAGGGGATCTACTGCTAAAACCAAGCAGTGAAAAGGCTGTTGACAGCACAGCCACATGTTTCATTACTGATTATTTTTCACAGAAATAACCTTGGGAAAGGGCTAATTTTTTGTCCTGTGTTTGTGCTGTGCTCAATAAAATAGAGCACAACAGTGGTGTCTGAGTGCTGTCCTAACACAAATCTAAGATAGTCAAGGTCTTGGATCAAGCTAATGTTTGGCACAGTCTGTGTATAGGGCTATGATACACTGAAATATTTTAGAGAATTAGTGACAGTTGGAGATTCAACTGTTTCTTGGTTTCCTTTTTAACATTTAAGAATGTCCAGTTTCAACTGGACTTTGAATAAAAACATTAAGTTTCTCCTCTATAGTAGGCTAAAAAGACATCAAAATAGGAAGCTGACTACTTTATGGCTTAGCATGAACCACTGAAACAAATGCACTAGTTTTGTTTGCTTTTAAAGTTAGCAGTCCTGTGAATTACTACTGTGAAAAGCCCACAGAAATTCTGCTTTTATGCTACAGTCATAAACTAGTCTTTTTTTCCTCCCATGTACCATTCTGTAAAATAAATACCGTTTCTGTATTTCTCTGCCTCACAGGGATGCTTAATTCTAAACTCTTTATCCATGAAATACTGATATTCTCAGAGGAAAGAACTGAAAGCCAGAAAGAAATATTATCATCCCTGACCTCTCACACAAGACAAGTCACACAGTAATAGAGAAAATCCTGTCTTAAAGCAATTATTGCTGTCAGAGCTGAGCCATGCCTTTGAGAAATATACTAAACTGTGATTCAAGACCAAGCAAAACCTAATGACTTGCCTAGTCATTCTAGTAGTTAACTATATAACTGTTAAAAATGGAATAGTCCCATCCTGCTTCCAACTTGCAGCTTGAGCATGTTTGTTTTCAGTTTCTGCTCAGCAGAAACAAACAGCTTTAAGTGAGGAATAGCACTGACAATTTTTCTTAAAATAGTCCAAACACTGAAGTTCATGCATTTTTTTTTTTGGCAGCAGTTTTGAAAGATTTAAAAATAAATAAGTCAATCATAAAACTTCAAATAGGGGCGGGCAGGAAAAAAAACTTTTAACTCTGTTATTAGTCTGATTTTTTTCTATAGCAGATTAGTTGTTTCTCTCTTTACTGTCAGGAAAATGGATGCAAATAGTGTGCATATTCATAATTGAAAACCAACACAAAATAACCACCTGTATTTTACCAGAGTGCCTTAAGCTTCCTTCTAACTCTGACACATCAGCATCTTTCCCACAGGAGCACCCAGCTGGGTACTGCTTAGGCTGGGCAAGGATCAGTGGGGAGTTGAGCTCTCAGCTATAAAGACCCTACAGCTGAAAACAGGGGTGAGAGGGAGGGCTGCAAATGAAGGAACAAACTGGACAGGTAAACTAATAAGCCAGTATCTAAGTGTGGTTTCCCCATCACGGCAGTTTTAGGGACTTCTTTCTTCAGGGCAGGCAGCCTCATTGATGCAGTGCATGTGAGCTTGTATTATATTTATTAAGCCAATAAATAACATCCAGCATCTAAAATGCTAGTGACCTTACTAAAGAATGCTCATTTTGTCTCCTTCAATTCAAAAAGAAGTTCTGCAATACAGTATCAACATCAAGCCGAAGGATGTGGAAAATTGAAGGAATTACTGCATCTAAAAATAACATCTAAATTTGACTCAAAAGCCTTTATTCATTGTAAATCTATGCGTCACTCTTCCCCCTACACGAGGGATATTTTGTTGGAATGTATTTCCAACTGTTTTGTACTTCCTACTTGTTTCCAATACAGTGTAGATACTAGATTCCAACAGACGAAGAAGAGTTGTTAGCATTTATATGGATAGCTGTTCTTGTAGGATGCTGAGGACATTTTACTATGAAAATGGAAACGCTATTGGCTTGCACAAGGAGTAACTACAAAAATTCAGGTACTCTATCACTTGGATGCAGGCTGGATTCCTGGTTTCAGACAAAGTAACAGCTCTTCCTTCCACTTCAGGCAAAGTCCCAGGTCACCTCAATGAAAAAGCTGCAGCTCTTGGAATGGAATTTCTGCTTCCTGAGGTTAACGACAGGCTGCAAGAGCAGATAAGTTAGCTACTTTCTGACTGCCTCCAGCTCCTCCTGCTCCTGGCAAAGCAAACTCAGAGGAACAGCGCTCTTAGGACTCCTCTGGTATTTATCTATCCCTCATGAGCGCAGACAGCCCCAAGGCAGGCAACTGGGCGTTCCTGTCTCTCGGGAGAAGTTGTTTTCTCCCTGTGAAGAGTCATGCAAGTGGCTACTAGAAGACATTCAACCTTTAAGTACCCAACCGAATGACATTCAGGGAAGGGAATGTCTGGGAACAGATTATTGCTTCCCCTTTCTTCTTAGGTCATGTCCATCCTCACACAAATATCAAAATTATAAACAAAAAGCAGTTTTGGAGCTACTTCTCATTAGGGAACAAGTTACCTTACCAAATGCACAAGTAACCTTACAAAATGCATCAGGAGAATAATAAAAGATTAATAATAAGCATTATGCTTTATATGTTTTAATTATATTCCATAACTTGACTCAATCAATACCCATCATCTCTTACCTCACACTGCAAAAGTATAACTGAACTAAGTAATACTAGCCTACAACTTCTTCTCCTACACATTTCTTTTCTGCTTTCCCCATGTAAATTAAATTGATTGGCCATCTTAAAAAACAGTCTGGAAAATTGGATTGCTGAAAATTATGGATGAACCTGAAATTTCCAAGTAAATCTTACTAGTCTTGTGTGTTTGTCAGTATTTTTAAGCTCCAGTGGCCTCAGGAGATCACATCTATTTTGCATTATCATGCAACTTCTTCCCAGCAGTTCTAATATTGGCAGCATTAAGCCAACAATCAATTAGAAAGCACTCTTTTAATTCTCCCTGTAATTATTCCATCCTATTGACACAATACTGAAGATATCAGAAGGAAGTATGAAACATCTGTAGATAGAAAAATGTTTTTTCACACTTCCATGTTGTTCATAATGAAAAAGAGGTAATTTCTGAAAAATATCAAAGACAATTCTGTCCTTCTTCAGTCTTCACAGTGTAATACCATTTTAAAAGTTATAATTCAATTTGATTTTTATATTTTGAACACGTTTCAACTTACATTCTTGCTTTTATTACCCCATACAAACTAGCTATAAATGCCACTTGGGCCACATTGAGCAGCCTTGCTGCTCCACGTTAATAGCAAACGTGGATTCTCAAAGGGTCTTTCCTCAGTTCAAACATAAAGAACAACGCTTTCAAACTTGTGTGTATGTAAAAAAAAAAAAATTTCACACATTTGATTACTCTTGCCAAAGTAGAATGAAAATACCAGGATTATCTCTAAAATATTAAATTAAGTACAACCCTACTTTAAGGAATCTCAGATGGTTTAAAGTATCCACATAATAAATACCTAGCATCATGACTCAACTGAGGGGACATTAATTAAAAATTAATTTGTGCAGGTTAAAATTGCAGACATTTCTGAGGTAGGACATTTGCTCTGGCAGGTGGGTGGAGTAGCCCACAGAAGCACAGAGCAGGGGCTGGTGGCACTCGCATCCCTGGCCAGGAAAGAAAGTGGAAGGGGTTTTTCTCAAGAAGGGACAGTTTTCTGTGTGTCCAAACCTGCTCCTTCAAGCTGTATCACAGACTCAGCTTATTTTTATGGTTTTCTCCAAGGGCAGGTCCTCTTTGGTGAGGTCCCAGGGGCAGGTTAGCAGGTTTCCTGAGGAGGCAGCTCCTCCTCCTGCTGCCGGCCCAGGCCACCCTCTCTCAGATATCACAGGCCAAACCAGGGAAATTATTCCAAGTGAAACCAAATGTGTTTCCCTTGCTTATTTTTCAGCTAACTCGGAGAAATGATGAAGACCACAGGCAGGAATGAGCAACTACTACTGGCACCCAGCAGCCAAAAGAAAGCCAAGTACCACTCACAGGGTGTTTCTGAGTTGTGGTTTTTTTAGATGCAAAGGGGTACAATCTGTGTTTTGTGGAACAAAACAAGTAGGTATATACTAGCATTAATATACTAAATAGACCAGCTACTTGAATACATTAGACTTAATATTTTCATTTAATATGCAAACTAAATAGGTCAAAAAAATTTGACTAGTATTTGCAGCCAAAAAGTTTTTAAAAATCTTAAGCTTCAATAAGCAGATATCTCTACCAATTAATTTTCAGCTTTGAATAAAAGATTCTTAGACTGTTGCTACTACTCAAAACCACATATCTGCATGTCTTGAAAATGTATAAATTAGTAGTATTCCGTTTGACTCAGACTATATATGCCATATATTTGGCTTAAAAGCCAGTGAAAAAATTATTTCCCAGAAATATTAATCACCAAATTTTAAGTTCAACTGAAAAAGAAGCCTCTGGACCCACAGCTAAACTATCATTGCTGTAAGAGCGGTCAGAAGTACAAATATACCCTTCTGATCCAAAGGCATACAAACACCAATTTATGGCTGGGATTTCCACAAATACTTAAGACACTTCAAGAACTGAAGAGGCTGAAGACTTCGAGCCACAAACCCAGCACTTAGCATTTAAGTGCAAAACTTTCTACTGTTAAAATTTCCCCCGGCGTCAGATGTTGTAGTCTGTGGCTGGAATCTCTCCTGAGAGCTTGTGCACTTGCTGGGGTCTCTGGAGGGACAAGTCCTTCCCATATCCAAACCATACAGCTAAAGACAAGCCTGAGCTGAATGAACATTTTATTTCCCACCCACCAAAGCTTTATTACTATGCAGTTAAATCCAGCAGATTTACATAATGAAAGAGACACCAATCAAGAAAAAACAAAACAAACCCCAAATTTTAAATCTGCAAAGGCATTCAACAAGATTTACAAATCCTGATCCTATCAGAAGTTTCTTACATGAGGGTCCAGATGTTATGTGTCTACCACCATGTCCAACTATCTCCAAATTTCAAAGTTAAAAAAAAAAACAAATAAATTACTTCTACTCTAATCATAAACTTCTTTTAAAAACAATTTTTTGTTTACACTGTCCAGAAGATAGAAAAATGAAATATCCTTTCAGAGAAATAAGGATATTTTTAAAGTGAAGTCAGCCTGCAACAGCCAGTAAAGAACCAACCAACCAAACAGGACACAAATTCTGTCACAGGCAATATCTGTCATGCGAGACAGGTAGTTGCTGTATTCTAGCACAACTACAAAGCAATCCTTGTGGATATTCAAAGGGGAAAAAAGTAAATGAAAGATAATGAAAAACTTTGATCTAAGGAATCTGTGTTCTATGTAAAGTGGGAATTTAAAATTTTACCAATATTGAAAGGACAAAACTACTTTGAATTCATCTTGATATTGCTAAATGGTGAGTGCTGAACCACAGCTAGTTCTTACTTCTTTCTCTGATGAATAAGGGATTATAAACACGTGCCATGGAGTTATAAAACTAGCCTACATAATAGACCTGAGTGTGGGGGCTGTACACAAATTACTTGCCTACCTCTTATATCTGTTTTAAATGTTGTTTGCATTACAACTTCAGCAAAACCAGAAAATTTCCCCTGTACTATCTGAGGTGTTTGGCAATCCCACAAATTTCTTCAAAACACAATTCTATCTTACACCTATTGAGGGATATATATCTTTTATACAGATATGACCAGTATAAAGATTGACACTGAATGCTGGTTTGTTTTGTTGATTTTTTTTTTTTTTTAAATAAACTTTGCTTTCAGCCAATTAATGACTCATCTCTAATGCATACTGGATCCCAGACTCTTTTTACATATTTCTTTTCTTTCCAAATCTTATATTCAATTATTCTCATGCAAGATGTATCCAAACTGTTGGAAGTAAAATAGAGGTTATCAAAAAGAAAACATCTACTCCAGAAAAAACATGAAGTTGATATTGTATAAAGCATCCAAGAAAATACTCATATGACAATGGAGGATAAGAGGATTTTCTGGCTAAGTTTTCAAAACTGTTGTTTACTGACTCAAGAAAAATGTTTCAACATGTATCAGCATTTTAGAAATTTCAAGTGATTTAGATTATTGATAGAAAAGTCAGAAAAAAAATTATATCTTAAGTTTTAAAAATTGGTTTAAATAAAATATAGATGTTACCATACTAAGAAATGTCTGGTAACCATTATTTACACACTTGACAATTAAGCCTTCAATCTACAAAGTAACATGCATTAGCTGTATATAATGAATTTAACCTCTGAATTTAACTGTTTTGAGAAGTCTGCACTGAATTTCACACTGCCCGAGTCACAATGCTCACACAGCCTAGAGATAAGTCAAGCACCAGGGACTCATTTAGGCTGTATTTTTTCTCCAAGAGAGGAAATCAGCAGCAATATGGCTAATAAAATGCTATTAAATATAGTTTGGCTAACACTTAGCAGTCATCATCCTGCTTACCAAAAACAGGCAATCATTAAGGTAACACTGTGTACCAAGTAATATTTTTCCTTTTTTAGACCAGCCAGGCAATGAGCAGTCTGTTGTAATAAGTGATTTAAGGGGAAAGAATGCTGAAAGAAAATGTTTCCGAAAGATACAGGGAGTGGCAATTGGAAAGAGAATAAAAAATCTGAAAGTTAGAACAACAGATTACAACAAAAAAGTCACAGGCAGCACAACTAATTTGGGGTTAAAAACATTTGCTCATTGCTTTGCTTAGTAAAACTTAAAAAACAACTCAGAAAAAAGAACTAAGAGAGAACACACATTGCACAGAACTTCACACTTTCCATTCTACAAACTTTCACATGGTTTCAAGAAACCCTGCCAGGCACTGCACAAACTCTTTAATGTCCTAATTTTTGTTTATCTTTGTAAATACAGTTCAAATAAAAAGACATGAAGCTCAGAGACCACGTTAATCTCTCCTTCATGTGTTTTTCTCAAAATCCTGAGACTCTTTGTTATTTGTAATAGACATTCAATTTTCTGTTTAAAAGAATCACTTGACTCTCATTAGCAGCAGTAATAATGCCATACCAAAAAGAAATCAAACTTGGCTGCCTGATAAGCAAAGGAAGGAAAAGGAAATATTTGAGTCATTCCGTTCCAGCTCAGTCAGCTCTCATTGCACCATCTCTATGGATTGTCTTGAAACCCTGCCCACATTTGCAATAAGAAAGCCTTTAAAGTTATTTTTGTTTTAGTTTGGGGTTTTTTTTTATCAAATCCAACTGGAACAAATGATAAAGACCACTTAGCTCAGTTGTTTCCCTTTTACTGTATATACTGTCTGTGTGTGTGTACACAGACACAGTATGTATAGCATGTGTATATATAAATATACAGACACACACATATACACAAGTATTTAAAATACTAACTTCTTTTCATACATAAACTTCACCAGAAAGACAAGCAACTATAAATGTTTAGATTGTGTGATACAGATTTTAAATGTCACCTTTATAAATGGGTCTTTTTTGCAAGTGAAGTCTTATCCTATAAGGATGTAAACACTTTGGCTTGCTGGAAAGAGACTCAGCAAATGTCCATGTCCAGGAAAAATCAGAAGTCTGGGGATTAGTCTTGTACACAAAGCTATACGAAAATTCTGCAAGATGAGATCTAGAGTGCACAAAATATTTGATCACAAAATACTCTAAACAGACTACAATAAGATTTGAAAGTCTCAGAAATTTGAGTCCAAAAAGAAATAACTGAAAAAATATCATACTAAAACATGAATCAAGATGGATGAAAATTTAGTTTGCTTTTCTGTTGTTCAAAATAGAATTGGAGTCTCAAAACATTAATCTAGCATTTTCATTTTACCCATTACACACAGTAAACTACTCCTGTAAAGGCCATTTCATAATTAAAAAAAATTAAATAATATGCAACTTTAAACATAATGCACTATTTCTCTTCTTTTTTTCTTATTTCCTGAATAGCTGTCTGCTATTTTTTCATGTCATAATAGCAATATCAGTTTCTTCTATTATGTTGGTTTCTTTCTGCAGTCTCCTTCTACCATCATGCCAAGCTCTGTTCTTTACTGGCTGTATTTCCTAGTTTTCTTTTCTGCTGGACTTTCAACCTTTTTATTTAAATTTGGCTTACTTGCAAGGCAATCCATAAGGACAAGTGACAAGCCTGACATTTATTCAATACCTAAATGATGACATTTTCTGCTGGCTAATGACATCCCCATGTCATCTCCTAATGAGCACTGACCTCATCTGGGAGAGAAGCAGAGGCTATACAGAAAACAGAGGAGGTTAGAATATTTATTAATCATACTTTTCTCTTAGGCACATGTTTACCACAGTTTTAGGTGAGACAGTCCTCTCCCTGTGTTTCAGATCCAGACCCTCCTGATGATGTAAGGATAGGCATCTCCCTGTTATTTTTCTACCAGCTGCCTTTGGGAATTAGGAGAGAAAGAATATTTTTACTCATGTCCAAGCATCCATTTCCTACTCTTTCCAATGAGTAATCCTGTGTTTGTCTCTGCTATACAAAAATTTGTTATTCAGTGTCCCTCATGCCCCTAAATTCCCCTAAGTAATGCTGAAAATTCATTTAACTCATCATTTTTAATTATGTTGTTGTTTGGGAAAACTGAGTAACAGCAGAGGCACAGAAGCTCTCTGTTAAACAGAATCAGAAAGACAGAAAAATGTTTAAAACTGAGATTTTGAACTGGGGATATAGACAGCAACACCAAACAATCCACTGATCTGTATAATCCTTATCACTTTCTAAAACATTTCAGTAGAACAAACAAAAAAATCTTGTGCTGACAACAGTCCAAACACCCAAAGCTTTGGGAATTAGAAGACAAACTTTTGAAACAGCTATAAAGTAAATATTCCACACAGTCCAGATGAGCATATGAAGAGATATTTGTAGTAAATGGAGAATTTTCATAGTTGGGAAAAGTCACCAGTAGAGTTTCACAGAGAGCTGTACTGAGTTCTGCACTGTTCAGTTTATTCCTAAATGGAACAGTGATGAACCACAGAAAGAACGAAGTTTTGCTTATGATATTCATCTATTTTAACGAAGTCTGACTAGGAAGAACAACAAAAAGACCTGTCAACAGTCCATGAATGTCTATTAGAATGCAGACCTAATGCATGCATTAATACAAAATAATGTATATGAAGAAAACAAAACTTTACAAATAAAATGGCAGGCCTAGAAGTGATCATTACTACTTTCAGACCAGATATTAAGCTACCCTTGATTGGTCTGTGAAAACAAACAAACAAACAAAACAAAAAAAAACAAACAACAACCAAAACCCCACAAAAACAAACAAACAAAAACCCCCAACACTCCAAGGGGAGGAAATATCATGTTAAGAATTATTAGGAAAGTAAGAGAAAATAAAAACAGACACCATCCTAATGCTGCCCTATAAATGCCCAGTTAGCCCTCATACCAGATTTGTCCATACAAATACTGGGCAAAGTTACATTTCCCTCACCTCAAAACACAGCAGAGTGGGGAAGGAACAGTCCAGATGATGAGAGATTAAGAATATCAACCTTTCACTGAGAAGACTCCAACCTTAAAAAGAAAGGAATGGAGAAACTTATGATGAGAGATCATAAAATAATGGCTGGAATTGGAATGATAGAGAGGGATCAAGTACTCACTGTCTCTTCCAACAGAAGAAATGGGGGACACTAAGTGAAGCTAACAACTTTCAGGCTTCAAAGAGAAGAGAGCAATTTCCACCAAGTACTTTATGTAGTATCCTTGTCACTGAAAGTTATGAGTGTAACTTAACAGACAAAGTAATTGAAAAAAAAGAGGTTAAACAATTTGTGGAGGAGTGATCCATCAGGATCTATATGAATATGGAAATATCTTTAGCCCCCAAAATCCATATCATAGGTATAAACTACTATATGCTGCTCTATACTGTCTACTGCCATTTCAGTCACCCTCAAAGAACAGATATGAGGTCAAACAGACAGCTGAGTTTACTTTTTAATGGTATCTTTCTGTAAATAAACACATATTTAGCATTTTAACACTCAAATGTTAAGTATTTACAGCTCAAAAATACATCTTACAAGATGAAAACCAGAAACTGTATTTATTTACTGTAATCTATGACAACATATTCCTCCAATGACAGTGTGTTAAGTGTACGGTAAGCTCCTTGCAGGAAATGATAGGCATGATTTTGTTCCATATGTTTCCCCATTCTTCAGCAAAGAATTTGATATTTGATGAGGGCTAACACACTGCCGAGGTGACAAAAATATCTTCCCACCAGTGACTCAAAGCGAAGACTCATTTGGGCATTCTGTTGCAGCCCTCAGCAGCTTTGCCTCCCGTCTCCCAGTAAATGTCAAACACTATCAATGCTGTGCCCTTCTGCCCCCTACTAACAACCAAACACATTCTGCAAGCTCTGCAAATGTCTCCTTAACACACTCATGCCTTGGTCCTGGCTCATTCCATCAGCAGTACAACCAGACTGCCTGGGAAGGGCTTTAGCAGGCTTTACATCCTCCACACCCTCCACAGCTGCTTTGCTGGGAAGAACTGGTATCTTTTGCAGTATCCACTCGATTTGTTGGGACTCAGGATGGGGCTTAATAGAGAGAAAATACTCTCCTTTTAGCAACAATTTATGTACTTTGAAAGTTAATTTTTTAAAATTGTTTATGACTCCTTTGCTGACTCTTTGCTAGTTTCTGTTGAAAATTCTACTAAAGCATTCTCATCTGAAAAATACTTTAAACTTTGGTTTAGCCAAATATCAACATCTACATACAGACATTTAATCTCCTTTTACTGTCAACAGACTAGTCAACACACTTATGCTGGAGAAGGAACAAATAAATTAATAAACTGCCCAAACAGTAGCTACTTTATTCAGTTCTGACAAGCGGGTGCCTGCTGTTGGTTAGATGTCCTAGACTATCTGAAACATCTGTTGAGGGCAAGCAGCTGTGGCATAGGCCCAGCTGGGACCTGGGTCCTTTTGGGGAAGGTAGTCTGAGGCTAGAAATTATTATTTCAAATAAAAGTGTCCCCTTTTGAGTGACCTGAGTTCTGCTCCAAGCACTATGAACTGTCCTGGCTGAGTTGCTAATCATTAGAAGGGAAGTTCACAAACCAAATACAGCTGTAAACTCCTGTGTATAGTGATCTAAATATAGGTGTTTTAATCTCAAATTGAATTCTTCACTTGTTCATAAAATTTCTATGAAGGAAGACATAAGATAATTTTTATTGAAATAATCTTGTGCTTTAACCCCCATTCTGTGTCATTCAAACAAATCACCACTGGCATCAAATGCAGTTTGCTGCCCAGCCAGGAGTCTGTCAATATCTGCATCAATATTAAGTTATTTTCAAACCCTTCAAATAATTTTTTTATCTGTACTTCTTTTTTTTAACATTAAGTATGTGCAAATCTCTGCATCTTGAATTAAATCTTCTGGTGTCATATCTCTTGACTAACTCCTGCATGCAAATTGATGTTCACCCATGAAGTGATCAAGTTTACTCCCTGTCCACATTTGAGATGGCAATCCTTTGCTCTTCAAAGTGATGAGGTGTGTTTATTTTGTCTTAATTTTAATCTACTTGATTTTTTTAAAAGGGTTTCAAAGATCTAATCAGATGTAAAGACCTTGTATTTTTCAGATGTAAATAGGATGGCTGTTTGCTGGCTGAAAATGCATCATTTCAAATAGCAGATCTGCAAACAGTGTGCAGTAAGATTTCTGCTATGATAGCCCAGACACTCCTGCACTGACAGTCTCCATACATATCAGCCATTTCATTTTCCTAAATGCCTCTTCTAAGAGGTATAATGTTAGCACAAATCAACAATGAAATGCAAAATGTCATTACATTTCCATCACCCCTACCTCTTTAGTGGTTCACATATTCTCCAAATCAATGTGTCATTTGTGTAATTTAGTGTTGTGGGTTTTTTAATTGTATTAAGACAGATGCTCTTGGGAAGCATCAATAATGGTTTTCACTGGCATTATGAACATACATTAGATTCCACCAAAAGTTCTTATGGAGAGATGAACAAAATTTAAGTACTTCTTACTCAGCTCTCTAAAAAGTCACCACAGAATAAATGACTAACACTTCCCTCTTTCCCTCTGACATTTACACTACAAACTAGAAATCGAAATACATTGATAAATGAATAAATGAAAAAGTAAACACCCGAAACTATCCGGTGTTGAGAATATGTTAGAATTATGTAACAAAAGCAGTAACAAGCAACACAGACTGTTGCCTTCAATTTCATTTCAGAGCCTATCTTCAAAAGCTATTCAGCTGGAATGGCTGCAACATAAGAAGTCCTATTAAGGTTTGATCGCTTAAAATTATATTCACATGTTGAAAAGGTGCTTCTTTCATAGCAGACATCAAGGCAACCCAAAGTAATAATCACACATAGCAAATACAGAATGACTTATTTAAAAATAAATTCTTCTCCTCAATAATGTGCATGTCATTCTCAGTGCAAATCAAGTCCATTTGCTTTAGTGACAAATATTTTTGCCAATTTTTACCTTTTCTGCTATTAACAGAACATTAGTTTCTTTTCTTTTTCAGTCAGACACAAATGCAGTGAATACAATTTTGTTTGTACAGCTAGCAAGAAATAAGAGAGCAATGAGGTGCTGCCAAGAAAAATTGCGAACCAATTTCAGTATTGGTCTGTGTCCTGTAGACAGGTTTGGACTTGGATTGTGTTTAGATACAAATAGCAACATATTGCATCAATATTCAAAGGTGTCCTGTACGAATTACCTATACCACATATACTATACTGTAGAACACAGAAATCCCCTAAAAAATGTAAGACAGGATACAGTTATGGGAAGAGGAGACAGCAAGAGGGGATTTTATATTCCTCATCTGTTTGGTTTAATATCAATATGTTTCAGCAATTTCTGTGAATACAAGCATATATTTAGTCAGAGATTAAATGAAATTTCCATGATTGCACTTACAGCATGAAGTAGTTTTTCAAACCACTTTGGACATGGGTCTCCATTTTTAAGGGAAGTCAGCACAGGACTGGGATGTTAGTCCTAGTCCAACAAATTGCCCAGGTAACAATCGCTCTTGGGTGAGACCACATGCTTATGCAAGGCTCTATGAATGCTCTTTCAAACCTGGCAGAATCCACCCTGCAGAAGCAATCTAAACCATGGATCCCAGCCTGCAGCAGGGAAGGGGGAAGTGCCAGAAAGTGGGAAAAGCAAGAGAGAGTGAGAAAATGTACAGCCAGAAGTAGCACTGGCAAGGTCAGCAACTAGTAATGTTATGAACAGTTTTCAAAAGAGACCCTGAGATTAGGAATAGACATTTTTGATATGTGGGGGAAAACACTTGGCTGCACCATTGGTCTGGGCCCCATGCTGTTTTAACCCATGCAACAAATTATATGTGAAATAGAGCAAAGTCAATTCAGCTTCCAAAATGGGGCATTTTTCAGAACCAGTACCCAGCAAAATACTTATAAATGAGGAAATCTTATGGTGATACTTTCTTACAAAATTACATTGTACAATCTATGTTGTAAGTAAGAAATAAACCAGATGAGAATGTGGAATTTATCAATGCCATTAAAAATGGACTTAACCCATCGGCAATACACTTTGCAGGATTTCCTAAATTTGTGGTTTAAAGGAAAAGGTGTTCAATTGAAATTAATTTATTATTTTTAATTCTCTAACTATCAACACCACTGCTAAAGAAAATACATTTAATATACAGGCTCCACTTGAAAGACAAACAGTAAGAGTCAAACCAGAGATGAAACAACTGCTTACTTCCATGCTTAAAACAGAAACTGTTCTTGAGTATAGAAAGCCCACCACTGTGTGGGTGATGGGCTACCTGTGTGAAGCTTAACACTGCAGTGTAGAACTACAGTTCAACATCGCAGGTAGGTAAAAAAAATGAGTGATAAACTGCCTGGTAATTCAGTGAGTACCTCAGACATGTAATAGTTATTCTGAAAGCACATCCTATAGGTAAAAGTAGGAAATTTATATAAAACAGGTAAGCTATTTATGTCTGATTGGTACCTTCAAACTATTGATTACTAAATAAACTGTGCCACTGTTCTTTGTCCCAAAGACTCCTATTGCCCGACTGTCTTCTGACCCAGCTCCTTTCCATTCACAGCCATTCAGCAGAACTGTAGCAGAAGGAGTAACAGAGTATTTACAGATGTAATAGTACCTATTTTATTTATAGTTCCCCAGTCAATTGTCCAAAAAGGATAATACCCATTACTCAATGACAAGTGACCATCATTACAAGATGACCTTTCACCATTAGGTTTTGAAGAATGCTGGTCATCCACAGGCATATTTTGAAAATAATCATTCTTTGTCAAGCTGAAAACATTTTTAACTTCTTTTGCATTACTTCTGCAGCATGGCAGCTTGCATTGTACTGGAATGATAATTCAGATTTGGGATACTAGACAATTTGATATATTAGTGGGGTTAGACGAGTATAATGCTTGCATTGTTCACACGTTCTCCTCTGACTCACTGCACCATTATAAAGACCCACCGTAAGGGGAGCTCCACCCTGGCGAGGTTTAATCTAATACCTTCTGATGTTGTAGATCCTTCTACCTTTAAGATGAAACCAAGCCATTAACACTTGACTCCACACTCTAAGATTTATTTTTTTTTTTGCATTTTAGATGATTCACAAAACTAGCTTTACATGGTTTCCTGTAATCTCAAGGCAAAAAGTGTTCTGTAAATGTACTTTGTCTCAAATGTAAGAAACATTAACCGCCCACTTCCTGTACTGTTCCCTAAAAGGTTTACAAGTACTGCAGGACTAATCCCATTCTGCCAAAAGCCTTCTCTTCTTGCCAAAGAGGGACTCAGTTAATGTTAAATGACTGTACTCTTCATATTAAATAATACTTGGAAGCTGAAACAGAGCAAGGCTTTATAGACCCCTTTTGAAAATATCTGACAAAGTCACAAGTTAATTTATGACAGGAGGCCCCGCAGAAAATTCCCAGGGCCAAGCTCTGCTCAGCTTCCACGGCTTCGTTTGTGCAAGGAAAGGGCAGGGCTGGTGCCAAGAGCTTTCTGAGCCCAAGTAACATATAAGCAGGTCAATGGAACAAATCCGTTCCTCTTAGTAAGCCACGAAACAAAATAGCGTGTGATGTTCATTTGGAATTTTGCCTTTACTGCAGGGAAATATGGCTGGAAAGGTAACTGTTTCAGTCAAATCAATGTGAACTAAACATGAATCATTGTCAATACTGAACTTTATACCAATGCAATCCCACCCAAAACAGCGACCAGAGGAACTGCCGGGCACTTCAACTGACACATTTGTGCCTGAACTAAAAAACTGGTTATCAACTAATGTTCACAAGTCTCTGCAGGAATTTGAGCCGGGTTAGTTTCCAGAAAGGCCAGGGTCTGGGTCCCGGTTTGCTCGTACATCCGCAGCATGTCTAAGATTTGAGCAAAAGTGCCACCTATGTCCCTGTCGATCCCCCTGCCGACTGAATATGCTTTTAAACAGGACACTAAGGAAGTACTGAAATCCTTCTAGGGACGACTAAGACGGGACACAACGCCGGCAGGCTAACCAGAACATCCACCTCTAAGAGCCCCGCAGAACCAGGGGCACCGCTCCGACCCGCCCCGACCCCGCACCGCCAGAGCCGGCCAGGAGCACGGGCACGGCCGGACCGCGGGGCCGAGCGGGCGGCGGGGCCGGGGGCAGCGAGCGCAGCCCCGGAGCACTGCGGGGACGCCCGGGCCCCTCGGGCAGAGCCACCGCCGCGGGTCCGGCCCCCTCCCCCGACCGCAGACAAAGAGCTGAGGCTCGGCCACCACCCACCCCAGTGCCTCTCACCCCAGGTACCCATCCCCTCCTCCGCCTTTTTCTCTGCCCTCCCTTCCTCCCTCCGCCCCCCTCCCTGCCCCGGGCCGCCGCGGCAGCCCCCGCCGGGTACTCACAGGATGGTGGTCTGGGGGGACACGGCGGGGACGCTCTCCAGCATCAGATGCATGCAGCGCACCGTGGTGCGGAAGCAGAGGCAGCGGCTGGGGCACCACACGCTCCCGCGCTGCGGCGGCGGCTGCGCGGCGGCGGGGGGAAGGAGCCCCCCACTGCGGAGCAGCAGCAGCAGCAGGCAGAGGCTGGGGGCGGCCACCGCTTCGCGCCGGGCCATGCTGCCGGGCGGGAGGGCGAGGAGGAAGAGGAGAGGGGCTTCTGCAGATCCGCGTCGCGCCCGCTCCGCTGCCGGCCGCGGCTGCCGCTCGGGTCGGCGGCGGAGCGATCCCGTCCCAGCGCGGGCTGGAGGAGGGGACGGCGGTGGGCCCGCCCCGGCCGGCGGAGGGATGGGCGGCCGCCCCGCACCGGGCTCCGCGCCGCCCTGCGCACGCACCGCGGGGCAGCGCCGGGCACGGGCTGGGGCCGGGGCTCCTCCGCACCCCGGGCTGCGGCTCACCCGTGCTCGGAAGGGAGAGGGTGAAGGCACTTCCTGAGCGGGACGGCAGCTTGCACCTCGGGAGAGAAGGAAGGCAGCATGAGGGGAGTGGAGAAGGGGAAAGAAGGGGTAAGGAGAGAAAGGGAGAACAGAAAGCAAAGAGAAAAGACGAGGAAAAAAAAGAAAAAAAGATAAGGAAAGAGAAACCTTTATGGGAATAAGCAAGTCAAACAAGCCAACTTCCATTTCTGCCGTGCTTTGAAAAACCCACATACACAACCCTTGGAAGGTCCCCTGTGAGTGCTGCAACTTTGACTGCTGAGCCAGGAAAATCTGTTGGATTTGCCCTGAATGACTTTCTGGTGGCAGTTTTGGGTAGGTGAGTGCACAGGCAAGGAGGTATAAGAGGACCCACCAGAATGTCACTTAGAAGAATAATAGTTGCAGCCACAGCTCACATGGTCTTAACACTTCCTCAAAACAAATCTTGCTTGAGAACAAAAGATTACCTAGATTGCCTTTGAGATTTCTAACATTATCCTTACTACTTGGTCATTCTTATTGTGATGTCGGTCCTAAGCAGACCCATACCTTTTCTCCAACCCTTTGCCTATCCCAGGTGAGCACTGGCACATCATTTTCATAGTGACAATAACTAGTGATCACAACTAACCTATTATGTCTAACAACAACATATTCTGTTATAAATTATGGATGTCAGCACCCCCAGTTCCACCTGAGAAATAAGTCATGGCACTTCTGCAGCATTGTCTGAATCCCTTTTTCTTCAAGGAATAATGTAGATATCATTCTTACCTAAAACTTAACTATAGTAATTCATGAAACACATTGCCCAGAGAGGTTGTGGAATCTCCCTCATGGAGATATTCCAGAATATCTGGATCCAATTCTGTTCCATGTGCTCTAGTACAACCCTGAGCTGGGAGGTAGGGCCAGATTACTCATTGTGGTCCCTTCCAACCTCACCAATTCTGTGATTCTGTTAGTCTGAATCTCACTGTGAAAACTTGGGTTTAGCCCATGAGTCTGGGCATGACTTTTGGACACTTCTTTTTTAACATTAAGTCAAATCAAGAAAATCATAACTTATAAGTGTGCTGTGATGCTGGAAATCAGTAATGGGCCCAGAATAAAAATACACTGATTCATTATCTTTGACTATGGCTTTCATGAGTCACTATGTCTCCTTCTCTAACGTAACACATGACTGCTTATATGTTAAAAAAGTAGTTAGCTAATGGAAGTATTGAAGTGGGGTTTGCATTCTAATGAGTCCTGATTCCTTTAAAAGATCCTTCACCACCCCAGTGGTTAACTGGGAGCCTGTGGGTTCAATCTGTGTCTGGAGATAAGGGAGGCTTACTGACATGCCATCAGTATGATTACTGAGTTTCTAGGGTGGTCAGAGAGCTTACCAGTAAGGTAAGACTCTTACCAGTCAGATACACTTCTAAATTGGATGCATTTCTAAATACTGTTGCAGGGCTCAGTTTAGTCCTCTCTTTCAACATTCTAAGTTGCTCAGAAAGTCATATACATACACACCAGCTGTTTTATACCAGAGGATACCAGTCTGAAGTAGAAGAGAATTTACAGAATTAGCAGGTTAAAAAGTTCATCTCCTCAATGTCAATTCAGCAAGCAGCTGCTATGTGTATCACCTCCTCTGCATTTATAATCCGTGTTGGGATATATACACATCTTAATCTGAAAATTAAATTTGTTTCCTGGTCTAGGAAAACCTCAGGCTCTTTTGACCTACAAAGTGCAAATGTTGGCACAAGTGAGTTTTTGTTGCAGAAATGCCACTCACATTAGAGCATCTTGGAAGCAGTAAATCTGTCATCCTGCAGTGCCTGTACTGGAAGCAGCAGAACATCTGAGGTTAGATAATTAAACACAATACAGAGATATCACCAACTTGGGATATTCATAACATTTAGGAAAATACAATGACAGTTTACTTCAGGTAGTTTTGGTGCTTTATGATGTTTTTTTTTTTTTTTTTTTTTTTTAGAAACAAAGTACGTAGTTAAAATTATGTTTTCTTCAGGAAATTAAAATTGTTCTGAAAAGATTTTAGCATTTGAGATCTTCATAGACTATTGTGATATGCCTCAGAAGTCTATGGCCTGTTACAAATGTAATTCCGATAGTGAGAATAAAAGTGCAAAGATATTCCCACTGTCCTTAAACAATTAGGTGTAACATGTGCTATACCATTCTTGCTATTTACTTTGTTATGTGCAACTTCCAGGCTCTTGGTTAATATGTTATCAATGCTGCTTAAGTCATTTAAGCTAGACTTTTTTTCATGCTCTGTGGAATCTGGAAGAACAAGGTATTATGTTTATGGTTGGACTCAATGATCTTAAAGGTCTTCTCCTAAACAATTCTATGATTGTATTATTTTAATATTCATTGCATGCTATTCCAAATTGGTGTCAGGGAAGGTTTCTGATAAAAAAAACTTCCAAATGGTTTTGATATATGTTTCTATTCTTAGCCAGTTTTCATAGAAGAATTTTTATAAAAAATGCAGGGTCATTTCTGTTGACCCTGCATATAAATATCCATGGGAAATTTGTCTTCTTTTCTAATTTCTCTAGTTGAAGTGTTGACCTAACACAACAAAGCAAAAAAAATTATGCTGGAAATGAGAGAGATATCTTTCTTTCTGGATGCTAGCAGAAGTGATCACTTTATAGTTAGATATAATGTAAATCTCCATTTGCTTCTAAAAGTTTCCTATCTACCTCTCAAATTTTTGTCAAATACTGCCACTTGCTGGTTTTATTCCATACCAGTAATTTAGCTTTTGCATTACTGAAGTACTAAGAAACACTTTTTAAAAGATCAAATAGTTAATACTTTTATCTTTTTTTTTCTAAAAATTCAGGTCAAATCCTCTTCATTTTAGTTTATATCTCCATTCTATCTTTTCATATAAAATCAGGAATTTGAGACATTTCAACATATCTTCAGATACCTGACAATGAAAATGCTTTGCATTGTCCGTAGCAGACACTGAAACATGGCCTAGTTTATTAATTAGAAATTTTTGGTTAATAATAAGAATAACAGTTAAGAGGACCAGATTGACAAAATCGCTAATGAAGCACCATAGAAACTTATATTTAAAGTGTTTTCATTACAATATACCAGCATAGGGATCTAAAGATTAAACACATGTGATATTTAATTTTTTAAAGGCAGAAACAAAATTTGAACTGGTTTTGAAAGCATATAATCTTACCCTTTATTTCTATTACATATGCAAAGGGAACGTCATGAGGTAGCTGGATGGAATGTCAGCAAGTGTGATAAATGCAATTATTAAAATACATAAATGCTTTTTCATACATTTCTCAGCTATCCAAGAAAGCTTAGACTACACTCAGATACATCGTTACTGAAACACCTTGTGCAGCTTCACAGCCAGATGTGTCAGAGGCAATGTAAATTCTCTGACCACGGGCATTCAAGGGTTTATGATATCTGCTGGCACACCAAAGAGGATTGAGGATGTTGTCTCCACATACTCACAAATCCTGTTTCCTCTTAGCTGGGATAGTGATCTTCTTGATATCTTCAAAAGCTGCTCTTCTTCTTTCCTGAATATAACACGAAATTCTGGAGGAAATTATTCCTTCACTGGTTCAATTATGAAATTGTTCCCTCCAAGTTTGAACAAGAATGTGCCTAGCTCTGAAATGTGCTGGGTAACTTAATTTGCCTGGTGACTTGCAGACACCTAAACAAGCAGTTAGTTTCTTTATAATAATAAATTCCTGTGACTGACAAAAAAATGAAAGGTAGTCTTCTAAATTATCTTCATTTCAACCAGAATCTTCACTTCAACCAGACTACCTGGTGCTAGTGAATGTGTTCAAGGAAAGATGCTCACTGTATCTTAAATCAGCCAGTATAACTTATATTTGCCACATATTTCTGTTCTTTCAGTCAATGTGTTTTAATGTGTTCTCTCTTTCAAAAGGACAGTTTTTTACATGCAGGAAATGGACCTTGCCTACCCCTTATCTTTTATTTAGGAAAATAAACCATAAGCTTGGTTTTTTGCTAACTGTGCAATAAGGATCTATTAGACCTAATTTCTTTGGTTTGATTCCACATAACTCTCACAGGTAACACAGTAGAGGTAAAACACTTACCAGCCTGCACTGGCTAGTGAAGCCAGGCTTGAAAAGTAGATAGCACAGGAGCATAACCTGCTTTTATCCTTCTGGCTTTTTAAATTACATGCTAAGGAAAATACTGAATAAAAAAATAATAAGATTAAGCCCTGCTTTGGCAAGCTGCTTAAAATTTAGAGAAACATGGCCAGCCAACATGCAGTGAAAGAGTTTGCCTGCAATGATAGAAGAAAATAAGAAAACTCCCCTAAAGAGACTTTCCCAAAGGAAAATGTACTTGAACCAATGAGCTCCTGGTTTCCCACAGTGCAATTTTCCTTCATATCAGCATAGCGGGAAATTGGGTGTTATTAGTTTATTCCCTTGACTACACTGAGGAAATACCTCACCCCAAAGAGATTCCAGGCTATGATTTGTTCTGCAGCTGTGCCTGGAGGCCTCAGAGGATCAGAGCAACTAGCCAGATGTTTTAAAACCATAAATAAAATCAAATGCCCTCTCTGAAGACAGATAAATGCTGTGGGACTGTGCCCACTTCTCAGCTGGGTACTGGGTTGATCCTGGGCACCTTGAGCCCAGGGGCCTGGCTCTTGGGATGCTGGGACAGTCTGGGAAGAGCAGAGCTGGTACCTGGGCAGAAGGAGCTGCTGTGAGGAAGCACAGGGCCCCTGTGAGGACAAGCAGACCTGCTTTTAAACAAACTGCCTTTTCCAGCTTGGCTTCAGCTCATCCCCATCCCCACAGCCCTGCCCATACATCCCAGGGCTATGCTGGACACCAGTTTCCCCTGTGGGCCACGTCAAAATCCTGACCCAGACTTGGCTCATCCCAGTCCCCAGGGATGTGCTTTATGCCCTGGACTGGCTGCCCTGTTCCTGGCTGTCAGGAGGGACAGGTCCTAGCCATGGTCATACCACATCCTAGGAAAGGTCCTGGAGGCAGTGGTGAGCAACTCTCCAGAGCAGTGTAGATGTTTTCTGTTCTTAATTTTAAATGAATGAGCATCATGAGGAGAAACATAAGCAGCAGATCAAGAGAAGATGCTTTCCTCCATAGCTGGTGCATGTGAGGTCCTTCCTGGAAGGACACACCCTGTTCTGCCTTACCAAATCAAAGGGGACGACAAAAAGCTAGAAAGAGGAACACCAAAATGCCCAAGGGCCTTGTGTGCATGACCTGTGAGCATAGACTGAGGGATCTGGGCTTATTTATTTAGTTGAGGTTGTGATCCAACAGCAACCTGTGACACTTGGAAGAGAAAGTACAAATATTGATAAAGCAAAGAAGTGGCAGATGATACAATAGCAGTTATGTAGGTGTAATGGTTGTAAATTGTAGTTTGAGAAATTTAGGTTAGATACTGTGTTAAAACATTTTTACTAGGATGGCAGTGCAGCACGGGCACAGGTTACATGGAAATGCTGGGAATCATCTTTCTGAGACATTCTCAAGATTTGATTTGACAAAGCCATGACTGCTATGAGAGATTGCTGGCAATAGTCCTTATCTCAGCAGGAGGCTGGCCAAGAGGTCTTCAGACATTCCCTCCAGCCATCATCTGTTTTTTTCATCACCTGACTTTGGCAATGACACCTCACTATTAACAATAGCTGAGCCTGGGTGAACAGCTTGGGCAAGATGCCTCACGAGCCTAAAGGGTGAGTCATTAGCAACTTCACCAACAGGACACAATCTGGGACAGGAATGGTCTGCTCAATTCGTTGTGACCTTAGCTTCCAGTGAAATGCAGCAGTTTTTCTGAAGCAAAATCAATTTACCATAGTTTGATTGGAGTAACAGTTTAACAAAGGTCTTTAGAAAACCAGAAGTAATTAAATACTTTACAGGACACTTAGAAGAATATATATTTTTACATATAGATGTTTGTGTTTTAAAATAATATACCAGACAGATTTAGTTTCTCAAACTTTCGGGGCAAATAACCAAAGCACACCAAGAGGCAAGAGGGTGCGTTCAGCTAGGTTGTCTGAGGTTGAGGCAATCAACAGACCTCCCTTAATTCACCCACGATTTCCAGGCTGACCAAAGTTAATAGGACTGTTCAGCTAGGGTGGGCCAGCTCAATCCTGTTCTCTCCCTCAGGGCACTTCCATTGTCCCCTAATTGCTCCCCGGATTTACTAATTGCTGTTTGATCTTCCTCCTTTAGTCACCTTTGATGTTCTGTTGTTCCTACAGAGTCTCTGGCTAGAATTAAGTAATTTTAGAGAGTAAGACAACCCTGTGAAAGGGAATGCAGACAAATAAGTACTAAAAAGAAAACAAAGTAAAACAATGTTCTTTTCCCCAGGGGGGCAACTTCGAGTTACAACAACAGTGAAATTGGAGGTCTTGATTTCTAGCTCACGTTGTTGTATCATGACCAAAATATCATATTTGTATCATGCTCTTTTCCTGTTGGCCCTTGAATTTATAATGATTCACCAAGAAAGCAGAACAACCATTTCAGATGCAAGACTTAGATAAGAGTAAGCAAAACAGAGTGTCCTAAAGAAAGAAGTAGAGAAAAAAATCCAGTTGTAAAACCTGTAGCGATATGGGCACTTTTTACATGTAAATCAGTGTAATGTACAATTCTCTTCAGTTGCACAGACAGTAAACATATTCTCCACGTTCCTTGCTGTACATGCTCCACTGGCCTCCACTCCTCTGTTTGTCTCATCTCATCCAAGAAGTACACATTTGGCTGTTTTAGTTCCTTCCTCTTGTTTTGCACAGCTTGGGGAAAACATAAATTATTTCCATCCAGTTCTGACTGAAAGTGGCAATATCTTTAAAATATGAGCTAAGGCTCTATTATTTATCCTTAACATTTGAAAAGTTAGGTGGAAGAATTCTAGAAAATTAGCAAATTTTATATCTTTTTTCCCGCTGATTTTACTGGTTTTGTTTTTCTTTCATTGCCAATTCTCATTCTATTCTCACTCTCATTTTTTCTAGCAGAACAACAGCCAAAAAAAGATCTTAGGGAGTAATGACAGTGAAAGAGACAGGGTTGTTGTTTGATTTTTAATTTTTTTTTATACGTTTTATCAAAAACCAAAAATATTTGAAACCCCCAGTGCAATTAGGATGTCCTATTCTGTGGAGAAACAGACCAGAAGAAATCTTGTCCGCTTTAACAAATGTCTATTAAGAAGTTGGCAGGCATTTTAGGACAAAATACTAGCCCTTAAGTGAAAAAAAAAAAAAAAAAATCCCTGTATTATTTGTCAGACCAACATGAACAACATACTTCAAACATTTATTTGTAACTTTTTTCAGAGGTGGCAGAATGAAAAGGACACAGTCATTAATTCTCCATTTCAAGCTTCCTATTTTCATTCTTCTTCAAGCTTTCCCTGCCCTTTCTCTTTAATGCACAAGCTTTTTAGGACTTAGATTAAAAACAGAACGTCAGAAGGTGCTTGAGTGATTCCTAATTCCATTTTTATTTTTAAGTCATGGTGTTAATTTTATTTCACTGTTATAAATTTGTGTTATTGAAAAACACCAAGGAAGGTGAACCCTGTGGCACAGAAGCACAAGGGTTGCTCCTTTGTGTGAACGCAGGGGCCTGGAGCAGTTCGTGTTTGAGAGACTTGGAGCAGACAGCTGGAGTTACTTCTCAGAAAGGGTTTGAGGAGCCTCCTAGGACCAAGGGGCAAAACTCAGAAAGCTGTTTGTTAGCTTGGAAGTAAGGACATGCTTGCAAGGAACTCGTGAGAACACCTGAAAAATCCTTTTATTTCTCTTCTAGGTGTTTAAAAATAAAACTCCTATTTTTGTTAAAACCTGTCTTTTTCTGGTTTACAATATGTGTAGTCTTCTTTTGGAAGAGAACACCTAGGCAGATTCTCTTCAAAGCTAGCTTAGGACCTTGCCACACTCACATTTTGTAGTCCTGCTCATTAGTCATACTTTCTCTTGACTGCAGTGAGATTTGGAGAAAGAGCACTTGGAACATTTAAAACAGGTCATTTAATAGATGAGTATTATAATATATACTGTGAGTATATACACTGCTATATGTTAGTATATAGTATTACATTTAGCATATATACTTTACCTTTTTATTTTACCTTTTTTATTTTATCTTTTATCTATGTTTTATCTAAATTTACCATTTTTATTTTACCTTTTACCTATGGATTTGTCATCAGTATTTAACTGTGTAACAGATTCCTTAAGAAACAGTGGGTGAATTCAAACTGCAGTTCGAAAAATTGAGGTTTATCCAGGATTTTCAAAGGGAAGCATGTGAGAACAATAATGTCCCAAGGTGTTGATCATCTCTGTTCAGACAGCTGCTGATCATGTGTGGACAAGATGCACCATGGGATGGTTTTCATGATCCCTATCTACAGATGAGATCACCTCCTGTGCAGGGCTAGCTGCCTCACCTGAGTCAGCACATCCAATGAGAGGTGCAACCTTTGCCATGAATTTTGCTGTCATTTCTTGCTTATTTACCCACCTACCCTGAAAGATTCCCCTTTCATGCCAGTCAGTTCAAAATAGCTTATAATTATACAGTCACAAAAGTTATGACTACAAAAACTTAGCAGTTCTGCTGATGCTGCAGTATCTGTTTTTAGATATACCACATTCTGCTCTTAGTTTTAAGTATTTTGCATCAGCTGTCCTACAGTAAATGCATTTTGTTAAAAAGATCATTCCTTTCTCTCTCCTGGAATGAATTATTCCTCCAGACAGTATATTCCAGACCTTTCTCCTAGGATAGAAATTCAGCTTAAGGAATGTTCAGAAATTGTCCTCACATGTATTCTGATAACCACAGACAGGGCAAATGAGAAAGAGTGGAATAACTGGAAGGGAAATTCAGAATTTTTTTTTTTTAAGGACCATTTAACTAAGCAGGTGAGAATCAGAGAAATTGGCACCTGACAGAAATAAGTTTCTCCTGAATAGGATTGAATTGGTTAAATTTGCTGCTATTACTGTTGCCCTGCCATTTTCCTGGGAGGAGCAGCAAAACTAGATTTTACTGTAGAATAAGAAGTACAGCACAGAAAGGCTCTCCATCTTTTCTTAGGAAACAAAAAGTTTTGGGGTATCAGCATTTTTAATCAGAGACTCTACATGTGTCTGGGTACATAGACATGAGAGGTAAATAGGTATCATGTCATGTGTAGTCAGAAGAGCTGGAATATGTATTTTAGTAATAAAGATTAGATATTACTCATATCTGAGCAAGACCTTACTTCTGTCTAGGCCTGAACATGTTGGTGGAGGTGTTAACAATGATCTGCTTAAATATGAATGTGGCTCACACATCTTGGGCATCCCTCTGGGCAGAGTCTCAGGGCTCTAAGGCATGACTGTGGATTTTGTGACCACAATTTAAGAGTATAGGCACATGTGCACACATTAGTCTTTCATGTTGATGTTACAAGAAAAAAATTACATCTTCAGTTTCATGCATATAGAGAATAACATCTTTAGGAAAATTGTCTCAAGGGAGGACAATGTGGTCCACACAGAAAATGATTTCTGTCTGAAAATCTATTTTCATTTTGTTAATATCTCCTTAATGTGTAAATCCAGTAATGACTTGCACACTTCTGTTCTCTCACTATATAAGCCATGGTCAGTGAAGAATTGAACAAAAGCAATTCCCTATGTTATAAGCATCAGTGAATAGCTCATTCTTTATAAGCAACTTTATTTTCTAGCTGCATACTGCTCAGTTACCATTGAATTTAACACATTTGCTTATATTAATGAAGTAACAAACCCGTTTAAAAATAACCACAGCCAGTTCATAATCACCACAAAAATGGAAAAAAACATACTGCTTCTTGTATTGTTCCAAGTAATGGCTGGATAAAAAAATTATGCCTCATTTTCATACCAAATTACCACAGAAAAGGATCTAAACTAGATTCTCTAAATCATAGTTTGAAGCAGTCAGTGCTGCTGCCACCCCATGAGCTCTTTGCTGCAGCTGCTGCTCTCCCAGAAGCTGCTGCAGGTGTTGCTGCCTCTGGGACCACTCAGTGCCAGCAGCCTCAGAGCTACTGGTGAGGGAACAGCAGGACAAGCACCACCAGAGGAGCCAGAAGCAAGGGACACCCTTATGTGAGGCTACAAGATCTGACAAAGAAGGTAACCTGGCTCAAGTTTCTGTCCTTCAGGGGGATACTCACTTTCTTTAAGTGTCAAATGGAAAGTGAATGCTTGAGCAAAATAACAGGCACCCACCAATCCAGGTCATGCAACATACAGAGTGTTTCAGGGCTGAAGAAAGAAACTTCATCAGTGACCCCTACAGCACAATTTGTTCCTCCTCAGACATGTGCTCAATGCCAGTGTGTGCAGCCCTAATGTTTGGTGTGCAGTGTGTGCAGTAGTGGAGAGAATATCAGCGTTTTTTTCAGTGAAGCAGTTTGACTTTTCAGTGTTGAGAGCTTCTTATTTTCATATCACAAAAGTAGGACACATCTGAAGCTGATTTAAGGTTAAAGCTTCTCTCAGCAGCAGCCTGAATCATGTAGCAAAAGTAACAAAACCTTTGGACAGGGCAGAGTCCAGGGCATATGCAAAGAGAAGGAGTTAAGTGCAAGTGCCAATACAGGTGAATATCAGAAAAACAAAATTACTTCTGAAAAACATCCACATGGCATGCCTTTGGCATCCTTCAGCCCCACTATACCCTGCATTCTTTTCCTTTAAAGCTGTCATTTATCCCAACATGAGTGCTCCTATCTTTTTTTTTGCTATTTGCTCCATTTTATATACCTGCACTTTTGATGGTTTGACTGTGCTGTTTCTTTTGCTTCTTACTGACTGTTTACTTGTTCTGCAGCTTCTTTTTTTTCCTTTTTTGATCCTTTCCCAGACAATTTGGCTGATCATGCTTTTTGGAGGCATTTGCAAGAGCAGTGATTTTTAATGTACAGTCAGTGAATCTGGAGAATCCCCAAATTATTCCTAATCATTCACAAGAGGTAGTTAAGAAAATCAAGTCTACTGTCAGCTGGGTTAAATGTTCTGCTTAGAGATCAATTTGAATCCATTGAAAAAAGTGCTGTAATGAAAACTCTTGTTCTAGACTTAGGTCTGGTTTTCTCCACAAAAAGTGTTGAATGAATAATTGTTTGCATGTGCTCCATTCCACATTTTGCCCACTGCTTTTTGAGGAAGTAAAACTCTATATATAGTAGTGACAAGATGGAGCTCGAAGTTATTTGTGCATACAGTTTCTGCCATAGTTTTTGTCTTTTTGGTACTACTGAAGCACATAATCCCATTACTGATTTTAAATAACAAAATCAGAAATGACCAAAGATGAGAAGATTGATCAGCACAGAATTGATATATTGCACATAAAGAACTTGATGATATGATGGACTAAATAGAAAGGCAAGGTTAGAGATGGCTTGGAGATAATAGATATTTTTTTGATCTATTCCAAAACTTGGTCAAAATGTTAGCAGTTGGTCACAGGTTTAAGAGCTGTCAGTGAATGATCAAGAAAAAGCAAAATGTAATACAAGGATGTAGCGACATGCAAAGTATTTCTGGGCAATAGGAACAAAGGGATCTAGTGTTATTTATGAAGACATTGCTTGGGATACTGGGCACAAGAGGCACAAGAAGGATTAAGACCACAAGCACAGAGAACAGCCTGTTGCTCAGAACAATGGAAAAATGGTCTTACGAGACCAGAGGAGTTGGCTCATATCCTTTGGCAAAAGGATTTCTTAGAAGAAATACTGATGTTGGCAGGAGACAGAAGCAGGGAGTGGCATCAGCTACTTCACTGCTCATCTGACTACTAATGTAGAGAGCATGATGCCTTTATGTACTCTGCATCATACCAGCCCACTGGTCATCTGAGACATTAGAAACACAACTATCCTCCAAAATGTTCACTTTTTTCATCTGTTCACCCCTTGAAGCTTCTCCTTCTTTTTTTAAGCTTTGCTGTTGTGTTGTGGTTTTGTTGGTTTCTTTTTTTCCCATAAAAAGTCTGGCAGTAAGAAGTATCAAGTTTTAATACGAAAAGCTTCTATGGCTGTACATGATCAGAGTGTCATAAGGTTAAGAAAATAGATCATATATGAATGATTAAGAATAAAATTTTACATGTGATGCTGAAGAAGATCAGATTTTCTGGAATGTTCCCCATCTTACCTACAAAAACTTTTGTATAACATGGTATATACACACAGATTATCCTCCTTGTTCTTGTGGAGTTCTCTGTTGTTGGCTGCACAGCTTTCCCAGCCTTTCTGTTCAGCACTCTGCTGTGCAAAGTGTCCTGCACCCTCCCTATGTTTCCCATTCCCCCAGCAGAAGGCCAGCCTTTGCTAGGGGCAGAGAGACAGTCCAGAGTTTGTATTGGTGCTCCTGTCTTGGTCATTTAGGATGATCTCTAAGGAATGCAATTAAGAGGAATGGCAGGGATAATGTATAGCATTAATTATTGATACCACTGCATAATGCTGGACTTAATATATGCTCAATACAGGAACCCAAGCAAATGGAAAAATCGTAATTATGCTTATAAATCAATTAATTACCAATTCTCTGTGTAGTTACTCATTTGTTTTCAGGGAAGATG
>JACBWW010000001.1:14648725-14713725 GCA_020086605.1 Lanius collurio | reverse complement strand
AGAAGTTAATAAAAAAGTGCTGTTTAAGCTGCTTTGAATCTTCTGTCAAGTTTCCATGGCTTGATGTTGTCTTACAATAAATTACCCATTTTGTAACTTACATCTAATCCATGCCATTTTCTTGGAATTCAAAAAACCTCATTTTATTGCCCCCACCACACACCATCCTTCAAAAACAAAAGTCACATAATATTTTCAAGCATTGTTCAAAAATAAAGCATTTTTGCAACCAATTCTTGCTATGAAACAATATGCACACAAAATGTATTTCTTAAATCCCATAAAATCCTCCAACATGAGGCAAAATGATAGTGTTTAAAAAGTGGCTGCAGACCGCAACATTGTCATTCAAAGCTGTTTTTTTTTTTTGTCCATTTCAGTTCAAAATACTAAAACATTTAATCACTAAAGCATTAAAAAGAATTTACACTCTATTTATTTTGATCAGCTTACCTCTTCAGAAATATATATACCCCAAAAATGTGCATACATTAGCAGCTATAAACATTACATGGCATATCACACTATGTCAGCTTATATGAAAACGTACAAAATGTGAATGTATTCAAAAAACTATTCTGCAGTTACTATCTTTAAAGCAAGACATAAAATCATTATGAAGTCTTGTAAGCATAACACTGTTTCAAACAGAAATAAATATATAACACTTTCTGGTAAATTACAGCAGCAAAAAACAAGAGGCATCCTTTTTTTAAGCAAGATTTTCATCACTATAGCAGCTGTTCAGACCTGAATTCCTCTCACAGCCTGCTTTATATTTTCCAGTAGGGCTTTATTTTCTGGACTCTGATAACGATCTTGATTTGTATACATGTCCGTCAAAGTGGTCACGTAAGCATCAAAATTTTGTTCATTGATTGGTTCCTACGAGATATTAAATAGTAGTTCATATACAACTTTTATTTTCTTAATTGTATATTCATTTAAGCATAACATATTAGCAAGGCATATTGCCACCATTTTTATAATATTTAAAATACCTATTTAGTTCTTACTTAATTTTACAGGATACACTGGAACAGGCCCTCCATGTCTGTTAGCAGTTAAATGTATCTCTATGGTTTCAGTGCTGTTACCACAAATATCCAACTGGTTGATGAAACATAAACATAAAAAAAGGTATCTATTGTATGAGGTGAACTGAAGATCGCCAAATTCCTTAACTTGTGCTCTCAATCACTTACCATATGTGGCAGCTGGATATTAGCTAGACTATGAATTAAAGACTGGCTTAAATTGGCCAATTCATGAAGAAGAGACTCATTTTGCTGTTCAATTACTTTGTTCTCCTCTTCTATCGTCTTCAGGTTGCTCTCCATTGTGGTAATCTAAAATGGACAAATTTGTGTACAATGTAATATAAGGCAAATCAGTACAAAGCATGCACTCTTTGAAGGGAGAGAGAACAGAAATACCAGGGAAAGGAGAAAAGGTCTATTCATTCATGCTTAAAAAGGTTTTGCTTGAGTCTGCAGTTCTTATCGTTGCTAAGGTTTTTTTATTCCCACTGTATGTTGTATAACTTTAACAGCTTGTCTTTTCAATACTGGCAATAGTGAGTGAATAAACTTGGATTTGACTCCACTCCTTTACAGCCTTTCTTGTGCAAAGGACCTTAGTTCTGCAAGTTCCCCCATGCAGCTACACTCCTAGAAGCTAATCATAGGGACATACTGCAGTAAGTCATAATTTTTTTGTATTTTCAGCTACACATATATCTTGTTAATTGAGCATGCACATCTCCTCTGCTGCCAATGTTTAGCTCTTTGTAAGTATAATTTGACTCTGGGCAAATTCACAGGGCTGTTTTTGAAAGCTGAACAACTGTATGTTATTGCAATGTATGAACAAATTCAGAAAGTTTTCCAATACATAAAATGACTTGTAAAACTGAAGAAACTGAAGAATATTTGCACATAGCTCTGTGGTATGTACAGGTGAGAACAACTGAGACTGTGTTCTGCCTGTGTTACCAGGTGACCAGACACATTAGCTCTGACCTTGCACGGTGCTCTGCTTGAGCTAAAAGCATTGCTGAGAGGCAGCTTCCCTGAGTTTGTGGAGAGCATTGTGCAAATGGAGCTGCAAGGATTTCAGATGAGCACTGGATTATGCCCATCTCATCAAGAGCACATGCAGAGCTCACTCACATCTGTCTGCACTTTCCTCTGTAGCCCTGTCCTTACTTTCCACATGAGGTGGTAACTGTTAACATCTATTACAGGAGTGTACAGTATGCTCTGTGTGTGTATGTAGGTTAAAATATACATTGAAAAGAAAAAAGAAGCCAGTGAAGTGAAAAAAAAGCCAAAGAACACAAGGTTTTGAATTCTCAAAATGAGGTTTATGCATTTCTGCACTGGCCTAGAGTGTGAGCTATGGGAAGAATTGATACAATTAAAATGCTGATGGGAAGGTCAGAGATTTGTGCAGTAGTAACAGGAAGAAGGTTATAGGTTCTTAAATGCATATTAACTTCACAATGGGTGGGTAAATTTTTGGAAATTGGTGGCACAGTCAGGTAGTTAGAGGTATTGAGGGGGTTTTTTTGGACCTAAAGTTTCAGTCTGCTTATGGAAATACAGGCCATCAGTTGATAGAAGTAATTTTGAAAAGTGATGTGTCTACATGAACAGTCTCTAAGTATCTCTTGCTTTGATGACAGGTGCAGTTAATCCATGTTGCCAGTATTGTAGGGATTTGGTTTTGTCACAACTAATTGATTCTGAGCTACTTCCACAAAAAATAATAGTAGGGAAAATAATTTCTTCAGCTTTGAACCTGGACACACATCCTCTTGTCTTATTTTGCTTTCAGCTTTTTTATACTGGGGGGAAAGGCTGTATCCAAATCCAAAACATTTTTCATAGGTGCTTTTTAAAATCAAGTCATGCTCCAAATTCTACGCTGAAATGTTTTTTTTTTTTTATATTACAGACCAGAGTGAGGAGTCTGATGCCAATGAAAGCTCAGTTCAGTATGGCATACTGCAGCCACCTCACACTAACTTCATCAGGGGTGGATATTCGACAGATTTTCTATCTAGCTGAGCATTGCAACTTGAATAGATCTTTTCTGCTTTTTACATGAGATGCTGAGTATCTGCAAATACAGTGGCAGCTGATTGGCATATCTCACCACTTCACTTAGTATTCATCTGTAAGTATCTTAAGAAAATTGGCATATAAAATTATTGTATTTGTTTGCTTAAAGGCTGAAATTTCCCTCCCCACATTTTACCCTAAAACTAAGAAATGTTTACTTGTATGCATTCTGAAAATGGGATAATGTGTTGTTTGTATGAGATGTACAAGTATTTGCAGATTTTTTCCTCCTCTCTCCCCTCTGTGTTTCTCCTCCTCTCATATTTGCACGTTAAATCTGAGCAAATTTACTAGAAGATCTTAGATTAAAAAAACTTTCTCCAAAGTCTTAAGCAAAAAAGGCATCTGAGTAAAGGAGAGTCTTACAAATGCTCCAACTAAGAAAAGGCTTGACATTTCACTTTAATAAATAGAAAAATTCTACATGGGAGAATTTCCTGTTCCTGTCACATGAAAAACCTTCACTGGCACTATAATTATATGGGTTACAAATCTGTATCAAACAAGACTGTTGCTACTTCTGGTGCTCACATAACTTCCACTATTTTCCTATTGCACATTCCCCATGTGTCAAGTCTTACTGAAATCTGAGTTGCACAATGATTTTCTAAAGGTTTATCAGCAAACATTTTGTTATGTCCAATATAATTTTACTGTTGCAAATAAAGGGGACTGTAGACTTTGATCCTCTTAATAGTTTGATAATGACCATTATGTAACTCTCTATGTGTTGTAAATGTAAATTGCTTTTCTTCAGGAGAGTGTATGAATTTAAAACCAAGGCATCTGCATTTTTTTCTGAAGTTTAACTTAGCTGGGATTCTCTGCAAGGCCTTAGTATCTAGTTGGGTAAGAACAGGTAAGTAATAGACCAGGTGACCCAGAGATTGTGGAATTTCTAGTATAAGAGGTACAGAACAGGTTAAACAAGCACCTATCAGGATTGGCTTAGGAAGATCTTAGGCAGTAGAGATGACTGGTGGACAAAATAACATTTTCATGGTCTATTGTACCTCTACTTTTCAAAATCCCATTGGTCATTTTAATGACAGTATGTGTCACTGCCAGTCATTCTACCTTTTTTTAAAATCTGCTGCACTGAAGTGTGAAAAGCATCCTTTTAACTTGATGGTGAAATAATCAGCTGAGCTTTCCCCCACCAAGAACATGCAATGGTTCCACAAAGTGCCTAATCTGATTTCTAAGAATATGCAATGGCACTGCTTTGAAGTACAAAAGCTGGAACTGAGACCATTAAAGCATGGCTTCTGTACTCATTTCAGATCAAAGCTTGATGTGATAATCTTAGATAAATCTCTGAAACTCAATACATGTTTATGCCTGTGAATGTGTTATTATGGCTTTATTTTATTTTTCAGTTTATCTGGCCAAATATAAAATTAAAAGTGCAGTAAATTATTGACAACTGGAGCATTTACCTAATGTATACGTAACAGCCAAACTGCTTCACATTTTTTAAAAACTCAGCTAAATCACTCTGTATGTGAATAGCATCTACAGTGTATCAAGCAGAAGACAAGACAATTGGAAGCTGCCAGATTCAAAACTTATGACCAAATTTCTCAAGAGTAAATATATGCAATTTTCCTGCCATTCACTATTCTTCTTGCTATATGTTCTTGCAGATTTTGTCCTCATTGCCCTTTGGTTATATTTGGTCACATCAGGAAATTGTGTAAACCATGAATCAAATCCTATGAAGGCTGAATAATGACAACAATACTCTGAATGCAGGCATAAAGTAGAAGTGAAGTTTCACTATCAATTTGGCTAAGGTTTAGAAGCCAAATAAAAACCAAGTTGAAGAAGTAGATCCTGCCTTGCATTTACAAGTATACCAGAGGAGGAAGAGAATAGACATTGGTGCCCATCTCCACAAGCAGCAGACAAAGAAGTAACAAGGAATGGTTTATTCTGTTTCCATTGAGATCATTTGGATCACTATGATCATGGGACTAAAGACTGTCAAACGGTGACTGTGATGAATTTCACTGTTGGTGTCCATGCTTAAATATGTGAACATACAAGCACCAAAGCCTATGCTGGGCACTGAAAAATTCTAGGGAAATTCAACTGATTTTCTTCTTGTGCTTTTTCCATCCAATGTTAGGACTGCTGAATCATGGGATTTTAGATAATAGTCCAATGTTAGGTTTTCTGCTTTCCTTCCCCCTTCCCCCCAACAAATTTATGTGGAATGAAAAAAGAATTAAGATGGATCTCTGGAACCACTACTACTGCCAAGGGCTGCACTTAGGGTATCATATGATGAAGTGTAATAGGTGTTCAGTTCTCTATCTAAATTTCCTCTTTAAGACATGGCAAAAGCCATGTTGTTCATCTGGGCTCCTTCACCTTGTAACTTATGTTAATGACCATGTTGCCACACAATATTTTAACTGCTACTAGAAAGGCATTGCCTCATCAAGGGGAAATACCAAGTTGACCATAGCAGGTCATGCTTTGCCATTATTTTAAAGAATGTATTTTGCTGAGTTCTTTCTGGTTTTTTTACTGTTGGTAACTGATGTGGAAATTGCATTATGAACACTGTTTTTAGATTTATAAATAGCAAATTACAGATAGATATCTTAAAATATAAGAAACATAAAAGGGAACAATATATTTCCTATATTTATTTTAATCAGTCATATAGAAAAAGCAACTTGAATTTAGGGCTTCATAAAACTGTTACCTGAGTTCTGAGTTTAATCATATCAGCTTCCATCTGGGAGTTGGATTCATTTAGTTCTTTGATTTCTTCATCTAATTGTTTAATTTCTTCATCATTTTCTATACCTGTGTGACATAAAAATAAAAGGAGTGTTAAAATAATTAAGGTTTAAATCAGAGCTCAGTGAATCAATTATTTCCATATTTGAAAATAAATTTATTTTAAGCAAAAAAGCAATTCTTCAAACTTTTATTCTGAAGTTAAAAAGAAGTATTTTCCACTATTTTTCCTTTTTAAATTGCAGCCATTCTCCAGTGAAAATGCTGAAAATGCCTAGAGGATCAAAAGGACCTTTAACTTTCTATACAATTATTTAACTCCATATTACAAGAAATGCACCTGCAGCAACAAATTTCACTCCACTGTCATACATAATTTATTTAAAGAGGGTGTCCACTTACAGATCTTCTGAAGGAAAGTAAAAAACCTTAATATGCTTATCTCTTCATATCACAGCATTATCAAAACAACCTGTAACTTGTGTTGATACCAGGGGTTGCCCTGACCCGGGTGCAGCACCAGCACTTGATCTTGTTAAGCCTCATGAGATTCCCATGGGCCACATCTCGAGGCTGTCCAGTCCCTCTGGATGGCATCCTGTCCTTCAGGTGTGTCACTGCACCACTCAGCTTGGTGTCATCTGCAATTTGCTGAGGGTGCACTTGATCCCTTCATCCATGTCATTAGTAATGATATTAATTACACTGGTTCCAATATGGACTCCTGAGGGACACCACTTGTCACTGATGTCCAGCAGGACACTGAGCTGTTGACCATCACCCTCTGGATGTGACAATCCAACCAATTCCTTATTCACCTAACACTCCACTCATCAAATCCATCTCTCTCCAGTTTAGAGAGAAGGATGTTGTGGGAGACCATGGCCATGGCTTTACAGAAGTTTAGGTAAGTGACTTCCTATCCCTTTCCTTGTCCACTGATGAAGTCATCCTATCATAGAAAGCCACGGGGTTGCTCCGGCAGGCCATGTGTCCAAGTAGCCAAAATATCCACATATTACTCCTTAAGGCATTCTTCCTGGGCATGGCAGATACAGTTTTCAGTACTACCCAGGTTGTAGAGAAAATAACACCCAGATCTTGCACTCCTTGGTTACAAGCTCTTGAACAAAGCCAGCCACTGCTTTCCCCAGCTGTGCTGGCCGTGTGGGCAGAGGTGCTTCCTGCACTGCATTCAGATGCTCTGTGGCTCTAAATGCAGTTAACACCAGCAGTTAAGAGGCATGCACTGTCACAGACTAAGTGACTACACAGTTTTCCAAGCAAACTCAGGACTTGGGCACCTCCCAGACAAATATTTTGCATACTCCTTACTTGAACTGAAGCACCTACATTTGCTTTCACTGCACTTCAACTACCAGGATACTATCCTGACTTTCATCATCTTCCCTGCAATTCAAGGTTCCCAGGAAAAATTACAGATTACTGGAGCTGAAATGGCACAAAGTCATCTCTATCTGCCAGAGATTACAGAGCCATAGGTCCAAACGAATTCAAGAGAACTCAGGAGGAATTGACGTTCCGGAAATAAACCCTTTTTCTCTTCTGCATCCTGCAACAATACAAGACTAACTACCAACCTTTGATGAATGAAATGTGAACCAGAAAATTATAATGGTATATTCTACTTTGAAATATTTTAGATTTATATAGACATAACTCAGTCTGACTGCTCTACTCCTGGCTCAGGTTTCCAGAGCATAAAACCTGGTTTCACTTCTACTGACAGTAAACTCCCAATTTATACAGAGGGGATTTATACATGTAGGAGAAAAGGCAGTAGAGTAATGGTAACTTTAGTTTACAAAGAATTAGTATTTAAGAAGGTAATGATTAAAAATTTACCATTACTGGCCCGCTGCTTTATTGTTAGCATTTGTTCTCCAGACAGCTTTGCTTTCTTCATTGCTGAAGTAGCTCTGGGGCATCCTGATAAACTGTGAACAGTAAGGAGCCTGTTAATTTTGACAGGTCATTGAAAAGAAATCTGTAATCCAAAACTGTAATAAAAACAGTATCACAGACATAGTTTATCTTCACTGCCTAGCACTAAAAGAGTGCACTAGTCTGAAAACAGAAAAGGACTTACCAGTATTGATTTCATTGTTTTGTTTTTTCTTCCAAATTCTTTTTGCATAGACAGTTAATATAAAAGTCAGATACATAGTACAATTTTCTTAAGAAAAAATACTTTTAATAAAACATTTTATTTTAAAGGCAGTTATTGTGTTAATACTCCCACTTGAATTTACATGTCCCTGCTCTCAATTTCCATCCTTTTTTGATTCAAATATTCAAACATGGAACTGAATGATGAGAGAAGAGGACATGAGCTACTTCTCACATCCAAATGACTAGCTCTCATAAACTGTGCTTTTCTTTGTGATATTGTGAATATCTCCTACTGAGATGACTAAATTGCTGTTTTCTTAATTTTTTCTTAAAATGGCAGTAACTATATGTTGTTTTGGTTTTTTTTGGAGCCCCAGGAAAGACATTCCAATAAATATGACCGTGTCTTGATGGGGGATATATATGTCTTACAATACATACTTGTTACATTCATGGATGTACATTCAGTTATCTCCTCTCTCATGCTGCAAAAATATTAAGCTTTTTAATTACATTGTACAAAACAGTTTGACAGCAAATGCAGTCTTAGCAGGCTTTATTGTAAAAAATAAAAATAATGATAAGACAGTGCTCACTATTTATCAAATAATGGTTAGCACTAAACTACCTCCTTTTTCCAAAATGATATCTTTAATGTAGTTGAACTACCACAGATAAGAGAAAATACATATTAAATCTAATTTAATGGAGGAAAACTATAATCTTATTCTGAGGAAGCTTTAGCTTTAGTGAAGGGAATTTGGAAGCTTGCTAAACAATTTCCTGTTGTCTCAACATTTCAGTTTTCATAGCCATGGAAACTGAGTAACATCATGTACTTCTCATTGTATACAGGCACATTTATATTTCCTCTCCAGATGCAAAGGAAGATTTTTTTTTTTTACAGTTTTTAACTGTGCAAATCAGATTCAAATCTAATATTCAAATAATTGCTCTGTAATATGGAGGAAAGTGTTGTCTTTGATTAAAAGCAAGTCCTTAAGTAGAGACACAACTTTCTTCTAAATAAAGTCCTCTAATTTACATATAGTTGTTGGTTATTGAAAATGTTTTTCTGAAAAGCCTGCTATCAAGTGCAGTAATACAAAAAAGGATTGCTCTTAGAAAAATACATAAACAAATTATTTTCTCAGCAAAAGAATCCGTGTTCAACATTTTCTACAGCTTTGTGACTAAGATGATGTATAATAAAGCAATACTAGTAGCATCAAGAAATAGCATGACCTAGTAGCTTTTGGCTGTAGCTCAGTTGGTAAGATGCCAAATTGCTGTTCCAAGGCCTGCTATGGACTCAGTGTGTGACTGTAAACAACTGTCGTCTTGAAGTGTCAAAGGAAGCCTTGAAGACGATTAAGGAGGAGAGGATTTGGTGTTTTGGGAAAAAATGTTGGCACAAAGAAAGAAATGAAATAAAAGTATATACAAAGTTTCTGCATCATTTAACTGACTTCATGTAATCTTTCTGTTGATTTAATGAATTGTCTCATACTTTGTCCTCACTCTTTTTCAGAACAAGTTAGCATCACTGGGCATTATAACAACTGCATTAGTTTATTCTCATCTTGTTCTGTAGCCTTTTCCTCTCTAAAAGTCTTGACTGAGACAGTATAGGAACCCCTCAAAATAAAATCAGCCGTCAAATAGCCTGCAAGTACAGCATTCAAACAGACCAACAAGAAACCTGTATGCTAGAACAGCTCACCTGAGAGCACAGAAAAATAATCAAACAAAAAAAATTTTGCTCAGAAGTAAGGTTCAGAATGCCTAAATCCAACTTTGGTGCCAAGGACCCAATCTTATTCCCAGGGCATGGTTCTATGCACCAAGTCTTCAGGACTGTCTAAACCTGTAGCTATCTTTTCAGTTTGTCTGGAAGGTTACCTCTCCACTGGTATGCCCAGGGTGCTCCAAGGTGCGCTCTCACCCTGAGGCCCCCAGGTACAAGGTTCCATATGTACAATACTAAGCTTTCCTATTCCACAAGATGGAGTGCTCACATTCTAGCTGCCAAACAGCAACTGCCTGTGGCCCACTGCCATTGGAGAGAGATTGATTGCTGGGGTAGGCATGTATGGAGCATCAATAGCTTGGCTGCAGCTCAGGCACCCTGGCACCACATGCCTCCAGCCTAAACTGAACCACAGAGATCTGGGTGCTGCTCCAGCTTTGCTGCTGGAACTGTTGGAGAGTCCTTCTGCATGGATTATCTACCTTCTTCTGGAGGCACCCAGATGAATCATGAGTTAGTGAGGGGAAAGGCAAAGGGCTTATTTTTGGGGCCTACAAGTGAGGATGCAGAAGGCTTCCACATTCTGTACCCAGATTAGTTTTGTTCTAACTTGCTGATGATCTAATACAATATGCACAGACAAAGGCTGGCTTTGACCAAAATGGGTTTCTTGAAATGCATCTGCATGCCTAAGACACAAGTTTCCTCTTTTTGCTTCCCCACTCGTTACATGCATGGCTTTAATGTGCATCATGCACGTCTGTGACTGCCTTTAGCTTGTTGTGTGTCCATCCTTAGAAGAGGCTATGAATTAAGAGATGGTCCTAAATTTTCCAGTGGCTTTATGCAATTCAAGAAAGCGTTCAAAACTCCTAAAGGAATCCTACTCACCACAGAGGAAGATGCCAAAGCCAGACCATGCCATTGACTTCCTCTGCAGATTTTTTCTGGCAAATCTGTTTCTTCATTATTTGTATATTGTATTGTAAGCAGACTAGCTCACTTTCCTGAGCCAGGCACTTTCAGTGAAGCAGATACCAAGTTAGTAACCTAAATTAGAGTATTGAATTTTGCTACAGTTTGTTTAACATGTCTAAATTCTTCAAAAATGAGTTAGTCAAATATAGCAACATGCATCTTTTTTGCTTTGCTCTGTTCTTAATTAAGTTACGTAAAACTGTTCTAAGTAATTAAAAAAGTAAATTAGTAATTTTAGAATAAGCTTCTTCTCTGCAAGAACATTCAACCTCTTCCATTTTATCTTATTGATTATGTTTACTTCTACTGAAAGCAACTGCTCTTTGTCTGACTTGAGAACAACCAAAAGAAGTCAGGCTATATGGGAAGAAGGAAAGGAAGGTCAAGTCAGTGTTGCACCAAAAGTGTGCTATTGTACAGAGGCTGAACCCTATGGAGGTGTAAAGTTAACCAAAAAGCTTGAATTGAGATCCCAGTGAGACTGAGAGCTGCCTGACATTTCTCAAAGACTGCAGGGTAGAAGGAGACAAAAGGACAGGAGACATAAAATAAGAGTTACGCAAAATATGCTTTAAATATCTCAAAAATTAAAAAAAAAAAGACCATGAGAAACATCTAGGTAGTAATTTTGTTAAGGATAATACTTATCCTCACATTAAGTATGGTATGAAGCTGTGTCAGGGGAGGTTTAGGATGGATATTAGGAAAAGGTTCTTCACCCAGAGGGTGGTTGGGCACTGGCACAGGCTCCCCAGGGAAGTGGTCACAGCACCAGGCCTGACAAAGCTCAAGAAGCATTTGGACAATATTCTTCAGGCACATGGTGTGACTCTTGGGGCTGGACTTTGATGATCCTTGTGGGTGCCTTCCAACTCAGGATACTCTATGATTAAGTTTGAAGCCTCTACAGTTGATGTTTGTCGTAGGTTTTCAAACTTTACACTGACTTTCACATAATTCCGAAGCCTAATCATTCCAGGAAAGAACTAGTAAAATTAATCACAGTTATCTCACTTGCTCCTGCCATTATTCTTATACACATGAGAACTTATAAGAAAATATCAACATAGTTGAGTATTATTTCCATAATAAAAATGAGTTAGACTCATTAATAACATTGTTGGGGTACTGCTGTAATAAATTCAGTATAAACGTACCAAGCCATGCATTATCTCTGTCAGACTCTGGATGCCAAAGGGCTTGAATCTACAGCATTTTGATGGGACTGTGAGAAGCAGTAGCACCAACTCCTGGGTCCCTCTGAGTTTCTGATCGACAAAGAGCTGTGAGTCTCTGCTGTATCAACAACCAGATGACCATCAGCAACTTATTTTGTTGGGATGCAATGTGTATTGGCTCTTGATGAATTTCTAGTGTTGGGCTTAACCTCTAATTTGAGAAAGAAAAGTATGTTCTGGCACATCATCCTAGAAAACCACCCTCTGCCATAACTTACAAAATACTATAAAGACCAAATGGTGGTTTTATTTATTACAGTTGAACATAATGTGAAGAATCAATATTCTTTCTGGTTTAGCACTGTGGTTATCTTAATGCAACCAGTGCCTTCCCATATATTCAGTGGATTTGAAAAGAGGGTGAAATGTGTTCAAAAATAAAATGAAAATTTGTGGGGAAAAGAAGTTTTAAAGGGGTATTTAGGTAGTGATCAGTGCACATTTACTGAAAAATTAAAAAATAAATAAATGTGGGCCAAAATCCTGAACTGCTTCCAGAATGTAATTGCATTGTCTTCAGGGACGTAAACAACAGAGGCCACCAGAGTGAAGCATCATTGACCAAGTGGAGCAATTGTCTGGGTGACTGATTTTAGTTATCTGGTCTCCAGCTGTGTGTTAAATACACTTTTTTCCTCAGCAGACAGATGCAGTTTAGTCCCTCTTGAAGCTGAAGAAATTGCACTTGGCTTGTCAAGTGAAGAAAACACTTTCCAAACAGCGAAGTAGGGATATGGGTATGGAGTAGATAAAGGTCAAATAAAACACAACTTTTATATTTGGTATGTCAAGTGTTGAAGTTTAGAAAGAAAGAAATAACAGGATGTAAAGAAACCAGAGCCTCAACCTGTAGTACCCAAAAAGCATTCTAAGGACAACCTTTATAAACCCTGCAAGATGTTTATAGATTCACTACCACATTTTTCAAAAAGAAAATGAAACACTTTTCCTGTTTATTAAAAATAGCATTGTCTATAGACTAGAAGAAAGAACAAGTCACTTTCAAGGGACCTCTTTTAACTAGAGATACATTCAAAACAAGCTGCAGATGTAAAGCTTTTTGAAATTCAGGGAAATACAGATCACAGTGAGGATGACTGCTTTATTTTGTTAATAGCTGAAACCTTACTTTTACAACTAAGCTCCTCAACAATTTGCTAATGTTTGAAGTTCAAGTTAAGAGATCAAACCCAGTGATCAAAGTAGCCCATTCCTTGGTTTAATATTAAATCCATGAACTACTCTTTTTCTTCCCATGTTGAAGGGTATCAGCTTTAGCGATTTCCTTATTCCCAGGAGTAAATTCTGCCACACACCTTAAAGGATGAAATACTCTATGCACAGCTCCAGCAGAGATAAAAGGAATCCTCCCTAAAACAGCACTCAGTTTTATTTACATTCAAGGGTGATTGGCTTTTCCCCAGGTTTTTAGCAAGATGTAAAGCAAAGGGAATTCAGGAGAGAGGTTTTGCAAACAAGGTAGTTTTGTTTGCATGGAGATTGCTGTGACTCAGAGAGGAATCTCTTCTCCCCGCTGGCCACACAACCCCAACTGTTTTTGTGTGGTGTTGGATGTCAGAAAAAAGAAATCATCTGTTCAGCTCAGTTTCAGAATTCTTCACTACAAAAGAATGATTTTTATTAATACGGTCTTTTATAGGTCTTGTTTCCTGGCTAAAGCCTTTTGGTTGGTTGGTTGGTTGGCTGGTTGGGGTTTTTTGTTTTGGGTTTTTAGGGTGCATTTACAACTGACACCTGAACGCTTGGGGTGAAAAACTTCAGTTTTGAATCCGGGGGAAATCTAATACTAAATACTAAATACTAATACTACAAATACTAAAAGTTCGATGTAATGTGGAAAAGTGACAGCTTTGAATTCAAGTTGCTTTCCAAAGTTGCTGAGGAAAAGTAGCTGAGATTTTGTTCTATTTAATTAAATCTTTGCATTGGCTTCAGCAGTAAGAAAAATTATACCACTATCCAAATGGTCATAAAAAAATATAGCCATTATGATTAAAACAAAATGCAAACTTTTCAAAATTGTTTTAATGATATCTGATCATTGTTTCAGAATGATTTTCTGTAACAAACTATGTTCTTATTTTAGAGGGAGGAGGTTTGAATTAGCATTAAAATTTGGTCAGTCAGGCACCAAATGGACAATGAGATAGAGTGAACGGCCACCCAGAAGAAGATAAGGTATTTGGGGTTTTTTATTGGAGATTTAAAAGGTAAGACAGCGTTGTAGCTTAGTTATGCCTATCCCTCATAACAAAACAACAAAGCATGCATCAGGTAAGAAAAACAAAAATAGAAATTATGCAGAATTGTTAACATGGCAAAGCTGAGAGAAAAAGCCCTGAGAGCAGACTCAATTTGAAAGGCAGCCCCCTGGGGCATAAATATACACCAGAAAAGGGATTAATGAATCTTGAAATGCTGGAACTGTAAGAGCACTGCCAAAGTTGCCCTTCAGCTGGGCACAGTAGTCCCTTGGCAAATTTACATCATATTTAGTTAACTGAAGCTGCTTAGTCAGCAAAAAGGTGTTGTGGGTGGGCTTCTCACATGTGTTAGCGAGCTCTGACCTGTATCTTCCCTGAAGAGGGAAGGAGGTTTGGCTCTTGCCCAACGTGCAACAACTGTTCAAAAATTTCTCATTTATTCTTTGGTGAGTGAGTAGCCACTGCAGCACCTTACATGACTCACAGATGGCCCCAGCACTGAGCCATGCACTTAATGGGGAACAAATGAGTGCCCCAGGAGCTGGGGGCTGGCTTCTGCAAAGCTTATCAGCCTCTCCTGTCTGGTCACTGCCCACAACAGGACAGATGACCTGAAGACCAGTGCATATACTGGGCTGTTGAATAGGGCATGTATTGTGAAGAAGAAAGTTGAGACTTCCCTGTATATAAATATGTAAGGTGTATGTTTAGTTAGATACCTCTGATTAGTGCTCTTAGGCAGCTCAAAATTTCAAGCGATCGATCTAGTGACCAAAACCAGCTCACTTTGGCACTTAAAATGAAGCATAATTTCTCTAAACACTTGTACAGATAGCAAAGAGAAAAGGTACTTCAAGAGAAAAATTCATCCCTCCTGAACTCTAAAAAGTCATCCTGTATTCTCTGCTTTTTTATAGGCTGTCTGGAATGAGGACAAGCAGACTTACAACCAGACAGCTTCTGCTAAGTGCCTGAAATCAAGCAGATGTCACATTGCAAGCACCTGTACAATTGCTGTCTGCTGCAATTTGTCAGGTCTGCTCAGCAAAATGATTTTTCTTGTTTACATGATGCAGTCTGCTTTTTCTAATATGGATTTCATATTATTTTCTTTGTAACTTTCCCAAGGTAAGTAAACCTCTTAAGTCCCTTTAGATCAGCTTACTATTAAGAGCCTTCCAGTTTAACAGGCAGTACATCTAATTAAAATACTATTCTATCCTTCTTCCAGCTTGTAATGAAAAACACTGGCAGAACTACCTACAGTCAAAGGGCCTGACTCTTTCAACAACCAGGTTCTGAATTAAATCACTTCTAACTTTTGCCAAATTTTAACTGAAATCTTCAATGCTAACTGCCTGGCCAGGCTAATTTTTTTTTCCAAATGTCATTGGAAAAATATTTATATTTCTCACAATACACTTTTAAACCACTGTTTTGTCCATATACATTGTTTTGTCCCTAATGAGTGGAACAAAAAAGCCCAAATAATTCAATGAATAACTCTACCTGTCCATGAATTGGAGCAAGAAACGACATTTCATGGGGTGTTGCTCTGAGTTTAGAGATGCATTCTGCTGTCCTCATGAAAACAAAAGTAGATTTGGCAGAGCTATAAGCCTCTGACAGACTGTCCCTTGGACATGCTAAGCAGATGTGAATTAGTGTTTAGTGCCAGACCCTCGATGTACTTTGTGTGTATGAGAACTGGGAGCCTTCCCTGCCACCAGCCCTGTCAGGGCTGCAGGGCCTGGAGCAGAAGAATGATTGCTGGAAGCAATGCCTGAGACTGCCTGTCCTGTTCTGCCAGTGTACCAACTACCTCAAATGCTGGGGACTGAGAAGCTCAGAAGTAAGAAGACTGAACAGGGGCCACAGGGATAGAAAAGGGAAAAGGGCCAGAACACTTAAGTAGGAGAGAAAGAGGATGGGAAGAGAAAAGTGTTGAAATATGGTTTAGGAAGATCCTTTTCCTTTAAGCTTATGGGTCAACACAAAATTACTAAGTAAAAAAATCCTTTGCACTGTAGGACCCACCTCACAGGTTTTATTTTAATTTTTTTTCTTTATGTATATTATTATTACATTTAATTGCCATATTTCTTTCCTTGTCTTCTTGGAAATGTCAATGCACTTCCATGCCTGTCATCTTTTAATTATGTCATCATAATGATGCTTATCACTGCCAGTTGTAGCTGCTGTTAAATGCAGTGAATTTGGTTAGCTCTTCTATACTCTTAATGATGTACGATGTTCTCCTGCTGAATTGCAATGTACAGCTTAGAGAAAAACTAGGAGATGATGAACAGCAAAATAAATCAATGGTAGGGAGGGGACAGGCAGATAAAAACCAAATGAACAAACATCCAAAACAATTGAAAAAGGCTATCAGAGAAAAAGTAAAACAATGAAAACTAAGAGTGAATTAATTTTGACACAAATGTGGCAATCTGTCAACTTACTGTTGCAACAAATAAAAGCATGGATAAGAGTTGACCTGACAAGAGACTTGGCTAGAAATAGATGCAATCAAATACTTTAATGCACTGCATATTAAAAGCTTCTCACAAATCTGGACTTTGACATTGTTTATGTTTCATAAATAGAAAAAAAATAGATTTCTCTCTGCAAAGTTTTTACCATTTTCAGTGTACAGCACAGGAACGCCTTTCAAAAGATATTGCTGGACACAGACTCCTGACAAATAGGGTATTTTGGAAGTTTAGAGCACCTTGAGAATTCATCTGGCAGTTTGGATCCATTGTGTTTTAAAGGATGCTTGCAATTGTTTTAACTGCGAGCTTCTGGGTCTGCTCAAAACCAAAGGAGAGCCAGAGATGGAAAAATGGGCAAATACCTATTGAGAATGACAAGGCTGTTGCCGGGGGACACAGAGATAGGCTACATCTGGAGATGCAGCTGGAATAGCAAAAGCTCAGTTCAGACTGAAACTGGCCAGAAATGTAAAAAACTCCAATAAACGGTTCTTTAGGTACACAGAGAGCAAGTGGAAACAGAAGGAAAATATTGGCCCACTGTTATATGGGAGAGGTGAATTAGTCACCAACAATGCAGAAAAGGCAGAGGTTCTTGGCACTTCCTTCACCTCTGTCTTTACCAACACTGTTGGGCCCCAGGCCTTGGAAACATAATTCCAGGTTGATGCAAACACAGACTGACCATCTCTGATGGAAGAGTTTCAAGTAAACTGCTAGAGGAGCTTGATGCTACAAATCCATGGGCTCTGACACTGCCCACCCCAAGGGTGTCAGGAGTGCAGGCTGATGTTGCAAGGCTTTCATAATCTTGAGAAGTTGTGGAGATAAGGGGGTACCCCAGAAAACTGGAAGAAAGATAGTGACAACCCCACCTACAAGAAGAGCTGAAAGGAAGATCTACAGGCTCATCAGCCTTATTTTAGTCTCTGAGAAAATTATGGAATGAATCCTCCTGGGGGCTATCACAAGTCAGATGAAGCACATAATTGGGAAAAGCCAGCATATATTCACCAGGGGCCAGCTGTGCTTGCCAAGCCTTCAAAGGCAAATTTGCTTTTTGTGACAAAGTAACCTGCTTGCTTGATGGGGTTGACCAATGGACATTGTCTATCTGGATTTCTCCAAGACTTTTGATACTGTTTCCCATGGCCTCCTCCTAGAGAAACATGTGTTACGGTCTGGACAAATGGTCTGTGTAGTGGGTGGGGAACTGGCTGAGAGGCTGCACACAGGATGGTGGTAAACGGCTCCTTTTCAAACTGGCAACCTGCCACAAGTGAGGTCTCCCAGGGATCCATACTGGGCCAAATCCTGTTTACAATCTTCATAATGTTCAACCTGGACAATGGGACCATGTGTATCCTGATGAAGTTTGACAATGATACCAAACTGAGTGGGGAGGTGAACTCCTTGGAAGGGAAAGTCACACTGCAGGAAGACCTGGATGGGCTGGGAGAGTGAGCTGAAAAGAACCTTATGAAGTTCAACCAAGACAAGTGTAAGGTCTTGCACCTGGGAAAACATAACCCAGGAGCGCAGCACAGGCTGGGCCTGCCTGGCTGTGGAGCAGCTCTGTGGAAAGGGACCTGGAGGTCCTGGGGATGACAAACTCAGTGTAAGTGAGAGGTGCTGCTGTGGCACAGAGAACCAGCGGGTGCTGGGCTGCATCAACAAGAGCATCACCACAGAGACACAGAAGTCATTGTCCCACTCAGCCCTTGTCAGGCCATACCTGGAACACAGTGTGTACTTCACACCATACAAAAAGATGTAGATAAGCTGGAAGCCACTGCTGACCTAATGATAAGTATTCTTATGTTTTTAACCGGTGAAGCTGAGAAATGCTGCTGTTAAGGCAGGATGTAACTTCAGGCAAATATTGAAAACTCTATAACAGTTTAGGAGCAAATTTGTAGCCACTAGCCTATGTTTTATTAAGCAACTGTATTACAGAACTGCTGCCTCTTTGGGGCATTGACCCACCCCAGAGAAATGCTGGGTGAGATGCTGTTCTATGGACATGGGTTCAAGCTGCAGCCCTGAGCACCAGGAGGTTTGACTGTAGGTGGTATTTGCAAATCTTCCCTTCAGAAGATGAGGTTGATCACAGAGGGCTTTTATGCAGTGCCTACTTCTAGCAAAGCATATTTCATGAGAAAAAGGATCTGCATATGAAAAATCTACTTCTCCAACTTTCTTCCCTCACATTTGTCATCTCCTCAATGCTTTGAATGTTTGAGAACTTAGAGGTCCTCTGAGGATCCATGTAAGCGTAGGTATCAGCCAGCTTCCAGAAAACAGTTGCAGAGGACAGCTCCTGTCTAGAGTATTTTTGTTTTTTTGGTTTTTTTTGTCTTTTCCTCTTTTCATAATTTGTCTGTTCCCATGCTTAGCGATGCAGTTGTGCAACTCAGAGCTAAGACCAACCTAGAATTTTTGAGGAAACAGCACTGACAGTGCTCCTTCACCTCAGGATATGTGTGTGGTAATGGCTGAACTGAGTAAACTGCTGCCTGTGGGCTTTCTGACAGCCTTACCACTAACTAAAACTTCTATGCATAAAGTAGGTAGCCTGTAACAAGTGTCATATGTAATCATCTCCCATAACCACTTGATAATTTTTACATACTCTCCTTCAGAAGGGAAAAGGCAGTGGATGATGTCCATTGCTTCCTCCCAGGACATCTAAACATTTTGTAAACACAGTGGCATGCCCTTGCTGCTCAAATACAAATCCTGTTCTGCCAACTTTTTTATGGATCTTGGAGTCAGTCCTACTGTCCTCAGCAAGGATACAGGTTCACGAAAGAAAAATCACCCTTCTCTACACTTTCATCTCTATTTAGCATTAGCTTGTTAATGGGAAAAATAATTCGATCATCTCTTGTACATTACAGCTCTATTAACATGGTTTTGTACAGGCTTTGGCTGGAATAGAGTTCATTTTATTCAGAGTAGTCAGTATTAGGCTGTGTTTTGGATTTGTGCTAGAAATAACATGGATAATTCACGCGTGCTTTCCTTACTGCTGAGGAGAGCTCCTACAGAGTCAAGGCCTCTTCTGCTTCTCACCCTAACCCACCACTGATGGGGTTGTGGGTGCAGAAGCTGGGAGCTGGGTGGGGACACAGCTGGGACAGATGATCCCAAGTGACCCAAGGGATATCCCACAACATATGGTGTCATGCTTAGTATAGAGAGTTCGGGGAAGGAGGAGGAAGGGGGAGACATTTGGAGTGATGGTGCTTGTCTTCCCAAGACACCATTACCTGAGCCCTGCTCTCCTGGGCATGGAAGAACACCTGACTGCCTACTGGAGGCAGTAAATTAATTCCTTGCTTTGTGTTGCTTGTTAGTGTAGCTTTTTCTTTACCTATTCATCTCAACTCAAAAGTTTTCTCACTTTCACACTTCAGATCCTCTCCCCCATCCTGCTGGAAGTGAACAAGCAACTCAGTGGGGCTATGGTCCTGACTGAGATTAAACCACAACAGCTTTCCATAGTAAAAGGGATTTAAAAGCTACATTAATGTATTTGAAATAGGTGAACACTAATGTAAATAAAAGTGAGGTAAAGATAGGAGCAAGAACATCATTTTAGATCTGAAAAGGCATTTCTGCAGGTAATTTCCATTGAGGTCAGTACAAACACATTTCCTCTTCTACGCAAAGGAGCGGGGTTTTTAAAACCAAGTATATTCTGAGAAAGTCCCCACTGATTACAGTATTAGAAATGGAGCCATCCATAAAAATCTTAAATCAAATATGGGGATTTAAGGGTCTGTTCAAGAACTAAACTGCAAAGCTACAGTATAATAAGGAATTCACATTTCATTATAACCTATTTAATTTATCTGTCTCCTGACTCCATGCTTACATGCCTTCCAATTCATTTTCATATTGCTGATAGGTCACCTAATTTCACACTGGAGTCTTTTCCTAGCAGAGGCTCCGTTTTGAAGCATAGTACACTTAATCCTATGCTTAAAGTCTCTCCTGATAACTCTCTATTTCCATTCTTTCCTAATGCAAACTCTTTGACAAAATAAAACTATTGACAGAAATTTCTGCAAACAGGCAATGAAATGTTAAAAACCAGTAACCTTTGTTGGTACCTTTGATCATAGGGTAGGATTCAAAATTCATTGAAATTTATGACGTTTTTTATTGGCTACTAAATTCTGCTTCAGAAGCATGAATGTACGAATACGCATACATTTAAATCCCAGACTACAAACCAGTTGGAGAAGGTTTTTATTGATTTACAAGCACTTGTGGATCATCTCCAGTGCCCACTGATACCAGTGCAATGATATCATGTGTACAATGTCAACAGCAGCTCTAAGAAATCTTTACCTCAAAAACATCTTTCCTAATATTTATTTGATAAATTCAACAGTTGGCTTAATTTTCACAAGCCAGTCTGCAGTTCATTTTCAGAATACTACAGCTATTTTAATAACAGCATATTAACAGCTATCTACAAAAGGCAGAATATAAAAATCTCGGAGAAGACATAAAGGACAACTACATATGCAATTCATATATATATATATATATATATACTTAGAGAACTCTGCTGTTAGAAATATATTTGCACTGGGAAGGAAAAATCCCCTATTAGGAGAGCAGCAAGGTGTACTGGCAAAAATGAAGACATTAACTACTCCTTCCTGAGGAGCTTTTACTGACTCAGTTAAAGGCCACAGCCCTGCTTTCCCCTCGTGCACGCTGAACACAGCTCTACCTGCAAAAGAATGTCTGTAAATGTGGTCTCACTGTGTAAGTGACATAGCATTGCTTCTCTGGAGAAGGTGAGAATTTGAGATGTACAGCCATGGCTGTATAGCAAAATGTTATTAGTGGTAGAAGATAAGACCACAGTCTGTTAGAATGGATATACTGAAAGTCTGGGAATATTTCATCTTTATGTAAGAAAATGGATAGTCTGTAATCTAGGTGGGATTGAGCTCCAGATTATGGCACCTGGGTTTAAATGTCTGCATGGGAACTATGTGTCAAAGCTGTCATGGAGCTGTGGGGCCCATTCATTTAACAAGACCAGCACCTTCGTAGATCCCTGCCAGGCACACTCAGGTCTTAGCCGTCATAATCAAAGAATGAAAGCTGTCATAATCTCACAAGTCTTCAGTCATTTTGGCCAACCCAGTGTGGCCATACTGCATACTCTAAGAACACTTCAAATGGCATGAAGTACCTATTTGTAGGCAGGGGAAATCCATTCCCTCTTGACACAGTCAGTGACATTTATGGTACAACTGATTAAAGGCCAGTGTCTACTTCACTGAAGTGGACAACTCTCCAGGATCCATTGATTCTGGAAGTGGAGTAAATGAAGCCTACATCTCGTACAAGCAAATTCTTAAGGTAGGTGAAATGTTCTGAAGTTCAATCCTACGTGTAGGGTTTGATTCAGTTGTCTGTATACAGGCATGAAATGCCACTGGAGAAGATATGTCACTAAGGCTGATAAATATTACACTGGACCTATCTTTCTGAGCAGCAGCTGGAGGCCATGTAAATAAGGCATCTAAAATGGTTCCATGTGCTTTTTTGTGTGTGAGCAAATGAACCAAGCATTTTTAACAGCCTTAAGAATTCTACAAGAACCCATAATATTTTTAAAATAATATGGCTTGTTATTAATATTGCCACTGCCTATGGAAGCTTCAAGAAGTTGTTCGATTTGCTCACAACTTAGAATACCGGACCCTTGTTACATCAGGACAATTAAGTAGGATCAATTTACTTCATCAATCTTTTTAAGAAACCTTTCATCTTGTGGTACTCTCCTCTAGCAATAGACCTTTTTGCCCAAAACCTGATCTTATAAGGTAAGCCATTTACATGTCTCTGTTTCTACTTAAGATAGTGGTACCGAAAAACACATGGCTGCTCTGCAGCTAAATTTCAAATTTAGAATACTCCATTAGGGTTTTTTTTTCATTAAAGCAGTCCTTTAAAAAAAGATCTCCAGCCACAATTTGACCTTTAAACCGTTAAGCTGGTACATTTCTTTTAGAAGTTAGTTATTCTTGTTGTTGCAAGAATTTTCTCCTTGAGACCATAAGTACTATGTGAATACAACCTGCAAGCAATCTCCCAATACATTGTACCTTTTAACTAAAGGTAAAATAATTTCAAAATTTTAATGACAGATCTCTCTGAGTTAAATAAATGTTACACCATTATGAAGAAAGTTAAACTGAAATATGAACACTAATACTGATATTTTACTAAAAGTCAGAAACTTAAATCCTCATGTGGTATCTGCACAAATGGTCAGTTTTGCACCTCCTACTTCCTAAAGCCTCTGAGAGCTGCAGGCTGTGTAATACGTTTGACTACTCAGGTAACAGCTCAGGTTTGGTTGGTTGGTTGGCTGGCTGGTTGAAATCCCTTCATGGTAGGTACCATAAAACACTGACTAGAAAAACAACTCTGAGCCTAAACAATAAACAGGAACTATGTGCACAAAGTCTGGGAGGCTGAAGTAAGGGTAAGGCTTCTGAGTGAAGCTACAAAGGACTGTCAAAGAAAGAATCAAAGGAAATAGTTACAGGCAAGAGAAGAAAGAAATACAGTTTTCTCCTCTGTGTATAGAACTGACTACAAAACAAGATCAAATTGGTTTAGCTAACTAAAGTGTACAGCAGTTCAACTGAGGTCTGCCTGGAGAGGGTGACAAATTAGGGACATGAACTAGACATATTTGAAAAAACAGAGTTTTATATTAGCGATTATATAATAAGAAATTTGGTCTGACATTATACTCATTTTCAGGCCTAGATTCCCAGACGGAGCTCCAAAAAATCCTTGTTCTTCCATAATCTAATATCTAAAATGGCAGCAAGTTTTATCCCTAAGAGACTGGCCACTTTTTCCTGCTTTTACAAGCTATGAAAAATGTTACCATAGAAGCTCTCTTATTTTTGCCAAGTTTATGAAAAATCAAGCTTTGTAATTCTTTTGTCAAATATTTACATTCCATTAGTTTTAAATACTGTTCCTATTCTACATATATGGTTTTAAACAAACATGTTCATATAAAAGTACTTTGGTTTTATGGAACTCTTTCCTAAAATTCTTCAGTTCCATGCTCTGATGATTGAGAATCAAGAATGTGTTTGACATCTCTGAAAATCAGGGGGATTCAGATATGTCTTACAAAGTCTACCCCAAGGTAATTTGTCCAGAAATATCCAATAAAGCAATAGGAAACTTACAGTTACTGTCATGCATGTTTTTTTCCCCTAGAATTTTCTGTATATTATACATTGGAATGCAGGTGTATATCAAAAAACCTCATGTGTCTGGATTTTCAGTTACCTACATGTAAGCAAATAATTTTTTGAAGTAATAATGAAATTCAAAAGGAACAGAGAAATGCCATGCCAAAAAGCTGTATTTCAAATCTGATTGAAATAATAAACATATGTGAAAAAAATAAGCCATAGTTACTCACCTACGATGAGTAAGAAAACTACCACTGACATGTCCTGAGCCATCACATCCTGGTGTTGGACATGACATTCCTTCCGTCTTCACTGACTTCCAAGAGAACTGTGAGCCATTTAGGTACCCATCCTTTTGCCTTTTGGCAGCAAGAGGACACCCTGATGCACTGCGATGGGATGCATATTTCCCAGTTATATGACCCTGACCATCACAGCCAGGAACTGGACATCTGGATAGCAGATAGATGAGATAAACTTTATTGTCTTGACATTATACATGACAGCCTCAATAACAAAGTCTAAATAAACCTGACATGAAAAGGAAAGAATAATCCTACACTGTGGTGGCAAAAGTAGTCAAGATACCCTGAAGTGGGTAAAATTACAAGCAGAACTTTAGGATTTGAAGAAAAAGAAGCTCTTTGATAAATTCTAAGGAGACTAGCCAGTAGCCTCAGTTACAGCTGTTGACATTATGCCATTGAAACAAAAGGACTGAGATCCATATCTGAATTGCAGGTGTTTATCACAGCAAACATCACAGTGGAATTGAAATGTTTGCTACAGAGCTCTGATCAGCAGTAAAATTGTCCATTAAACCCCATAAGCATAAAATACTTAGTATAATCCTTGGTACATTTTATTTATAGGTATGGAACCCAAAGAAGACTTGTCTGAAGTCATGAAAACATCACGTATACACAGTTAGTTATGACGTGATCAGAGCACCTCATTAGAAATGCTGAGCTCATTTAACCACTCTTTGAATAGGAGTGATTATATCAAACTATGCTACAGCCCAGAGACCAGTGAAGGCAGTTCTGTGTATGGGAGCAGGGACAGGGACAGACTTGTACCCTGCAGGGTCCCTCCCCCCAGGATTTCAGGGGAGAGACACCTCTACAGTTCTGTATTCATCTGATGGTTTTCCTTAATTGGGAATCCCCTCCCACATTTGCTCTGTATTCTGCTAAAAACTAAATAACCAAGGTTAGATGGAACAGGTTAGAACCTTCAAAGTGAAATATTTAAAGAAAATGATGATAGATTTTTCTTCAGTGTGTTGCTACATAACATGTCTAAACTAAAGGCCAATTACTTCACTGTTTGTGAACTAAAATATTGGTGCAACTCTCCACTGAGGATCTGGTCCTGAATAGTCTAAGCAGTCAATAAGTCCACCATGTTCAGTGGCCACTGATATCAGCCCACCCTGCAAGAAGAAACCAAGACCTGTAGGTAATGATTTGTTTCTCTTGCAAACTGCATGAACAATGAGATTTGTTGCAGCAGTCTCATACAAACACTCAATTCCATAACTCCCTTTATTTAGCATGTATGGTTTGCCCATAGTATGCAAACATGTTTAAGGGGCATTCAGGAGATAAAGATCTAAGTGATTTTTTAATATCATGTGAAAATGAAGAATTTTAAACTATTTCTAAATTATAGAAGGTAGTATTCTTGCTAATGGCTGTATTCTTTGCTGAAAAAAACTCAGATACTAGACTTGCTCATAGAAATCAATGTGGTCCTCTGCTCTTGGGTAACTATCACACAATAAGATTTATGCCTTAAAAAAACCCGAAGATACATAATACCTTATAAAACACATGAAGGCCCTTTGACAATATTTGTTCTCACCTAATTGGCTCTTGGTCTTCTTTGTCTTCCTTGCTTTGTGCTATCCTGATTCCACTTTTCTTTGCTCGCGGACAGCCTGAAAGACTGTATGAAAGAAAACATTTTAGAATGCACTTTTTCATTCTTGGGTACACTCTACAGGAATAAGCTTTCTGTCTGAGAAACTGGCAGAATAGGCAATCCTGTCCAGTTTCCACAATCAAAGCTCAGGTGGGTTAAATGAGGAATGTTGCAGCAGCCACCACGAGGGGGAATCCGCGCGTGTGGGTTTGTGATGCACGACAGGACTGCTGGCGCTGTGCAGACCACACGCACAGGAACTCCCCGAGGAGTCAGGGAAGGCAGCTCTTAAACCCTCTGCCTAATCATTCCTTCAGCTGACTCAGCAGCAGCAGTGGCATTTTGAAAGGAATAGAAGCCAGTGTTTCAGGCCTGAGAGACATCATGTCCTCTATGTCTGAGAGGGACAGAAGAATAGAAAGAACAGGAGTATCTCTTCGTAGGACTAAAGATTTCTATTGGGAGCACATTAGAAACATTATCAAACCTTCTAAAACATCACATAAGAATCCTACAGAATGACTGAATAAAAACATGACAGAGCTCAGAGGTTTTAACATCTTCCAGAGAAGGAGTTCAAGTGCTCAGAATTTACCCAGACAGAAAAACTTGCTAGAGACAAAGTTATATGTTAAGCTAACCAATGTTACATTTAACTAAAGAACATTGTTTTCAACTACACAAGCTCATCTTTCTTTTGCATATGAAGAATTCATTGTAGAAACCACTTAGTAGACTTCACAATGACCTTAACAGATTTTTAAAGATTTTTTAGGTAGCTGGTATCTGACGATACAAGAATGTGGAAAAAAATCACGCTTTGTCCTCTATTTAAATGTTATTTCCATCTTAACTACCAACATTAATTAAAGAAATGCACCAGTAGAACATCTTCAAGTGTTGACACAAGAGACAAAGAAGTGTCACCAATGAAAAATTTCCCTAGAGAAAGAAATAAAATAGAAGATTAAATTTCTGTTTTCAGCATGACAAAAGGTACTTAAGTGTTGTGTAGATCCTGTCTTGACAAAGAAGAGACAGAAAAAGTGGTAACAAAATTTTCAGTTTTTTTGTCTTGTCAAAACCAGTGAGGACTGAGGGGAGGAAGCAGAGAAAGAGGTGATGCAACCACAGGCAGTATTCTGTGTTAGAAAATGAAGAACAGACAAAACCAGAGTTTACATACTGCAAAGTCATAAATAAGTCAGTTAAAGAAAGAGAGAAATGCTGCCACAAGGTTTTGGACAACATATATGATCTAGAAACTTTTAGTGAGATGCCATGGCTACATCTACAGTGTTAACTAGAAAGGACCTGGAACTGCTGCTTTGACCCAAGACCAGAAAGTTCACATTTGTAGAGTTAAGCTCTCTGTCTCTGCAAAGCAGGACAGCTACACCCATATTTGTTTGTAAAGAATAATCTGGACCCACATTGAGTCCCCAAAAAATCTCTTAGAATTGCCTGGAAGACTTTTAGTGGCCTGGGGTCAGTGTCATGCCAGGAATCATGTCAGCATTACTGGAGCAGACATCTTCACTCTAATGTATGGATCTGTGCTCTCATCCAATTTCATTTTTCATTTTAAATGTAACCAACCATTTTCCTTTTCAAAGCAAACAGCAGTTTATTCCAGCTTGCATAGTGGACACCAAAGTACTATAGTTCCTTGTGTACAAACTATATCTGAGAAAGCCTGTGCCAGTTAAGGACAATTTTCTTCAAAAAAAATAATGTTGTCTGTAAGAAAGAACTAGGAGGAAGTGAGTCTGAGGGATTCAGAATAAGAGGAGACTGGCTCTAGGGCAAGGGAAAAGTTCAGAGATAGGCTGGTTCACTGCCTGACATACAACCTGGTCTGCAGAAAGTGAAGGGGATGGGAGTTAAAAATACCCCTCCTTTATCTCTGAGACCAGTTGTACTCACTGTGCAAGAATAATCAGAATTTTCATCTGAAAAGTAAAGAGTTAATAGAAATTCCTCAGAAAGCAGTACTTTTTTTAGTATGTGTACAGATGGGTATACTTGTAGATGATGACATTTTCACAACAAAATCTGAACAAAGAATTTCTGCCTTGACTAATGATTTAAAGCTTTCTGCATATTAAATCAATTTAATTATCACCTACTTATTGGTATTTTGGTATATCATCTCTCTGCAATAGATCTTTCTATTCTGGCACTGTGATTTATTAGAATTTTAAGACCTTTCAGGTCTTCTAAACAGACATTTTCAAGACAGTTTCTGAGGCTATGATTAATTCATTTTTCCTCTGACAGCAGATCCATCGAGAAAACAGATGTCAAAGATGAGCCTTTGCTTAATTTTTTTTTTATCCTATAATAACCAAAGCTATTACAAGGTAAGCATAGTATCTCATTTCTCTATGAGTTTAATTCCTCATATATGATAACAAAAGACAGTGAGGGAAATTCAACAGCAGTACATGCTGCTGTAACTTCTTGCATAAATTGATGGGGTGTGTGGAACTGCAGAGTTAAGGCAGTGAAATCTGCCTCGTGTGTGCTTGCTGTTGAGCAGCCATTTAAAATACAGATGATACCCAGGCATCTCGGCAGCCCTTCAGGAGAGAAGTTTGTCATTCCCTTCCTTCTGAAACTGAGAGGGTGGTAACTGATGATATCAAATACAAATAAAAATGCTAACTCAGATGCAGACAGAGCCAAATGCTAATTTGCAGTTTGGGAATTAGAAAGCCCAACTGACAGCATGCTGTGGGGTCTTTCACGCTCCAGAGCTCCAGATTTAGGCTACTGGTTTTCTGCCCTTTAAAAGATTTCATTTTGCCAGCCTCCCACCTCAGAAATGGCCTTGACAGCTATCATGATCTGAACAGGGTAAGGCTGGCTCTGTGTAAATGTGACAGGTTTCCTGGGGACATCTGTGGATTTAAGCAAAGAAAATGTTACTTCACAGACTACGAGTCAGTGCTTCTGTGCCTGCAGGCAGCCAAAGACATGGGGCTGCCTGCAGGCCTTTTTGGAAGAGAAATGAAGGAGTTATGTGGTCAATATAGACATGGTGGCATTTCAAAAGGCTGCATGTGTTATATCCCAATGGACTGGACAAATAGCATATCTCTTTGTTTTGTAAAATTACTTTTTGTATCTTTATATGTACTTAATTATGCTGCACAATCAAATGAAAACTTGGTCTAGTAGTCATCTGCAAAAATACAAGAATGTAAGAATTTACAGACAAAAGGAGGTAACACCATTCAGCTCATGGTCCAGTCCAGTTCAGTCCTATAGTGGCCAGGAGACAATGCACAGGGAAAGGGAATAAAAAATGAGCCAACATTCAGTGATTCTCCCCTGCCAATCTTGCCAGCTTTCAGGTTTCTTGTTAGCAACACTGTTCTTCTGCATCTTCACTCTCCCACCTGCTTCTGGTTAAATAGATGATCAGACACATAAATAGCTTCCCTGAAGTTGGGGTAGAGTTACACCAAGCATAATGTTGGTAGAGCATTAGCTGTTAATTTACATATAGTGAAATGTAGTTCTAAATTTAACCTTAAATCCCTCTGAAAGTGTGATTTAATCTCCTGCATCATGTAAGTGCTTTTAAAATGCTTTTATCTTCTCCTTTATAATGTCATTTGTACTTCTGATGTTTAATGCTGCATTACAGAAATCTATGTTGTGATGTTTAATTTTCACAGTACATAAAATATGGTATGTTCCCAATCTCTTATTTTATTTATGTTTTGACTTTGAATTGTTTGTTTCTTTTAATGAGAATACATTTAAACTGGGAATTTGTGTATTGACTAGTTATAGCCAGTTGTAAAACTACAGGGACTTGGTAAAGAAAGGAAATATCCAGACTCAATAGTACTAGCCTCTGTGGGAGTAAAGAGCCTTTACTAACACAAGAGGGTGGACTACCCTAATATTCACTGTTATTCTTTGATTAAACAGTAGATAGATATTCACAAAATATGGCACAGCTCTTCTCTACTGATGTAGCTCTGTAATAGCCACAGGGGAATTGCTAATTACACAACATTTATACCATTACCTCTACAGTGGTACCACTGTAATTGATCAATATCCTAATTAGTGAATGAGAAGTGTTCTTTGGCCCTTGGTAAAGTTATAGTTTATGCAGTTAAGGTAACAGCTTTCATCCATAAATTTCTCTTTCCATTCTTCTTGCTGGATGTAGTACAGTGTGTTGCAATTTAAGAACAAGCCAAACTTTTTCTCTGAAATATACTAAAAAGACTGTTGCATATTAGATGAAAGAGGGTTAAAGCTGATAAGGCTTCATCTGGGAGAAGAGGTGAAGAACAGGATCCAATTTTGCATTTCAATGAATATGAAGTGAGACAGGAAGAAACTGACACGAAAGTTCAGGAAATACAATTCGTAGGGAAAAAAAATGAAGGAGTAGGATTTGAGTCCAGGCTGCGAAGAGTTAAGTGTTGTTCAGAATGTAAAGTAACAAATAAGAATGCTGAATTGCTTCCTTGGGCTGCTAGAGAAGGTAGAAAAACTGAATTTATTTTGCACAAAGACTTTGCTAGATATTAGTAAAAATATTCCCACCTATTTGGATAGTGAGTGATGCTGAAGCTGAGAAATGTTATTCATTAACGGTTAATATGAGTTAGACCAACACACGTCTGTGCAGCACTCAATCCTACTTCATTATTTAGAGAGTGATTAGGTCAGTTGAGATACCTTCTAGCCCTGCAGTTATTTGGTTTAAGTAACAAAAACTTGTCTTTACATACCTTCGATGAGAAGCATAATTTCCAGTAATATGTCCAGAGCCATCACACCCAGGGGTGGGACACCTAGAATAACAACGGAAGAGACATCAAGCAGTTACTGACAGGAAAGATATAACTTCCCATTTAAAAATATTAATTGGCTCAGTCCTTGCTTCCTCAGGTGCCAGCCTTTGGGACCCCTAACCATTTCTAAACCTGGGCTTAATTCCACACCAGGGACAAACATAGTTTTTCATTCATAGAATGTTTTTGTTTGCTACTCCTCAGTTTTCCCACTCAAATGCTTCCTGGATATCTCAAGTACAGGCAGGTTAGTGGAGACTTCCCAGCAATCCAGCATCCTTACACCGCCAGGAATGAGTAAGGTTGACAGCAAATGGACTATCCCCATGGTGTAGGCTTAGGTAGTGGCTAACATTTCAGCAAGTAATTTTCTTTTCCACTGGAGCTATTGCTCTAATCCCACTGCACAGTGTCATGAGGTCGCACCATGAAGAGACCCCTTCACCTCTCCATGAAGCAAAGGAAATGTGTAGACAAGGAAGTAATGCTGGCCTCTTGCAGAGAAATGGTAACCCACCCAAATACCAAGCTACAGCACCAGACAGAAATGGTACAGTGGAATTTCTAACGGTGGAATGACATTAGAGCCATCAAAGAAAATAAATGTTTTTTTCTACATTGCAAAGATGATTGAGATCATCACAGAAAAAGCTACATTAGAATGCTAAGAAAAATCATTAGCTGGTATATGAACTGCTATACTAAATCACAGAAAAGACAAAGAATTAATATGCATTTTACTGAACAGACAAATGGTATTTGAATTCCAAAAAGTCACTTTTCTTGAGCCTGAGTTTTGAATTTTAGCCATGCTATTTAAAGCTTCATTTGGAGAAAGCATTCAAATTCAAAAAAGCTTGCTCACAGATTCAGATGTTGCATTCTAAAACATTAGATTTCCATAACATTGAATTTTTTCACTGTTTGAATCAGGAGTTCATGCAGACTTTGGCTTTCACCCTTTAGTTATGTGTGTGCTTTCTTCAAAGTTGGTACATACTGGTAAACTTTTGTTTCACAAGGTTTCTGCAGAGACTTGAACATTTCTTAAAATCAGTAATTAAGCAACCCACAATTCAGTGCAATGGAATTGTCATGTTCCATTAAGCTGAATTTTAGCTGTTTTAACCTAGTAAGCACTACTTCTGAGACGCTCCACAGGGCCAAACTTCAAACCTGATTGTTGCTACCTTGAAAGACATAAATTAAACTGCAATGTAATCAATGAAGTTCCCATATAATCTTCATCTGCACCCATTCAGTTATTCTATAGAAAACATTAAAATATGGTAGCAGTTCTCAGGTGTGAGCTGGTAAAACTTGTGGGGTTCCCTACAACCCTGAAGTTTCTCTTCTTCATCCCAAAGAAGCTTTGGACAAGAAATCTAAACAACGTGCTTAGAGACAATTCTCCTTCTCTCTTGCTTTGTCTTTGCACAGCACCAAATACATAACTCTGATCTTGCAATGAAAGTGTTTTAATGTGGCTCTTAATATCTTTAAGACCAACATAGAGGTTGACATCACACATCCATCTTTCTGCTTATAGAAAGATAAACCCCATAATTTCTGCATAAATCCTTCTGATATCAATTATGAAAAAATACGATCCTTGATAAAGGAGTCATAACTCAGTCTGTAAGGCTCTTACCCTTCATTCTTTGTTGTGGTTGATCATGGCTAGCATTACCTTCGGTTATTTCTTTTTAAAAACTAAGAGGTCGGGGCATCTTATGTGAACAGTCTTGTAATTTAAATACTCTCTCTCTATATATTCTCATTATTTATTTTTATTTTTAGGCAAATGTTTTGAGATCTAAAGAGAGACAATCTCTTGCTTCATGTGGGTTGGTTTTTTTCATGCTAGGTAGCTTCAGTACTTTATAATGCCTATTTTGTATTTCCATCAAGACTTGCTGCATCCCTGAAGCCTCTAAGATGCTGAATCAAAAGATATGGGGATAAGAATTAATTAAAGGAATTGACTAAATTTTGGCTCTAAATGTCCATGGCACTTGAATGAATAAAGGAGGACCTGGAGCTATGGGACTATTCCACTACAGACTGTCTGAGGTATTACAACGATTTCTTCTTTATGAACCCATGATTTGAAGCCACCATTTTCCTCTCCAGACTTTCTATCCTTTCAAGGATAAGCTACTAGAAAAACTGAACAATGTTCTTCTCATCTTTTCCAAGGCTCACAGGCAGCATGATTAATAATGTCTTAACAAACAGGATTTATAAGATGCAGCAGTATAGCCCATCAGTCTCAAAATAAGACCATTGCACCTCAACCATTTGGACAGTCTTACACTATTTAAAAGCTAGCTTATTTCTGTGTAATTAAAAAAAAAAAGGCAACTGAAGCTAAAGAAGAAGTAATCCTGCTGTAAATTTAGTATCTTCAGAAACAGCTTTGCACAGTTCCTATCAGTTTAAAATCCTACTTTTGATTAAACCAGATGAGATCTTTATGTTGGCAAGGATTTAAGAAAGACCTTTATAATTTTGATTTTGGCACTATAATATTTGTTTTCAAATATCATAAGCTTATATTTACCTTCATGTAACAGACGAAATGAGTGTTTAGTGCAGTTGGTAAGAACATTTTAAAATTCTGAAACACTTCTATTTCTTGATGTTTCCATTCTATGGGAAGTGCCTCTAAGAATGTGACACATAGGATGCAAATATGCAGCAGTTGTTACAACTATGAAGCTATTACAATATTTACTTGCTATCCTAAACAGATTAGATAAGGAGACAACACCAAGTTCTTGTGCTATTGGAATTGATAGTCTGTATTTTCCAAATGTCTGAGCACATGTAAAACTTGCACATACCTTACTACTTCATTTACTACCCATTCATATTTCACATAGTCAATCATATGTACATACAACAATGCCAGAAAAATGTATGCACAGGTGCTTGTAAGAGGCAGGTGATGTGAAACTTTGAAAATGACTATCAGAATATGTGGAAAAAGAGAGCTGCAGTTTTCCTTGCTTACTTAAGTAAATCTAATATGGCAGGATCAGAAACTCATTTGTAGTATCTACATAATAGCTTGCTGCAGCACAGGAAATATTTGAGTACTGTAATGAGGGACGTGACAAAAGGAACTGACTCTCTGAAGAGTGAAGTTCAGGACAGCACTTGATTACAAATTCAGGGCATCCAGTAAAAGAAAGGGCTTGTCAGGGAAAGGGGAATGCAGTTAGCAGTGCCTTAATGTCCCATTCATTTCACAGACGATCCCAGAGAAGCATTTTTTTTGGAAAATAAACAGAAGCAGAAAGTAGGGCAGGCAGCAGAACAACAACAGCTGTGGCAGCTGGATTCAGTATTGGGCTTAGATTCAATAGCAGGAAGAAAAAAGGTGGGAGTTAAATTGAGAAAAACACACTTAAGCTCTGCTACTGATTCTTCACCATGGGAAGATTGAAGGTGTGTGGCAATTAAAACAAACTTCTGGCAGCCTGAAGAAGTCGGGGATGTTCAGGACTGGGGAGGAAATGGATGCAATGCCCAAATGAGCTCTGGGAGGGTTGGTCCAAATGCCAATGGTTGAAAGTCTTGTTGAAACCTGAGCTCACAAGACCCCAGCTCTCACCAGCATAGCACATTACAAATAAGAACCATATTTAAACCTGTATTCCTAGGCTTTTATCTAGGTCCACAGGAGCAAGATAAGCTTACATGTAGTACGCATACTTAGTTTTACAGCTTTACTAGCATGAGAGCAAATAGGATTTTACACAAAGTGCAGAGACAGAACTGCAATAGTTTTGTCCTCATTATTGTTTATGACTTTGACTTACTTTTAAAATTATTTTAAAACAGAAATTAGATCCAAAACATACTGATAAAGGCATAAAAAGTACTTCAGCATTTTACTTTTGTGCTGAGGATATCAGCTCCCATGGAAAAGAATTAAACCATCAATTTCTTTCACACTGGCCAATTAAAATGACTTCCTACAAAATACCTTTCATCACCCATCATTAGTAAGCTGATGTATCAGCACTAAAGATTGATGTTATCTTTACTGCTTAGTTTACAACACTTAGTACCTACTACATTGTGCATCCAATCTTCCCTCATGAAGAAAGTGAGGATAAGTATCAGTCTATCAGAGAGAATATCCTAATAATTACTAATTAACTATTTAAAGCTGTAACTATTTAAAGATGAAGCTAGCAAAAGAAAAATCATATTGAATTGAACAAGGGAATAAATCAGGAAGTTGTGCAAAAAATCAGAATGGCTCTTCAGAATGCAAAAGAACTGGGATAAGTAGAAAATTTTATCTTTCCCATAGTTTTATTTTGACCAAGCTGTCAATCTATACAGTAGAGGTGTGATTTTCTACTGAAGATTCAGAAAGGCTAGAGAAATATAATTGTTTCCTATGGGATTTTTTTCATAGCAGAATGTAGAATTTTTTATTGTCTGGTGGTTTCCATCGATTTGAGATTCTGTTTTATTTGACTGAAACACCAGGAATGGAATTCATAGGTTGGGAGGCTGGAAGACAGACACAATAATACTTGCATTTCTATTTTTTTGTCTGAATTTCTGAGCATTTTTAAAAACATTACTGGATAAAATCTCACAATACTGCTTTGGAAAAGGGAAGGATTTGGCAGAAGAAAATTGGAGGATAAAGAGTCTAAATTACACAGAAGAGAAAAATATGCTAGAAGTATAGATTCTTATTCACTGTTGTTTGCAGCTGAAAAGCTGTATGTCTTCTGAAACTGCACGTGGATTCATAAATTATTGTGGGTTTTTTTTTTTTTCTAGTGAGGTGGTTGCAGAACAAAAGGTTACAAAAGTAAAATTGTAAAGAAATTGTGTTTGCAGTTCCCTGAATCGAACATGTGAGAGAGGAGAAAAAAAAGGAGTGGGCAAGAAAGGGAAGGGATAAGAAGAAGCTCTGTCAAATTAAAAACAGCATTTTCTGTGAGGTATAGTGAGTTTATTGTGTGTTTGTCCCTTTATGAATTTGAGGGCTTGTCAAAAATGGCAAGTTCACAGCTTTTGACAAATAACACCTCCCTTTAACTAGTTAAGAGGCCAAAAGAGAGAACAAGCTTTCCTCCAGTTCCCTCCTTGCCACTCACCACTAAGCTGCAGGGAGCACTCCAGGGTGAGAAACAAGATCATGAACAGAGCTGTGTGGTCCTCAGCACAGATTTTTGGCCACAGGTGTGTCAGTAAGTCAGTGCTGTGGCTGTTGTTACAAAAACACCACTTTAGCAGGAAATGGACACAGCAGCAACTCATTTTGTCCTCTTGCTTCTGAGTAGTCACAGCAATGCCTCCCAGCCATTATTGTTCTAGCCACCTCTGTGAAAGTAATCTGGATGTGTAAATATCTAAAAATCTTATTTTCAGGCCCAGGTATTTTGGTAGATTGTCAAGCTCTAATTATGTATGTGAAGTGGGAATGCTGCTGATTCTTTTCCTCATAATGGCACAGAAAAGCGATTGTCTCTTCTAATTCCAGTAGGAATACAGATATTTTCCACTTTAACTCTATGGTCTTTTATTGTTTAACTTTACCATAGCATTTGATTTCTGAATTCCAGTGATAATACTTTCTTTTGATGTCTAGAAAAAAACCCTCTGCCTATAGAACCTATCTGTGATCTGGCAATGAAAAACAATTTCATTAGGATGGATTTTTTTTCTCTTAAATTTCCTTCAGTGAGGTGCCACATCTACATACTTCTTTGCTCTATTTTACTCCTTCCGTTTTCATTCCTGGTGCCTCTTTCACCCTATTCTCAATCTGCTATCCTTTTCCTGCAGTGCTCCATAGTTTGCTTTCCATCCATCCTCCTCTCCAGTATTTCTCTCCTGCATTCTACTCCCTCATTTCCCCAAACATTTTCTTCTTCATCGTCTCTTCTTGACTCTTTAAAATTTTCTTTCTCTCTGTTTTGCTTCTTTTATTTTCTCTGTCCCCTTTGGCTGGCATCTTCAATCTCTGATTCTCTCTCATCCTTCCTCCTTTCAAGATCTCTAATAACCTTGAAGTTGACTCTTCTTCTTTCCTCCTTCATATTTGTTGTTTTTTTCCCATTATCTTTTCTTTCATCACCTTTGTTGTCCTCCTGCTCTTTTCTCCCAGCTGATTTTATCATTCCTGCTGTCTGCATTGCTTGTGGTCCTCTCTCACATTGCTGAAATGACTGGGTACACATTGTGCCCTTGTGTCAGAGGAGAAAGTGCTGTGGGTGAAACCTTAATACAGAATTTATCAGCTGTCAAGACTCAATGAGTCAGTTTAAGTATCTTGCCCTCTTTCATTTTTATTAAAGTCCTTGTGAGCTTTATCACTGGCTTCAAAAGGAGCAGAACCTAACTGGCTAACACTGGACACTTCTGGAAATAGCATTCAGAGCTCATTTAAGATCATTTGAATTGGTTCAAGAGGCAACATAAACTCTGAGACAGTCATGCAGATAATGAATATTTCAAGGGGATCTTACATCTATGGTTTCAAGTTCAAGGCTAAATTTATGTTCCAATCCTCACAAATGTACCTATAATGACCAAGCAAAGTCAGACCCTTATAAATATCAAAGGTTCATAAAGATGCATGGTAAGTAAAAAAAAAAGTTAAATTTAGATTCATATGTTAAGTATTTCTTTCTATTTGTTCTACCTAGAAGGAGTACTCAATCACTGAAATTTAGTTTTATCAAAAGTGTTAAATATTACTTCTCCACATGTAAAATACTGCTATCATTTCTCACTTAGCAGAATGCTACTGATATAGCAGGTCTCACTGGAGGTAATAGGGAAATTTAAACACCAAACCCAAAGCATATATAAAGGAAGAGGATTTCAGGAAATGACAAGAGCCAGCAAGATCAAAAGACTGTGGTGGAAGGGCAAATGGGTGAATTTAGAAAAATCTTTTTTCGTCTTGTCAGGGTTTCTTTTGGCATTGGATCCAATGCAGTTCCAGAAAGAGCAGGCAGGAGATCAGGGGATCCAAACAAGGATCCCTCCTGGTGAGGCATTACCAAGTCCTCTCAGAAGACACTGGGAGAAGTACAGATTGGAGGTCAGAAAGAAGCATAGAATGGAAAGATTTGTTATTGCCACCTTCATTGTACAGTCTTTGTATCCATGAAGGGAGGAAGCCAGGCCTGTGGAGCTAGTCCAGGCATGAGACTAAAATAATTTTGGCTCAGAGGCTTCATGGAGTAACTTCAGTCTCTTTTATCTCTGCAGAGAGATTGCTCTGTCTCTTTCTCTTTGCCTCTAGAAATCCCCAGCAACTGAATGGTTCTGAACTAGGGCTGGCTGATTGCATACTCCTCTCCTCAGATAAAATTTAATTAATTCCCTGATTTACTGCATGTACTGTTTTTTCTGTCCTTAGCTGCTGCTATTATCTATATTGCACTCCTGCATTTTTTTAACTGTGTGGGGGTGAGAAAGAACATGATATGTTTTTTAATTACATTGAAATCCATTTTCCTATAAGCAGTGTAAAATGCATCATGCTGGCACATAAAATATTACCTTGCACTCGAATGCACAGATACACAGTGAGTTTAAATTAATTATATTGCTTTAGAAAAAATGTTCCTGTGCCTTCCGTTACCACCTCTGCATGCTGCCTGTTTTGCTACCAGTCAGGGCTTCCCAGCTTCCCAGCAGCAAGTGCCATGACGTGCTGCCCGCTGTTCTCACATCTAGCACCAGCACAGACCCCCCTAACATGCCAGTTGCCAAAGGCAGGGTATGTGCCTAATGTGAAATAGCTTCTGTGCACCACCCAGGGGGTGCTCTGTGCTCAGAAGCTGCCAGGGGGAAGCTGTGAATCAGTTCTCCCCTGGGCACCTCGCCCACGCTTTCTCTCCTGCCAGCATCGCCTGCCTTGGAGGCAGCACAGGGCAGCTGCAGATCCCCTCCCTGCAGCAGAGAGCACTTCCTGGCACCACTGATGAATCAGTTCCAACATATGCAAATTCAAATGTTCATTTCCAAACAGCTCAGCCTTTGGAAAAAAAAAAGCTTCATTAGTATATGAAGGAATAACACAAAATGATGGAGGCACAGAGAAAAATGCAGTAGCAGATAGCCTTAACATGCCCTACAACTAGGAACAAAGCCATGCAGATTCTCTTGTCTCCTAATAGCATTGCTGTAAGCCTGTGCTCAAAAAAATAAAATTAACCAAAAACCCACAATGGCTTTTTTCAGTAAATATATGTGGACACATTTGTCTCTGAAGAAGAATGTCCTATTCTTGGTTGTTCTATTAATATGGGAACCACTAAGCCTCTCAAGAATATCTGCCACGCAGTCACCACACAGCAAGATTGGTCCAGGTTTGCCAAACAGCCAGTGACACGATTTCCATAGCTCCCTCCATGTGACAATGGGTCCAAGTGAAGTACTTGAAGACTAACACAGGAATAACATTTTGCTATTCTTCACCTTGAAAGGTGTCTTCAAAAGCTCATATAACCAGTCCAACTTTTCTGTTTATGATGTAAATGGGAGTTTTAGCTCAAAATTAAATTAAAACTAGGCTGAATGTGGAGTACTTTGAAAATTCACTCTTTAAGTAATTTTTCCCCTGATAAGAAAGATCAACTATAGTCAGTAAACTGGTGGTTACCTGAACACCTTAAAAGTATCAATAGAATTTTTATCTCTATGCTGCTGCCTCTCCCATGCTCTGCTCTTTTGTGCTTTGTATATCTTGTCCTAGGTGAAGCAATTACCAAAGGGCCTGATGGGCACAGCAGCATGACCTCGAAGCTGTCATTTCCTGTGAGTTTCCTGGAGGTGTGGAATGACTGCAAAATCGATGCATCTGGAATACTCAAAAAAGTCAGTGTCACAGCAGGGAATGCTGAGAAAAGCTACCAGATTAAGATTGCCAAAAGCAGAGGAAGAAAAGACTACCAGCTTTCATGTAGTCAGTGGCCTTAACAATCCACTGAAGCTGTTGGTAGGAGATTGGGCACAAGACAACATTAGCCATTCCTTAGATATTCTATTTATCTGTTCCTTGTTCAACTTGTGCGTGCACAAACAACAAAGAGAAGAATTTTACCAGATCATGGGGAAGGAGAGAGTTGGATCAAATGGATAGGGGAAAAAAAGACTGAGTGGGAAGGATGGAAAGAATAAGAGCATGAAGAAAGTCCAATTTATATATTCTTCAAAATGGTGTATGGAATATAAGTATGTAAGACCGAGCTTAAGAAATATTTCTACACCTATATAATTAAGAAAAAAGCAAGAGTCCTGCCTCTGAGTTCTCTCAGCCTAGCATTATAGCAAAGACATAAATTAGTAGGATTGTAAACATCTCTGAGTTATCTGGGAAATATACCCAGGGCAGCATGACAGCTAAGAAGTTTGCAAAAAACCCCAAGCCCATTAAAATAATCTGAGTGACAAAAAATGTAATGGGGCTGAGATTTTCTTCACTATTAACTTTTTTCTTCCACTCCTGTTTCAAAAAAGCAATTAAAACATGACTTTCACCGCACATTCAGAAATGCTAGGTAAAAAAAAATAGTTTGGTGTAAAATGTGTTTAGGTGACTAATTGCATCTTAAGGCTGAGAGTTACATTTTGCTCCCGATGCAGTCATGACATTGTGCTCATCAGTAACCTTGAGAAGTGCTAATGTAGCACTTCTTATGCTGGATGGACATTTACATGTCTTCTGCATGTCTGTGTTTCTCTCTGGAAACATATACTATCCAGTAACAGGGACAGGCTAACATTTGGATAAAGGGAGCAAACTCAAGAGTTTCGCTTTCCCAGACAGATAAAGCAGATTTACTACTTTCTATCTTGGGGTGAAGCGTCTACAGCAAATGAGCAAAATACTCCAGTTTTCATTTCATGAAAACAAGCAGCTTTTCCCCTCTAGGCCTAAAAACATTTGTCAGAAGCCTAAGTGAAGAAATATGAAAATACTGAGTGTGAATTATATCAGACTGTGAGAGGCAGTCTGGTCTAGTAAGAAGGCTAATGAACAGTACAGCTAAGGGAAATCCAGTTTTGTTACTGATTTTCTGTGTGACTTTATACTAATTCTTGAAAACTTCTCAAACTTGCTCTAATTTTTCATCAGGCTGACTTAAGAGTCATTTTAGAGCACAAATCTTAAGTATAACCTCACTGTTGAGTGCTAAGTTATCTCAGACATGCATATTTAATTCATACTGAAGGGAAAATTCTCTAGTGAGAGCCTAGTTATGAACCTGTCTGCAAGGAGGACAGTTGGGCAATACCTCAGTTTTGCCTATCCCTACAAGTATTCCACCCTACTGCCTGGAGGCAGACTCCACTGGTAGACACTGGGCAGGCAAACCAGATGTAATGAAGAAACACTTGGGAGGATACCATGTTTTTGTTTTCTTCCCAGTACTCTGAGAACCACAAACGCTAAGGTGAAGGTTTGCACTGCTACAAGGCGTTGCCAGATGGTTTTGGGCCTGAAGGACTTGATATCCAAGACTGAGGAAGTCAGCTTGCTCATTTTTAGGAAAAAAAGAGTAAGGGAATCTTACTGCTGTCTAGGAATACCAAATAGTGGATAGGATAGTGGGCTGAAGACATGACAGAAGTTTTCTCAGAAGTTTTCTCAGAGCTGCATGGCTGAAGGACAGCCTATACAGAGAAAACGTTCAGCATGAGAAAGCCAATTAAATGAAAGAAAAAAACAAAACCAAAAAAACAAAATCAAGAAAGAAACATCACTCTAATCAAACACTGGAATAGCTGTGGGAACTCTAACCTTGGCAGTACTCACAACTTGACTGGATAAGGTCCTGAGCAACCTGTTCCAACTTGAGTTGGTATGAGCAGGAGCTTAGACTAGCTAATATTTGGATATCCCTGTCCACATGATTTTATAATTCTGTAATGCATCTTAAAAGCTGTATTGGAGAGAATACTGTTTGGCCTCCTATTGGCAGTACAGATGCAGCCTTTAGTTAGAGACTATTCCAGAAAGATGAGGCACTATCATTCTACTTGATTCCAGTCACTTCTGGATAGTTCAAGTTCAACCATCAGCAAATTTATCTGTATGGTTTTATAAATTCAAAATATTTGTGTATTTCTTTGTACATGTTCTTCTCAACAACTGAAAGGGAGGATTTTGAAGCCCAGCCTGCAGAGTTAATGAATGTTCAGAAATTCTTAGTGTGGTAGATGAAGTGGATCACAGCTAATTTCCTGATCAGTGAGAGGGACTGTGAACCCAGGGTAATACTCCCAGCTTCTACTCTGAGCATCTGTCTGCCTCTGCTTCGGAGTTGAATGGATGTTGAATCTGTAAGGATGCTGCAGCTCTCTGAGTAGCAGTAAAAGAAACAACGAAGCTGATAGCACAGTATTCAATAACCTGAAATTGGTGTCATTTCACCCTAACCTGTCAGACTGGATGAGGCAGTTTGCACATTACAAGAACAAAGGAGACATCCTTTCAGTGAGGGCAGGAAACTCTGATAAGACCATTAGAACTGTTTCAAGCTAAACTCTTCATTTTTCTATTGGAATCTGAGACTGTATTGAACAGCACTTAAGTAATAATTCCAGTTCCATGCAAGTGTTCCAAGGTATCATTAAGTAGAGCACCTGAGAATGAATTGTGCTTTTCATTGTCATGGGATATGCCCTCGTGTCTTTTCTTACTCTGGCCCTCCTTTCTTTCTTCTCAGTTAACAAAGGCAGAAAGTCCATGCTTTTGTACAATTTCCCCTTCTGCAACTCCCATAGGACAAGGCAGTGCAAGCTTCCTGTAAACATTTCATGAAGGAGCTACATGAGGTTTGCAGTCTGAGAGCTGCAGAAATGGTTTCCCAAGCAGCTGCACAGTGCAGGCAAGTTGGAGGTTACAGCCTGGGATAAAGGCCTGTGCAGGACAATGGCCCCATGTGGCTGCATGCAGTTCTTGGGCTCTGCTGTATCTCAGGGCACAGAGCTCCCATGCACCACTGAGTTAGAAAAGCAAGTGAGAGGCTAACTTTGCCTTACATTACTTTTACAAGAAGAATTTCTTCTGATTTTTTTTAAAGCAATAAACTTCCAAAATTGCATCCTGTTTTAGTGTGGTTATAGTCAAATAACCCTGAGCATCTATTTACTGCTCTTTAGTCTGATTTCTGATTGACTTGGTTAGTGTTGATACAAACCTTGTCTAAACTTTGATTAATACTTTTCTTTTTCCAGGCTGGTGAAGAAGGATAATTACTTTCTATTACCAGAGTGAATGTTTACATCTTCTGGTCAAATTCTGCGAAAATATTTTTTAAAATAGTCATGATCCTTGCAATCATTCCTGCTAATTAAAGGCCCCTTGACATGTATTTGTAAGAATATTGCATGGGGGAGGAACCCAGCTGCAACAAAAATTCTCTGTTTTGATTAGCTCAGAGGTTGGGATCCTCAGCTATACATGAAATGGAAGCAGAACACCTTATTAACCTTCTTGCATGAAGTAGAGATAGGCATGATACAACTTAGCACCCATCCAGCTGTAGGAAAACCACTAATTTCATGATTAGTATAGGATCAGAGGAAGGTCAACTGTGGTATAAGTTATCCAGCAAACTACATCTTACAGAAATGTCTCCCATGGATTGCCGCTTCCCAGTACTTATTGTTGTCAACTGTATCTCTTGCAGAGAATGTAATCCATTGGCATTATCTTTAAAAACAGCCAATTTCCCCTTTTTATGGTGAGGGAAGTTTGTAACAAAAAACATCCCTTGGATAAATATCTTACTCATTACATTTACTTTACCTTTGCAAGGAAGTATCTTCATTGACATGAACAGACAAAAAGAAGTTTTTCTTAACCTTAAAGACACTACCTTCTGAATTTTAAGATGGAATAAAAATATTTTTGAGATTTTTCTTGATTATGTAAGACCTTACATGAAGATATAAACACATCTGGTCTGTGATACATGAACATGGACAAGAATTTTGCAAAAATTGGAGCTATGCAGTCCTGATGTGTTTGCCTATTATGATTTGTGAATCAGCAGCACTTACTCTGGCTTCAGTAGAGTTAACAAAAAAATGAAATTAAAATTAGGTAAATCATTATTAAACACAGTATTCTGGATAATAGTTTTGCATACAAATTTTGCAGAAAATTACTTCTCATTGGATTGAATATCAATAGTTTTTAATTTATAGAGGTTTATTTCATTGAATTCCAACAAAAATTTCGAACTTTCTTACCAATACATGACTAATTAAACTTTAAAAATACTCTTTTCTCTAAAAACAAATAATGATAGGACTCTCTCTCTATGACAGTATCAACCTGAAACTGGTTTTGTCAAGTGGAAGAAGTGCAAACTCTGTATGGAATTTGTCCCTGTAATACTGTTCTCACTCCATTAAAAACATGCTGCTCAGGGAAAGCTTTTCAAAGTTGCAGAACATAATCTTGGATCCTAAGCCAGCTAAAGAGAGTGGGAGGTGTTCTACTGACACAGTTGCCCAGAGATATTGTGGGTGCCCCAGCCCTGGAGGTATTTAAGGCCAGGTTGGATGGGGCTTTTGAGTAACACAGTCTGGTGGGAAGTGTGCCTTCCAACCCAAACTTTCCTATGATTCTAATACTGAAAAGGATTTCGGATTAGGTCTCAATAAAGAATTAGAACCACTGAAGGACTTTTCCTGTGAATGGGAATGTTGAGGATTAAACTTTACTTGGTTTAAAAAAGTAAAGAAAAAAAATTCTGAATAATTTCATTCTTTCAGATTCTTCACAGTCAAGTCACAAAAGCTGTATTCGGTGTTATTCAAAAGCAAGGCCCTTGGCCCTCCTTCATTAAACCTATACTTATAGAAAATACTTACGCTTTCCTGACAGATGTTTCTTGATTAGAGCATCAGAAGAAAACAAACCACCACCTACAATGGTTCCTGGAGAAGCCTTGAGGAGAAACCCATGATCTATCACTTTAAAAAATTATTCAGTTATTTTCATATAAATTTTTATGATTTCCTTAGGGTTTTTTTTCTGTAATTTTTTTACAACTCTTCTTTACAGTGAACAAACACAGTGATTTTTCTCTGCAGTGTCCGGCATAACCAACATTTACAGCTTTTAAATTAAAATCTATTTGTGAAGCGCCCAGCAGCTACTGAGTTCAGTCCCTATTAAAGAGTAACTCTGGGCTTTAGAAGAAAAACATACAAATATTTGTAAGAAATTATGAAGATTTAAAAAATTTTTTACCTATTGTCTGACATCAAGTCTGATTCATAACTGAAATAGGGATTCTGATCATGGAGTCAAAAACAATTTTTTTTTTTTACCTATTAAACTCTGAATTCAGGATTCAGTAGATTGCATTTAATGCATGGTCATTTTATTTATTTTAGCTATCATCAGTTTATACAAAAAATAAAAAACCCTAAGATCATAGTTTTACTGGTAAGTTAGGATTTTGTAATTCTTCTTTAGAATACTTTTTGTGTGGACCACATATTCAAGAAAAGTGCCAGACTGACCTAGGAAAAATAGTTCTCTACCAGTAAGAAAGTCTATGACTTGGTTTTCTTATAAACTGCATTTGTATGTTTTGATTCTTTTCCTACTTAATATAGAAGAAAATACTTGGGTATCTAATCTCTTTGGAATAAATTATAGCTCTTTTAACTGATTATATATTTTCATAATGATGTCCCTATTAATTTGCAGTCTGAAAATTTGGAAACTAGGTTTGTCTTGGTGTACTCTTAACTGGAGCCTGAAGAAGGTGTTTTCAATATCACTCTGAATGACTACTGTACAGCTTGCTTTCAGAATGAAACTGTCAATACCATAACTATGGAAACTACATCTTAAATACAATTTATTTACACTAATTTTTTGAAGAGTCTGTCTTTTTTCCTTTTTTTTTTTCCCACAGTCCAAAAAATAATACCTAATAATAGTAACGTGCTTATACCTCAGTCCTCCTCTGCCTCCTTATTACAGCAAATATATACTGCTGAAGCTGAGTACAGTGCAAGCACAGTCAAGCATACAAAAATAATTAATGATGGCCAGTGTTAAAGTACTTCTCAAAATTTAAGGTTGTTTCATACAACTCAGGCCATGCTGAAAGAGCACAGTGTTGTTATCTGTGGAAGGAGAGAAATCAACAGACTTTGAAGCAGTGGAAATCTTGTGTGTGTTAGGGTAGAAGAGCAGTTTTTTACATGCAGATGAACAAATGTAAATTCCACTTACTGGGAATACAAAAAATATTGTAAAAGAAGATTATGATGATGTGTTTATGAGGGATATGGGATATTTTAGAGATATAAAACATTGATATAGATACTACAGTGCTGCAAAAAATGTGTGTCACATAAAGTCCCAATAGTACTGAGATAAAAGTAAAGAGATGAACTTAACTGCATGGTAAAATCAGATGTTACTGTGCAGATACAGACACCACATAATCGAGTTAGCAACTGGCCATTTTAAGAAACCAAATAATGCAAGGAATTTTATAACTTCAAAAAATTTAAAAGGCAATCAAACATGAATGCTAACCCAAGAGAGTAGCTGAGGGCATCTGCCCAGATCATCACTGCTGTATCTTAGCGTAACTCCACCAAAGGCAGCGGAGCTATGCTAATTTACACCAACTGAGGATCTGGACAATCATGTTTAGGACTCCAAGTGACAAAATTGCTTTTATTTTTGGGGTATATATTAAAGGGTTTTGGCAAGTCTGACCAAACACAGAAAGTGCAAAACACTGCATTTTTCATTCCCCTTTAAGCAAGTGTATAGTTTATGCAACTTCCCATGGGGATCGCCTCAGCACTTGGGATATACCACAGCATCATGTTGCAGATCTTTGCAGATCTGGATGGAATGAGCAATTGGTTATGATCTGTTGATTTGAAGCAAAAATGATCAACATCACAATGGGAGTTTGCACAATTACCAAATTGTGCCAAAGAAAAGACCCTTGAATTGATTACAAGCAAATGCCAGGCTGAATGAGATTAATTATGTAAGACAAGTTCAATGACAAAGAAGTATGACCAAACCCAAGGAAGACAGAGGCAACTGTACAAATGGAAAAACTCCAAGACAAGGCCTTAGAGAGATTCATTGGGCATATTAACATAGCTAAACAAATTAATTTATAATTAATCACAATTCAGTGCTCCTCTCAGAATAGTTGCTTAGAAACTGCACAGAATGGCACTAGAATGACTGACAAAAGAAAAGTTTCAAAAATTAAAATAAACCATCAAACAAACATTCACACTGAAATATTTGGTGATTAGTGAAGAGCTAGGAACTAAGGAGTGTATCTTCAAAACTGCCTAAGTTGTTATTGCAGACATTGAATTCCACTTTCAAAGTTAGGCATATAGAAGTTGCAGGGATGTGGATGGCCAGCATTTACATTCCTTCAAAAACAAAGTTTAGACTCTTTTGGCCATAGAGGTTGCTTCAAAAAAATTAATTCAGTGAATGTTCATCTGAATTGAGGCTATTTTGGTAATAACTGAATGGCAAATGGTTTTAAACACTGATTCAAATCCAAACAGCAAAAAAATACAAGCTACTATTATATTTTGTTTTGGATAATTAAGTACATAAAGAAACAGGCCATGAACTGTTTGGCTGTTATAGATACCACTATGCAAAGGAAGCCTCTAATTTCAGAGCATTTCATAGTATTGACAACTTACTAAGGCCCTGATTCTGCAAGGTGCTTCATGCAAACAATTTTGTGCCTGCATGGAACGTTTCACAGCATCAGAGATACTGATATGCAGCTGGCTTTTAAAGAGATTTTTAGAGAGTACATGCTCTTAAGACTACCTCTGAGTAATGAAAACAATGATAAAGGATCTTATGTAAACAAAACTCAAGTGTTTTCCATTTCAGAGACAAAAGTTGACAAACTTAAGTGAGAAAAATGGAATGACTCAACCTTACCAGAGTCTGAATGAGTTATTCTAACAGAGAAAAAGCCCAGCCACTTCCATATGTAAAACTTATTGCGACTACAGAGATGAGGTTGCTGCAGATGATGGGTTTCTATACAAAGGACATTATCATAACACCACACAACATGAGGTTGGAAATGCTAGGTATAACCTACAGTGCCCATTTGAGTATTGAGAAGTGCAGGAACAGAGCCCAAGTTGTTCTGTTCTGGCCAGGCATGCATGCTGCCATCAAAGATAAGGTATCCAAGTGGAAATCTGCAATAAATACAGGAAACAAAAATGCAAAAAAAACCCACTGAAACCACATAAGATTCCTAATTTCACTTGGCCCAAGGATTGTTGAGCAAAACGGGAAAGATTATTCCTTACAGGTGAACTAATAATTGGGGATTTATGTTCCTTGGTTTTGTTTTTAACCATTTAAATTAGACTTGCACACTAACTTTTAATTAAAGAACACATTAAAAACTACAGTTTGTTCAGGTTTTTTTTTTTACCACAACATTGCAGATAAGTTAATAAAACTATCATTTACAAATGGCTCACTTTAGCAATTTTTAGCATTTCTCCAAATACATCACATCTAGTCCTTGCAATCACATTTCCTATATAAAAGTTAGATAAAGCATCAAGGAATTTCAAAAAATGTCTGTAGATTCAAAGGATACATACTTAGCATCAAAGGAGTATTTCAACTTAACACAAGATTACTTACTAGGCTCAACAACCTCAGTATTCAAGAAAAACTGTAATGAACTTCTATTCAGTTTCCATTTAGAAAAAAAAGACATAAACAACAGGAGTAAAAAAAGGGATAGTAAGAATGGAAATGGTTACTTCTCTTGCAACAAGGAGTAATTTTCTAAGATAAAAGGGAGTAAACTATATAATGAGTCTCGGTCCTGCTGCATTCTTATAGAAGGACAGATGTAATCTCAACAGGAAAAGGGAAGAGGAAGGTGGGAAAGGGAAGGCAAGGCAAGGGATAATACTTCTTTGCAGATGAAACAACAAATGTACACTCAGGAACTGAACATCAGAAACACTCCAAGTGGAAAATACTGGATGTAGGTGGAGAAGTCACTCCAGCAGGTAAACAGAATTCTGCAGAAATAACTGGTTTGAGTACATAAAGTGACTGTAAAATGGGACAGCTACCAAGGTTTAAAATAGTATAAGCACTGGTCCAAGAATAATGTGGTTACATATCTAAAGAGGGAAATGTTTCTGTGGTGTTTTACTAATATATCCTACTAATTTTTGTCTCTGTATTTTAAATTTATATTTGGAGAAGGCCTATTTTTTGCCAGATGATTAAATCAAGGAGGAAAATACTACTTTTTTCCAGTAATATTTTATTTCATATATTCATCAGAATAAAAACAATGGAAACTGCTCCATTTCTGGGAACGTATATCTTCTTCCCAGTTCTTGCAGAGAAAATTGCAGTAAAATCACATCAATAAAAATAAATAATAGATATTATATTAATGTGGAAGAGTTTCCCTAGAAGTATGAGGTAAGAATATCCTTTCTATCAAGAAAAAACTGTACTGCCTGGAGTTGTTTTTCTAGAAGAGTCATGGCTAATAGGGAGAGCTTCAGAGAAGTTCACTTTTCTATGTGAACACTTCTAGGATGACACATCTGGGAACAAGGAGACAAGAAGGAAAGGAAGTTAAGAGAAAGAGTAGAAGATCACCAAGAATATGGAAATCACTATGGCAGAATGACATGGAAAAAAATGGAGGCACGGAAATTCCAACTCTGTTGTGGAGAACATGCAAAAATAGACTGAGCGCCTCACTTTGAGTTAAGAAGATATGTGGCAAACAAAAGCTCTCAGGTTTCATTGTAGTTAGGGAAAGGAGACTGTACTGCTCCCTACATAGGAAATACCAGAAGACATCCACCACAGAAAATAAAAATCTACACAGGTGCTTTGTGACTGAAGGACTGGGCACACTATCAGGAAGTATCCAACCTTGTAGGCACCTGGTTGAACTGCAAATCTTTCTGAGGTTCAGATGCTTCAAAATAACCAATAATGGGATTTTCTGGCAGAAGACTGACCCAAGGGAACAAGGGTAGATGCTGACAATGTGATATTTAGTTCCACAGCAAACTAAACTAACATTTAGTTACCTATGGCCTTTGAAAAACTGCGATTATATTTACATCAAAGTAGCACTAAGTAGAAACAAGTCTGTCACTTTCTGGGAGCCTCTGGTATCTGGGTTATTAGATTCCTACACTGACAGGACACCGAGAAGAAATTCTCTCAGTAAGTTGTGTTTTAGCTGGGATTGATTTACTGATGAACAAAATATGTCCTTGTAAAAACAATAATTAAATTTAGATTTGGATTGTTGAGAGGTTTTTTTCTTTAAATTTGTTTTGAGTAAGATTTAAAGTGCTTCAAATTTTTTTTTAACACTACATATAATTCCTCAATAGAATTATACAATGGAAAGTTTTGAAGTACTTATAACTGTTAGAAAAACCTGCTATGAAAAAGAACAAATAAAGAAAAAGACCCTGGGTAGGTTTACACCGAATTTAACTTACAAATACTTTAATACTGGTAGCTGGCACTGGGTGAGCTGTTAACTGCTTTCCCATCATAGTTAACACTACACATCAATATAGTGTTCCTAAGTCCTTTAAAAATTAGTTGCTTTTCACAAGTACTGTAACAAAATCTTAGTACAGGAAAAGTTTGGATCCTTGCCACATATTAATTTCTTCAGACAGTCTTAAAGCTTTCAACCTCTTCTTTTTTTTTTTTTTTTTTTTTTTTTTAACCCTTGTGTTATTTGGAGATCATTGACCAGGCTGTAGCTGCTTTAGTCTGCTGATAAACTATGCACAAATGCTCTCACTTTTCTATTTGAGCTTTGGGCAAAAATTAAAAATTGTGCATGGTAAACCTCAGCAAGAACCCTTACAGATGAGAAGTATGGGTGGTAAGGAATAATTATGCTGACCCTGGAACAATTTAATTGAAATTTGAAAGATTTTTTATTTTGAGAGCCAGGAAATGTGAGTAATGGAATCTTGGAGCTACAATTTCCAAAAGGCAATACAGTAAGCATAACTATTAAGCAAAATGAAAATTTCTCTAAACTTTTGGGGTTCTTATATTATTTTGATTGTGAATGTTATATGACTGATAATATTAATGAATATTATTTGAAGTGTCTGCTAGTCTATATTTTAGTTGGGATACAAAAAAAAATCAGTGCGTTAGCAAAATTCCAGTTAGGAAGCTGCATTATACATTATTTGTATGTGTTGTAAAATACACACAAAGAAATCATTAATTAGTAAAATGTTATACAAAGGCTTTACCAGCACATGTATGGTATTTGATACATGGCAAAGACATAAAAGTATTAAACCCTTCCAAAATATGCAGTCCAGAAATATGATTCCTATTCTGCAATATCAATTCTTCTACTATACTATCAATTGTTCCCTGTACTCTATACATTAAATAAGTATTTGCCAAGAATTTTGCAAATGTTGAAATTTTTATGGAAGAATGGAAAAAACTACAATGAAAATCTGAACAAGGAATAAAAGATGAAGAAGAGATGAAAATAGTACAGATTGGTAGGGATAGGACAGAAGGGATCTCAGCTTGGGTTATAGGTGAAAAATGTGTATACAATTTCCCTCTACAGCCTGGGGCAGCAGCCCAGATTACTGATTTTCACTACTCTTCTGATGTCAGCAAATATGTGTGAAACACCCCAGCAGTATTCCTCATCTCCTCCTGGTGCCATGAAGATCACTAAACCTTCTACTGCTGTTGGCTACGACACCAGTCCAGGCTATACAGCTGATATCAAAATTTCCCATGGGGGCTAGTGGCCTGACAGAGGGCCAGTAGTATCCCATATTATGGAATTTCTGCTTCTTTTCAGCTTGCTCATTTTAGAAACAAGGAAATTATACTCCCAGACCTCACACATGGAAATATAACAGATGTAAATGAAGTGTTTCACAGATCAAAAATTTCAAAATCAAATTCTCTTATGTAGCTTTGGTTTAGCTTCTTTGTGCATGCACATTACATTTACATGATCACATCTTCTTCCATCTTAAGCAGAGAATAAGAGTATAAATGACAGCTGCATAAAGGATGCTGCCATCCATAGGACTCCTACTTCCCTGCTTTCAAATACGTGAGAAATGCTAAGATGCTTTATTTCTGTCTCTGTACCAACTTCACAGGATGTAGAGACAGAGGACAATAAAAATATAAATGTGATGGAGGCAGGAGATGGGCTGATCAGACAAGGGAGCTTGAGACAGGGAACAATATAGAAAAAAAATGAAGAAAAACAGGACAGAGTAAACTGGCCAAGTGGAAGCTGGGACTGATCAGAGTTTTGGGATAGGAGAAAGGACAGTGTGGCTACTCTGGAACTGGACTCTTCTGCTTTCTCTGCAGAGTTCATCCCTTTTCACAAAGGGTCAATTACATTACATAGATCTGCTGAATTCCCACAACTCCAAGCAAATTCAAGGGTTTGAATCTATACAGGTCTTTACAATGTGAAGAACTGACAAACTGAGTTCTAAAAGTATCCAACTGAGCAATCAAAATTATATAACTAATTTTTCTGGTTTAAAATGGGGACAATGCCAACTCTAACTTACTTCAGAGTATAACTGTAGATGAAAATAAACTAATAAACTAACTAATTTATAACTAAATTAATTAGGAAACACTCGGATGTGATGGTAGTGACAAACATGTGAGTGAATTAGTAGCTGTATCTTCAGAGGGCAGTTTGAGAAAACTGTAGAGAACAACAGACAGGCCCTCACATAAGATAATAAAGGAAAAGAGAAGTAAATAATTAGTTGATTATTCATTGATTACTATCTGCCCTGTGCAATGATTTACTTTGTTATCCTGTGGAAAAACAGAGATCAGAAAATGAAGAATTTCATTTTGCCACATAGTGCAAATACAAAAGAGAACTGAGTTAAGTAAGCCTCCCTAAAATTCTGTTATTTTGAAACTAAATAGAGTTTATGTGTTCAATAGGTATAATGATAACTGTTAAATTAATAATTTATGCTAATAAATAACAAATAATGGATTTTAAACCTAAAAACATAACTTTAACTTGATCTTATTCTTTTTGCTTAGGCAAAACATGAAATAAGTAGAGAGAGTGGCATAACGTAGAATTGGGATCTCAAGTTTAAGTGTTTTGGGATTCATTTCTTCCTGGCCTCTACCAGGCAGCCTTGACTGCAGATGTTTGAGAAGAGCAGAAGAGATGGGGCAATTCAGAAACACCTTCTTAAGATAAATAGAAACTTTATAAATGGTTAGAGCAGCAAAGTATGTGCTTAAAACATTCATGCTGCCTCAAGAGTCTTGACTGTGTTTGGCTTATGCATTTATATTTCCTCAAACTTCTACCATTTGACCCATCCCAACCCAAAATCCACATCTAAATCTGGGTTTCTCTGGGTTGCACATGTCTGTCTCTGGTTATACTTAAATGTTTTCCTTGATCTCATTTACATCCCCTTTTGCATATCACATATTCTTCTGGCAGCATATACCAGCATGACCTGAAACAGTAGTTTCAAAACATTTTTTTTGACTTTGTGGGAAATCAGCTGTAAATTTTATATGTATTGTTTACATCTAACAACTAGAGGAGGTAAAACTAGAGAGCAATCTTACTCCAGCTATTTTCTCATGCTTGCTTTCTTATTTTTTGCACGGTTTCCATCAAGAGTCGATTGGTTTTTTTAAAATCAAGTGTATGTTCTGAACACAAGAATTGTCTTGTAAAGACAGAACACTGCTAAGCAGTATGGCAGCATAAGGTTTATTCATACTTTCCCTACCAAATTTTCCTCATTTCTTGTGAATATATTTCCATGTTAACCAAATTACCAACTTGGGAGTACCACCCTGTCACAGCACTAATAAATGCTATAGTTCTTCCACACAGAGAGTTGCAGTAGAGCATATGTGCAGGAAGACAGAGCAAAACTAAGTCTCATGATTCTCTAATGTTCATTGTTCACAACTGTTACTCCAAAGAACTGAAAAGAATTGTAAAGAACTCATTTTAAGCAGGGGATAACCAAGTAAACATTAAAAAACATAGTCACCTGAGAAAATGTATTAGGCTGGTAGCAATGATACAAACCAGGGGAAAATTATGCAAGTGTTTGGGAAAAACAAATTGTTTTCCCTCCAACTACATCTGGTGAACTGCAGCGCTTTACTGCTTGTGTAATCAGAAATGTTTCATCAGTCTAACCGTATGGGAATTTTCTGTTCTAACTAGCAAACTCAAAGTTCGGAAAAAAAATTGAATAGGAATTCAAGCATTAAGATGAAATTCCAGAAGTTCTGTCTTTTATCCATCCCTATCACCTAAAGGATACACAAAAGGACATGCTAGGTCAACAGACTTATGTACAGAGCCCCTTGTATGGAATTTCTAGAGACTTCAATGCATGTTCCAAGCAGGATCAGCCTCTTCTGCAGCAGCTCCCCAGACAGCATTTCTAATTTCTGATACAACTATACACAATTTGTGGTCAAATAAATATTTATAAAGAAAATATTTGTTCTTTATATCTTACTTGAGTTCCTGTGAGCTTGTGGCCAGCATACTCCGAATGCTTTTGTCAGCCAAGGGACAGCCAGATAAACTGTAAGACATGGCAGGACATACAAGTATGTTAATCTTCTCATTAACTGAACACTCCCAAACAAACACAACATAAAAATTAAAAAGTAAAAGTTTGTAATGCAGAAAAGCGATGGGGCAAGTGCTGTAATATTGAATTCTGTAATATAGTTAACCCTCTGAATATATTTAGTTATCAACATTACTTCCAAAATTACATACTGTAAATGTTCTTTTGTTTGTTTGTTTCTCTCTCTATGAACTAGAAAAATATAACAAAAAATGTTGGAGATTCCTGGGTTAACTACTTAAATGCTTAAGGAATACTTTGGAAATTTTAGTAATCTATTTAAAAATAAAAGACGTTTATACAACACACAAATTAGCATGCTTTTAAGATCAACATATATTACTCAAAGGGTTAACACATAGTTCAACGTTTTACTTTGACAGCATTGTTGAGGTAAGCTGAAAACAATAAATTGAAAAGACAGAATCCACCATGAAAAAAATGAAGTCACACCTTCTATGTGAGGCGTAATTACCAGTCACATGACCACTCCCATCACACCCTGGTGTTGGACATCTGCCACCAAACAAAAACAAAAACAGCCAAAATAGTAAGTATGTTTAAAAAAAAACTTTTAAAAGTTTCATTGTTTCCAGTTTAGCTGCAATGACTGCAAGGGGTTTTAAGCATCCTAATCGAAAAGCTGCAAAATGAACAGGTTTAAATGAAAATGGCGTCTCAATACAATATAGCATCATTAAGAACAAGCAAATACACGTTAGCTTATCACTTTACTTAACTGGCAGTTTGAAACATTTATATGCTGCAAATGTTGCATGCTCATACTGCAAGGCGTATATGTATTCGTTGGTTTAAAAAAAGACAAAGAGAGAAAAAGTTAAAAGGAGATAAATAATTTCACCTCACATTATGCTTACGTTATTAAATCCTTTTTGCTCTCTTTGCATTGAGGGTATTTGGGTTTAGGACTTGGGATTGTAACTTCACCAGGATACCTTCTTTCTTCAAGTGCCTCTTGGAAAGGATCCAAATCTTCCGGCTACAGGCAAATATATACATATTAATTTCAGCCAGATAAGGTCACAACTTACATAAAGAAATGCAAAGCAGATTCATCGGCTGGTATCTCCTTCTTATCATATTCTGACAGAGAAAATTAATGGAATTATTTTATAGTCTTTCATGTACTAAACTTTTGAGTAGTATTTGAATATTTTGATGAAGACCTCACAATACATGAAATATATAGTTTATTTAACTAGAAAAAGAATAAGTAAAAACTCCAGCTTTTTCAATACCTGTCATATTATTTTTCTCTAAAGAACTCAGGTCTTTTCCCTAAATTCACTGCACAACAGAGGGAAGGCAAAAAAGATGACTAAATATGTTATCTTATGCATCAAAAAGCCATCTTAAATAACATTTTTAAGGATTTAGAACATCTCAAAGATGAAAGAGAAAAAATCCTAACATTCACACACAGAATCTCAGTCTGGGACAAATCTCAATGGATCTGTCTGGCAAGACAGAATGATATAATTTGTAATTAACTTTGGTGATGTTCAGAAATTCAAACCCATCTATTTCAGGAATGCAGTGGCTGAACACAGGGAGTCAGGGATTCCTGCAGATGGTGCTATAAACAACATAGTAGAAGTAGGGAGTTCTTTGAAAAAATATGCTGCTTTACCTCGCATTTCCTTGATAGTGACAGATTTCCTGCCAACTTCAGTGAAATTAATTGTAAAACTGTATCACCAAAGCTAGAATGCATTCAGGATATCTAGTGAAAATGCCACTTGGTTATGTATTTCAAAGACACTGAGAATAGTTTTATGGTTTAATTAAAATTGGCAAGAGATGTGCTACACAAAAATGATTAGCCTAATTTTCTGCTATAAACCAAGAAAAATCAATCTCTAGAAGTCTTCAAACATCTAAATTGAATTGAGTGCAGTATTTTAAGCCACAGAATGGATAAAGATTAAAACCTGACAGAAAAAAAGCAGTGGCATTGAACCTTGTCAGCAGACCTCTTCAGTCTCCTGTCTCCTCTGTTTTGAAAAGTAATATAAATTCACTAACTTATTTAAAGAGTTTTGCTGCTGTCTAGGAGTAGAAAAGTAACACTGATTTCTTATATTTCTTCTTTGTATTCTTGAAAGAAAGTATCTCATTAATATAGGCCCTTACACACAAAGTTATCAAGAGCATATAAGTAATCTAGAAGATCAGTTGAAATACTTGAAAGCTTACATTATACTCTGCTGCTTTGTTTCAATTGATTTCTAAGTAATACATGCTTTCAAATAGTCAGCACATCACTTATGGTTTTCAAATTCAGAAGAATTTCTTGTCTTCAGAGCTGATTATCCCAGTATTGCACGGTTATGTCAACTTGCTTATACAGAGTAACATAATCTGGATATAGCAAAACATCTTTACTGCAGAAAATATTTGTTAACAAGATGATGCTGTTAGAAAACATGATTCACATTCATGGTTCAAATGTTGTCTTATGGAACTTAGTCACAGATCAGATGTGTGCCAGAATGATATAGTCTTAAAGATTAACCAGCAGAAAGTCCTTTCCGTAGAAAACTACCAGTTTTATCACATACTAATTTTGCTCCCTATTTCCCTTCCATTAATTTCAGAAAATTAATTAATTACCAAAATTAGACTGCAACAAGAACTATATAGATGAAAAAGACATACATTAATCTCTTTGGAATCATCTTCATCTATCCTACTTGGCTTCATTTTAGTGTAGTCCACTGGCAAGTCCCAGCAGTCACCCTCGTTCAGTTGGTAACACCGGTTGTTCATCACGGCTTGTCGTTGTGGAGACATTGGCTCCAGTGGGGTCAGAATGGTACAGCAACCATCACGCTGCCTCTGCTTGTTCATGCTCAGATCCAACGTCCCATTTTCATCGACTTCCATATCAGGATTCTGTCAAAATAAGAAAAATATTGTTAATTCAACTTCCCACTAGCAAACTGCTACCTCTTCTTCAATCTGATTGCCTAGCAGAATGATAAAATGCTTTTCCATTCCTGTATAGATTGTAAGCATTGAGCCCCCTCCTACACATAGCATGATGCTGTTATACAACATTAATGCTGTTAAAGTAGATTTCTTCCTGAATGGCTAATTTGATGTTTGGGGGAAAAGGGTCCTCAGTACTCCTTCTGCCACCCAGCACATAGGTGCAAAATCTGATATACAAAGGAGAAATCTCTAAAGGTATTTTCTTGACTTTGTCTTTATGTTCTTGATTTATTCTGTGACAGGTGAGGTAACCTGTGAGGTAACATCTGCATAATTCTCATTTTCAGTCCTGACATCTGTCTGGGTGATTAGAGAAATAAAAACCAGCTAACATCAAATAATCTTTCTTTTTTTCTTTAACATTAGCAGTCTATGCTTGAATACAAAATGTCAGAAAATTAAATAGGGAGGTAGGGTACCAAAAGAAGTCCTTTTGGACACCATTTGTCAATGAGGAAATGCATTCAAGTTTCACAGCTCCTTTCCTGCAGATGAACACACATTAACAATTCATGTATCTATCTTGATAATAATTTGTGCCAATTTCTGTGACAACTGGTACTGTGAAAAATGGGACAAGTATGGGCTCCTTTTCTTTCTCAGAAATAAACAAGTGTTGTCTATTATATTAGATGAGGAGAAATAAGAGATCTTAAAATGAACACAAAATTAAAAAACAAAGGACAGATAAGATAAAAATGCCCTCATCTTTCTAAAAATGAAGTGTTCCATGAGAAATTTGGTTTCAAAACTAATGTGAATCTGACCGACTCCTCCTATGTCTGGTGACTTTTTCCTCTTGAGTAACAACAGAGCTGCAGGAAAGCACTGTGAATGCAAATCTCTCTTTGTGAATTACTGCCTTTTGTCAGAGCTTATATCTAATTGCTGCTATCCTGCTAATTTAATTTAGAAAGTACTTGTTTATCTCCTCAGACTCATTCCTTCAGTCACAATATAGAGCGACACATTAGGAAAGAGGCCTTTTCTGGCTTAGACACATTTTAAGATTTTAAGCATTGTATTCCAACTTCTCCCATCGTACTGAAGAGAGAACAACTGCATTTATTTACATGCCAGAAAGACATTTTCCTCTTGAACAGTATTAAATAAATTCATACAAAAAGCAGCATTTGAAAACAAAGTCGATTCTGGCTTAGATCAGGATTATTACTAATGTCTACTGCTACAGGTTTATTTTGTTATGAATGATCATAACATGAGGGGGTTTGAAAAATAAGGGAAAGCAAACCTTTGCCTATACTAGAAGAACAGAACATGTCTGCCAGCTCAAAATCTCTCTACAAGCACAATAAAAATGTTTCCACTGCACTGCATCTGTCTGCTCAGCCATCTAGTGGTCCCCTATAGGCAGCACTGTACTGCACTGTTTGCTTGTGCATGTTAAATACTCATTTTTGATCAGCTATCAGAGCCAAAACTTTAAAGTTAAAAATGAAAAATAACCCCTCTCCTAAATCTTTAATGGATGTTAATTGTGCACTGTTTTTTCTTAATAAAGAAAGCTTAATGACAAAAGCTTTTATTTGTATCTGTATGGCCATTCTATAGTACACTAAGGCTCTATGAACATACAGAACAGTGACCCTGTGAGATTGTTAAGCACATTTTAAATTACCTGTACCGGAGGACTTGTTAATTTCAAATGTGCTACGCATTGACTTAAGAGCTGTGGTATCACAGACAGGCAAGAAATTGTAACATACAGTAGCAGATTTCTTTGCACTGAATATTACAAGTTTAGTTCCCATTTGTGACTTTTAAATGAAAATACAGAGTTAAATCTTAATCCTTTCACAAAATGTATGAACCAGACTGCATTTTTCAAAAAAACCCACAACCCAAACAGTAGTGCAATTAATATGACTTGAGCAATCCAAACATCTTTTATAATCATAATAAGAGACAAATTAAAAAAAGAAGGAGTACATGGTATCTGCATCATTAGTTTATAAAACCATCATGATTTCCTGTGATACTTGTGAGCAATTTGTATCTTTCTTTTTTTTCCTCCCTGCTTTAGCAGAACTGCCAGATAATGTTAATTTTGAGGGAAAAAAAAAAAAGGCAAGATGTACTACAGCTTTTCCCTCAATCAGGGCCACAGACCAAGTACAGTTCAGAGAAATTTTCATCAACAAACAGATTTACTAATTTTTACCCTTGCACAGAGATCCTGAGGCTTAGTGGAGAGGTTCTGAGGCATCTCCCTGCAGCGGGTGGAGAGATTCAGAATAGCAGTAGCAGCCATGTGTGCTGCCTCCATGTCATGAGTATAGTCAAAGCTGCTCTTGCTGCAGGTACTGCTGGCACTGCTGCCTCCACCACAACTCATATTGCTGCTGCTGCTAGGGGCATAACTGCTTGTTGTGCTGCTGGTTGGACTTGAATTCTTACAGTAGCGTTTAGCTGTGGGAAGAAATATGACAAGGATGACTCAAAAGAAGGAGCATTCTGCATAAGTGAAGAGGAAAACAAACTGCTGGAGGTGAAATTTATAATGAGGAACAGTAACCAATGCCAAAAAAAAAGGCCCGCAATAAGAATGATGGCTGTATTTCTTGATTTCTGTCTGTGAGTTTTATATACTACATGTGTGAGTTTGTATGAAATAACCTCCTGTAAAAAACTGCATGACATGACCATGAATTGTTCTGACAAACAGGCTGGATTTATAAAACAATAAAAACACAGAAACACTGCTTTTACCCCACATATATAGTCAGACAGAAGGTACAATCTGCTCAGCTCCTTCATTTTTGTTAATGACAGGCAATGTAACACTATGGGACCTTTTTCCTATTTATATGAGGAACTGTTTAAGGCCTAGAACTCCCCAGAGTTACTGGAGATCAAACCCACTGCAAGGCTGATGAACTTGACCCTGGGTCGCAGGACCACCCATATGTCTTCAAACACCCCATGCTTCCTAAAAGCTTTATTTCCTCCTACACCCCAGGCAAATATTACAGCACTGGCCATCCCAAAGACAGCAGCACTATAGGAGGAAAAAGGGGGTTGTCACGTGTGAGTTTTACCATGACTTGCACAAGGGCAGAAGCAATGGCTGTTTAAACAGCAACAGGTACAAGTGAAATGTCACCCCCCACTTGAAACAGCCTGAGCACCTACAACTCTTCATAAAACCAGTAAGGACCAAAGACACCTCCCTGCTCCACTGCAGGGAGCGATGCCCAGCTGGGCTCTGACTGACACAAGCCACAGGTGGTAACAGAAGAGCCAAGGCACTGACAGTGCTCACGTCCAGCCTATCTGAACACAAAGCAGCACTGTTGCTGCTTTTTTAAGTAATGCTTCTTGCAGCCAAAGACATGATAGCAGTAAGGGAAAGCAGTCCTAGTAGCGCAGTTATTTCTCCAACCCTCTTCCTAGATGAGCTGTTTTAAAAGTGTTTATAAAAAATGCAAGAAAGTGTGAGCTCGTCTCCAAAATCTGAAAGTTTATGTATTTTCAGAAAAAAATAAAGTCAAGGTCAAAAGATACATCCATGCATATTACAGCAACTACTTCCCCTTAAGATGGAAATGTATACTGCAGAGATCATACCTTACAGCACAGTGTAACAATAACCAACTAGCATGCTGATTAGAGAGCTATACAAAAAAGGTCAGGCCCTAGACAGAGCTCTTCCGTGATGGGCTCCATTTAAATGCCAGACTCTTCAGTTGTATTTGTCTGAACAATCATACATATAATAATCTGCTCCCATGAGCACAGCCCATTTGTGAACCATGGGCTGCTTTGGTAGGCAAGCAGGGTTCAAAAGAAGAATCTGAAAGCAAAATGTCTCTGCTAGAGCTTATGTCATCCTCCTTTCTCTAAAAAACTGAAAAAAAATCATGGCGTTATTTTTACTGCAAAGGAAATAGTGTTTCACTTAAATCATAACAGATGGAGTTTTCTCAGGAAAGCCACATAATGCACAGGGTGTGATTTTTTTTAAGTGAAGTGAATGCTAAACATTCATCACATTTTTTTTTGTTTTGAACACATAGTAGCACTACACTAGCAGGGTATCCACTAATAATAAATTTGTGAACTGTTCCTCAAGAGTTTCATTATTAATATAGTAGTCAGTGGTGGTCATTAAAAATTCAGCATTTATCCATTGTTACTTTGTTATGGTATCCAAGACACACAAGAATTTCCTATACTTAAGGAAGCAAATAATTGAATAATTCAGTTTCTACTGTGTTAACAGAGCAAGCACCTTATACCACTGAACTTGCCAAATTAGAAGTATCTTCCAAAAATCATAGGACCAAATAAGACTTCTGTCATTTTCAAAAAATGTTAGCCTTGTTATAGCAGGTCACATTTAGACAGACATAAAAGACATATTACATGGGAAATTATATATATATATATATATGAAAATGTGTGCTAAAGAGAGGGAGGGAAAGAGGCAGCTTTTATACATAGGACTAACCATCAGAAACTCATGTAGGCTCTGATATGGACTCCTCTGTGGCCTTGGTCAAACTACATTATCCCTTGAATTCAATTTCCCTATAAGCAGAAAGTTGCTTCTAAAATTTATTTGTGTTGTGATTCACTTGCAAACCACTTTGAAGATGTAAAGCATGCTACACAATCACTAGCTTTCAGATTACCAATAATTTAAGCAAAACTTACTTAGAGAGAAATGGCCATAGTTAACTTTACTGTAGCTGTACATTTGAAGATGAGTCACATAACCCAGACTGTTCATTTCATGTTAGTTTTTCAGGAGAAACAAAGATCATCAATTTATAATGAATTAAATCAACCTGTTCACTAAAGAAGGGAAAGCTGAATTGTTTCAATACCACATAGTTCTGCTTGATACAATGCCCACCCCTGTGATACCAGGTTTACAAAGCTCTGCAGTCCACCTATGCTTTGCAATCTGGAATGAAACCAAATGTGGAGAACACCTTTCCCATTAAAAACAGACACAAGTCTAACCAGCTGCATACCCCAACTGGGCTTCCATCAGATATGCCTGGGGGCTGGTTACAAAGAACCTCTCAAAGTCTACAGGCTTCTCTTATTAATTAACAATGGGGGAGTTGGAGAGATCCCAAACACGTGAAAGACTAAAGGAAGGTATTTGGAGTGGAATTCAGTTCTGCCCAGGTACCTTCATCCCCAATATTGTCTAAATACTGAATCTGTTAGTAAATTAATTACAGTTTCAACACTTTTTCTGACTTGCACAATAAAAGATTAATCTCACCTAATTTCAGATATCTGACCTGCTCATTATAGTCTTCCCATACAGGCAGTGGAAAAAAATAGAAACTTTCAGGCAGTGATTCACCTGATCAATTTTAAATAAGCACTTCAGGAAAAGATGAACTGAATCAGAGAAGCATCTACCCTTCTCCTTGAATCTGAAAGGGGTGCCGAGCTCAGCTGTCGGTGCTGACATTGTAAAACTCTAGGTATGGTCAGATGAATCCCACTATTAACATTTTCTCAGTGTTTTGACAGAATGACTCCAGCCTATTGGTGTGATGACAACAATACCTGCCATCACCTGACCAGCTGAAGGTATTGCCATCACCACTGCCTGCTGTGTCCAGCTTTTCTCGTCTTCCCTGCTGTATACCACAAGCCCAACATCCAATACATTATGCAACTGGTTTCAAAGGAAAAACAAGCCCAAAAATACAAAACTTCTCAGGAATTATTAGGCCACCCTACCCAACAATCCAAAGTATACATTTTCTGTTTGTTTTTCAGTAAACCATACTAGAAAAAATATCAAGGAAAGAAGCTATTTATGTTCGTGTCACTCCCAACTGTACACTTACTGGAGATATAAACCCCTTCTCTGATGATGAAAATACAGTACTAGCTGACAATTAAAAAAGAATTGAGGTGTGAAGCTGCTGATTTTTCTTATCCTTAAGACTACTTCTCTCATATAGTCAGAACTAAAGCACTGTTTACTTGCACACTCCCCCCAAAACCTTAGACGTACTTTTGGCTTTTTCAGGATGACTTTTCAGAACTGAATCTGCTTTTATATAAATTTTATATGTATGTATGCTTTGCTGACATACATAATAGGTGTGCTCTCTGGACCTCCATAATGTCTTCAGGAACAATAATTAAATTTTTTTTATATACAAATAAAAACATAAAAATACTGTGAAGTTTTTTGAAGTGGCTCTTTTAAGTGAAGAGTCTCTTCCTGAAATCTGCTTCATATTGTTATTTACAACAGCTGTCAGCAAAATCGTTGTTCCATTGAAAGTCAGTGCCAAAATTTTTTAACAATTTCAGTGTGTCCAGGATTTCACTTCATCATTCTAAGAATTCATCTGATTTTCTTGAGCCAATTTAAGCCAAATATGTTGAAGTACTTCTGAAATTTCAGAGAGATCCTACAGGTTTCATGAAAATCACCGACAGGGAAAAGAAAAACTCAAATCAGGCCCCACCTCTGGGACCATGTGGGCAGGTCCATCTGGCCAAACAGCACACACATCACTTGCAACCAGGAATAGTGTGCACTGCCTCCAGCAGAGCCAGGAGAGTGCAACAAAGCCACACAGTAACTTTTGCTTGGCAACCAACCCACTTCAGCTTTAATGGGCTTCCGTTGCTCTGAGTGCACAAGAGCCCCTTATATTTGCTTTACCAGCATGAATCACATGCATGCAGTGCCCCTCAGTCCCCTCTGGCTCACATTACTGAGCAGAGGAGCGACCTAGGCGCAGTCTTAGAGCCAAGAAAAATTCCTGTTTATACTGAAGAAAGGTGGATGTGTATAAAGACAGTGACCTGTATCAACATAGCCTTTTATTACTTAAGGACACTGTTAAACTTGTGCTTAATGTTGCATGTATTCTTAAATTCTGATGATTTGGAAAAGAAAGTGGAATTTGTTATTATTTATTGAAAAAGGGGCCTTAAATGAGAAAAATATATATCAGTTGCTTATGCATCAGTAATGTGATCTGAAAATAAACTTTTTCACAGGAACCCCAGCCATATTATGATGCCTTCCTTTCTGCAAGAGTAGACAGAATATATATATACAATATTTAATACCTAATTTACCTTATACTAATGTACATTCATTACTTTCCTAACCACAGTTACAGTTAGTGCTTTACCTTTAATCCTGTTCAAGCCCTTATTTTGATACAGACATATAAGATGAAGGTATGAGGAAAAAAAAAGCTCTTTTACTAAAAATAGGTTTCCTTTCACAACCATTCTCATTTCTGCTATAGTGTAAGAACATGCCTGTTAATTCTATGAGAAAGGAAAACAACCAAAATATCAGAGATATGAAGTCAAGAGCTGTAGTAATTTTCTTTCTTCAATTAACTACTTTCAAATGTCAGTCTGTGTTCAGGCAACAGCATGAATTGTTCTATATTGCACGCTACTTTCTGTTTTCTTAAACAAAAATCTGACACCTGCCTGAAATTTCTTATAGTAGTCACTGAGCAGTATCAAATATTTAAACCACTAGCATTCAAAAAAA
>JACBWW010000001.1:14530409-14648448 GCA_020086605.1 Lanius collurio | reverse complement strand
TGCATTTCCTTAGTTTGGTTATTTTCAGCAGACAAACAATATATTTCCTTGAACAAAGCCTAGACAAAATTAATTCTAATACCACTAAATGTATCCTGCAGCTAAAAGTATTTTAAAATTCTGTTTTAAAATACTTCAAGGTTTCCCTCTCCCCATATAATTGCATTACATAGCAAACATTTTTTTCTTTTGGAAGGTGAATTAAAGAGGGGCAAGCGGACTGACAGAAGATATTTGAACAAATTCCTTTATATGTCAAAAAGAGAAAATAGATCTGGAAGCTCCACCTAATTTATGAAGCTTCCTCTGAATTTCTTCCAAAAGAGTTGTATGCTGTTTTCCTCTGTGCTTTCAAAAGTAACTATTCCTGTTTCATCCTCCAATATACAAATCCATATTCATCTTGAGAAATACACAGAAGAGTCTTGGGAGCCCTGTTGACTCTGAGCTGCTGCCTTGCAGGTCCTGCTCACTCTTAAATGCAAGGTTCTGGCAGGAGCTGCGATTCCTGACACAGAGATGCACACCTCAAGGAAGGTCCTGAGAATGAACACAAAATAAAACTGTTTTGGTTAAATATCTCTTGTTTAGGATGAGGGCAGACAGTCAGAAGAAGCCGTGATTGATGTTATTCAGTCATTTGAGAAACTTGTGAAACCTCAGCTAAAGAATGCTGCAATGAAATCCACTGCCACACAATTATCTGCATGTGGACAGAGAAGTCATCAGCTCAAAGCAGGCAAACAAAGGTCGGATCCTGCAAACCCTACCTCTGTAAGAAAGTGTTACATGACTTGGTTGTAGGAAGCAACTGCTACACAACACTGTATTTCTACCTACAGCATTTAGCAGGATGATGAACAGCACACCTGAGGTGCTTCTGCTGGAATCAAGAATAATATAATCAAGTATTTTTTATTTTTATTCTTTTTATGCAATGCATTTATAAGCAGAGGAAATGGAAGGAACTGTCAGGAACATAAATTCAGTTGAGATCGGAAGTATCATCATGCTGACTGACAAAATGAAATGTGAAAAATAGTAAGAAATAGGTTTTGAATATTATATCATGTTTTTATGAATGAATTTATTTTCGTAGAATCTAGTCAGGATATTTATGTAAAGATCATCCAACAAATCATATTAGTCATACTATTCCCTTTGATTTGTGAATGCTCATTCCTTTAGACACTTCTTCCTCACAAAATGCAGTGGGCTTATTTATACAATGAGTTGATATGAATAACAGTTTGATCCTGTTTCAAGATAATCTGTATTTAGCAAAAAACCTGCAATTCATATCCTGAACATTCGATGCAAATCCAAAATTTCAGTGGAATAGAAGTCCTATGAATTTGATTTCTTTTTAAGTAAAAACATTCAAATGAAGGTAGAATGGAAACTGGGATGAAGACAAATATTCAAGATGTACTCTTAAAATATCTCTGTCTGCCCATCAATTGCCTGCACACAAATATTATAAATAGTTGCCAAGTTCATCTTAATACTTCAATGACTTAAAGGTAAAAGGGAAGCAGGAAACAAGATGAAAGAACTATCTGAGTTGCCTGTAAAACCTGAAACACAAGGCAGCTCACAAGCAAAGTTAAGATTGCAGAACAACTTCCTAGGGAGTTTGCCAGCAAACTGGATGCTGCTTTTGAGCGCTTGCCTTCTATGGCAACTGACTTCAGTGAATTCTCTGTAATGAGCAGTAGTAAAAGCCACTGCATTTTTGATCTTTTTCCATCAAGTGAGAAACTGTTTTAAGCCCTCAAAGAGTGGAGTTTATCTTACTAATGCGATTTGAAGAACTCTTCTTTAAGAAATCAAGAAACCTCTCTGAGATGTTGTATGCCAAGCTGTGCAAACTGAATTAGGGGCAGTTAAGATAAAGCCCATCAAAAGCAATCTGTGGAAGGAAAGCAAAGTCAAAGGAATGGTGAAAAGTCTTCTGGATGTGAACCATAATTCTACATTCTCAGCTCCACGGAAATACTGGTTTTTGAAAAGACCATCAAGATTAGATGAAATTTTAAGAGACTATTCAGAGAATGGTATTGATAATACAGTAGAAAACTTTAAGTAGCCCAAATGGTTCTTAAATCTAGAAGACAGCTAAAGACTAAGAAACCTATGGGTATATGTAGGAAAGTCTGGGAACTAAAGCTGCAGCACTTCCCCCACACTCTTTGAGGCAGCTGGGAGTGATGTACCTATCCCAGCCCACAGATATTGCAGTATCCACGGAGAAATTCTGCAGCTTTTGGGGCATCATCAGCATGAGGCTGGTACAATCATGCAGAAGTTTGATTCCTTTACATGTATCCTTCACACTTCAGCTCCTTAGAAATAATATTTTTTCCACCCACATATCTCAAAAGAGGAGACAATAGCACAAAGCTGGATACAACTTTGGATAAACGCAGAATCCTCTATGGATGAAGAAAAGGAGTATAATGATAAAAACTGGTTGAAGGTCCTTCCCATACAAAAATTTAGGACAATTCTTCTCTCCTTCTGTCCTTCCTGGCAGAGAATGGGGGGAACAGACACAAAGAACTAAACCTGATGTTATTTTAGAATCTAAGCTAAACCTGGTACTTTTCCAAGTGTCCTGCCAAAAGGTGTACTACCAGTTTGGTAATGCACGTAGGGCTTCTGGTTTAATTTAAACTGATATTTACTAGTAAAAGCCTGCTGAAAAAACCAAGACTTACCGGTAAATATTAGTTTATTCCCAAAAGATACCAACTTTTTTCACACTGTTCTTAGACTTTGCACTCCAGCAGTCATCTTTACACCAAACAATGCCTAAGACAAAAATGAGCTTTTCAGCTTTACATGTATTTGCCAAAATAATTACCAACCCTCCCCCATGAAAATTGAGTGGGAAAAATACACTGAGAGAACTGGATCCAGAAGCCCTAATTCTAACTCTTTTTAAAAGGAGATATATATGTATATACAACGTATATAAATATAAATTCTCAGATTAGGTGAATGTGTGATGAATTCTGCATAAGAATAAGTATTATAGTGATTTCTAATACCTTAAAACCCGATCTGATGCCTGGTTTGATTTTGACACATCACAGTTCTGATGCTTCTCTTGAGCTTTAGCCAGTTTCTCTGCTGCAGCAATAGGACATCCAGAGAGGCTGCAATTACAGAAAGGAAATTTAATTGTCTTGTCCTGCATAGTTTCACATTATAGCACTGATCCAATTACTCCTTCTCCTCCTTAGCCAGCATCAGGAAGAATCTGAAGGAAAAGGGTTTCCAAAAGTGTTTTGGTCACGTGTATTTTCTCTAGAATAGACTTCCTTTCTTCTGCTTACAAAGTTGCATAGTAAATCTTACATCTGTTCTTCTCTCACAGTACATGGATAGATTATTCATGGATGTCAGCCAGGGAACATACCAGTAGGAGAGGAGAATATAAACTGGAATCTACTGTGCAGCTCTGCTAGCAGAGTTGTGACCTTTATGCATCTGCAAATGTTGCCATTGAAATGGCTCCTGAAGACAATTAAATGACAACATCATATAGACCAAATCTTGTGCTGCTTCACACCTCATTCAGCTCCATTAACTCCAATCTTTTTGCTAGGCATATAAATGAGTGCAAAATTTTGCCTTGGGTTGCTAAATCTACATGTCAACTGTTAGTGTTTGTTCATGAATTTCAGCCACTAAAGTATGCTTTCTAATAGTAGATGATGCAAAATGAAAGGCATTTCTGCACTGGAAATTTAATTAAATTTGCAAATGCTGAACTATTATTGAAGTGGCAATAATAAGCCTGATTCTTATGGAAAAGATTTAGAACTGAGAAAAATAAATATATTGATGCCAGCAGATGGTGCTCTTAGTGAAGCTGTAAAACCCTGTGACCTGACAATGGAGGGGTTCCTTTCCTTGTCACAGTCTATTGAATGCTTATGTGACCGCAGCTCTCTGTGCTCTCCACAGGAAAAGAAATTAAAATGAAAGGCAAATCAGTGCATTCCCAGATGTTCCCATCTTTACAGGAAATAAGTGGAAAAAAAGAGAAAAAAATGAAGTAGAGAAAAATGCCCCAAAAGCTGCAGAAAGAGGTGAGCACAGACTGCAGAGCGCTCCCCCCCTGCTGCCCGCCCTCACTGCCCTAGTTCTGCAGAGGGTGAGGGAGCTCTGTGCAGCTCTGGAGTCATGCCAGGGGGCAGCTGCGCTCCACTGACATGCTCTTCCTCAGACACCTCAAATATTCTAGTGGATATTCAACCAGAAATGAATGCTGCTTCAAGCAGCAGTAATTCCCACAAAGCCTTTTCAGAGCTTTTTGCTGCATCTACTGGCACCATCACTGCAGAGAAGAAAGGGGTACCAGAGCTTATTGCAGACAGGCTGGTACTCACAAGAGTCTTCTGGGGGAAATGCAGCTAATATGAGGGGCTGTGGCAACCCAGAGCTTGATAACACTGAATGTCCAGTAATTGTAGTCCCTTAAGCCTTCATGCTACAATTAACAGTAAAAAAGAATTCAATAACAGGAACACTGCACAGTTCCTTTTACCCTCTTATCCACATTATATGGATTTTTAAAATGGTAAAGAAATAGGCAAGATTTTATTACTGTTCTGTGGGAAAATAATGAAGTGCAGAAAATTACAGTAAAATTTTGAAAATTTGTTTGATAGAATTTAATTGGCAATAGCATACCTTCCCTAAGAATCTATTACTAATCTTAGGAAACTATAGAAAAGTTGCTTTTTGCCTTGATCTCTTTTTTTTTTTTTTTTTTACTAGAATACTTATTCTAATAATTTTACCTTCTCATTTTTAAATTTACTGAGCTATTTTCCTAATGTTTCTTAAACAGTGAAGATTCTCATTCAGTTTTAGCTGAATAATTACTTTGGGGTTGAGACTGTGGACAGTAAGAAAGCTAACACCCGTGTACTTAAAATGCTGTTTCTCATGTATTGAAAAATACCAATATTTTTAGGATTACAGTACATTTTCCATGCCTTATAAAACAATCTCTGAGGAGAGTGAAGTGTGAGAACAAGAACTGTGTCCTAGTCCTGATGATGCTGACAGACTCTTCTTTCTCCCTGCAACACACCCATGAGAAGTCATGGCACTTGTTTTGTACCACTGCTGTTCAGCAAATATCAAAACAAACAAACAAAAAAAAGAGTCCACTGAAAAAGCTAAGGATGCTTAAAATGTCTTCTGTGGATCAATTCATCCATACTACAACAACCGCACACTCGTTCTCCTCAGAAAATACATGAATAAATGTTACTCTTAAAAATGGATAAAGCACACGAAGCACCATCTGTCAATCTTCAGAACAAAACAACGACACACACTCACTCCCCCCCCAATGGACTGCCAGAAGGGCTGCAGTTCGGAGGCACTGTTCCCTCTAGAGTGGTGTCCAGCGACGGCATCCTTACCTTCGGTGGGAATTCCTGTTGCTATTTACGTGGCCCCGGCCTGTGCAGCCTGGTGTAGGACACTTAAGAACATTTTCATGCATGGCAAGAACTTGACAAGGAGAGTAAGAGAAAACAGCAGAGTATGAAAACAAGAAAAAAAAAAATCAAATCCCAGTATATATGAAACCATTTTAAAACAAAGCAGGATTCATTAACAACCAGCATTCCTCAAAATACACGTGACACACATAGCCAATAAAGCCTGATGAGGGAAGTAGGTATTGTGACCCTATGCTCATTAACACAGGGCAACAGTGAAAGTTATGGAGGTTACAGGACCTATAAACAAATGCATCTAGTGAAACAGTGAAGCAGAAGACGCCCAACATCTTCTTCATACAAAACCAGTGAGCAAAGATCAGCTCAACAGTAAAGAGTGAGCTGGCAACCATACAAAACAAAATTACGGACTAGAAAAATTCTTTCAGGAAATGTATGTATTCTTAACACATAGCTTTATAAACACAGTATCAAACTCATGAGCTGAAAATCTGCTCTCAAGTTATACTGGTAGAACACTCAGTGATTGGAAACACCTCAGTACAACCCTGAACAGAAATTAACCCTAACTATAAGGCATCCTGATTGACCTAAGGGCCAGTTCTGCTCGCTTCCACATAGATATATCATTCATATCTATATGGTGACCAGAATGGATCCTTTAATTTTTACTTGTATTCTCTAGAAATGTGATTTTTTTTTCAAAATACTAAGAACCAAAATTAAGCACTTAAAATTGAGGGATGGCAGAAAAAAAATGTAAAAAAGAAATAAGTGGTACAAGCTTAAGCAAGTAAAGTGATTTACATCTGCATCCACTGCAAGCTGGATGGAAAACTTACTCCAAGGCTGCTCAGAGCAGTACCCCTCTAAATCATAAAGCTCATGCTATGAAGGGCCAAATTATCAAGAACTTTTTGGGAACACTAAAGAGATTTTTATGACATGAGGCATATCTAAATCCATGTCTCAGAGCTGGATGGCAGTACGTCACTCAATGGGAAAAGGCCATCCAGCCCTTGTGAAGTTCTGATTTTCTCACACAGGAAGCAGTCTGGAAGCCTGTATTTAGTTCTCACTCAAAAAAAAAAAAAAAAAAAAAGAAAAGAAATCTAATAAAATAAGTAGATACCTTGACTGAGTTAAGAACTGAATAAAAGCTGTTCAGAGACTTAAGTCATATATACTCATTAAAAGATAACCATCATCATCATCACCCCATCATCAGTGTGATAAAATGTGTATAGATGCAAAAGCTTCACTCTGAAATTCCTAATATTCAAAGCTGTTCTTGAAACATGCTTCACAAGGCCAACATCACAGAAAAAAAAAGATGAGCTCACCTTTGTCATTTTAGTAGGTACAAGAGCATGCAAACAGTTTAAAGCTATATTCTTCTTTGATTTACAAAGTCTTCTAAAGAGCTTTTTATTTACCATTTGAAAAATGATAGAACTTTGAGCAACTGAATAAATATTTGTGTTTCAGAAAATTACAGGGTCTTGGAAAGCAGAGAAATTACTTTATTTGTTCTACTGTATTCAGAGACCAACCACACTACAACAAACTTTCCTAAAGCACTTCCTCATCACTCTACTGGAAGAAGCCACTGTGCCGTGAAAGAGGAGACTTGTTATGTCTGCCACTCTTGCAGTGCTAATCTACTTCTGTTTTCCTGTCCATCAGAATCTACTTTCCTTTGGAAACTGGGGACCATTTTATTTCTGACAGTCTTTGTAACATTTCCTTAAGGCTGTTGCAAATTCATCAACATTAAGTCTATAAGTGCTGATGGACAGTGAGGATTTTAGGTCTGTATGGATTGGAATCCATAACTCCATTTTAAAACTGCTGTGGAAGAGAACTGGATCTTAGCTAGACACTTCCTGATGAAAACCAGCATAGAGTAATTAGCTTCAGCAGAACTACGCTGATCTCACCAGCCAAGGAGGGGACTTCCAGAAATGAAGCCCTCTGCCTTCAGGTGGGTATCCATGAGCTCATGTGGGTGAACCTCCTATGCAGAGAATTCGCTGACATGGCAGGAAGTTCCACCCAAGTGACTGAGAGGAGATGCTTACTCAAAATGTTGAGTTCTGTAACTAAGTAAACAGCCAATTTTTTTTTAATAATATGCACTAGTTTGATATAAATTATGTTTCAGACACAACAGTAACAAAGGAAAGGGGTTGCAAGTTTTTCAGGAATAATTATTCCTGTACAAGACAGTAAGGACAGTTGATGTGACATTAGCACGCAGAAGCAAAAGCAGTGCACATCTTCTGGAAACCTTTATCTCTGATGATTGAGTATGTCTATTTAAGAATAACCTAGGTTCTCAAAATCAAAGAATACAGCTTTAAAAGTTGTACTTTTAGTGTAAAGTTAGTAGAGAATGGAAATGATGGAATAAAGGAAAAATTATAACACAGAACAGTTGACTAAGTTGAGACAAACCATACTGAAAAATGAAATTAATTTTTTAAATAAAAGGTTTAAAAAGCATGCTAAAAAGTTTTCGTAGTTTTATCCCCAGTTTCCATGAAAGAATGTGAACTTACTTTCTGGAGGGACCCTATCTTTGTGTGGGCATCCTGACAAACTGCGGTGATGGGGGTAAAGCCCCGTTACATGGCCAGTTCCATCACACCCAGGGGTAGGACATTTGCTCTCTTTCTTTTCTGTTCTTGAGGGATCTATAATTTACAACAAATGTGTCAAGTGAATGAGTCTTTTCACATTTCTGTAAGAAGGTTCATTTAATCATGTCATTTACTCTTTGGTAAATGTTATTATGAAAACTGGAAAAAAAAAAAACCTTCTACTTCTTATCACAGTTCTGTCACTTTTATCCTGTTATCTTCTCAGATTTCAGGCTCCCATGATCACAGCAATGTCCATGCACAGTGATTGGAAAATGACCTTTTTATAGCAAAGCTGTACCATTGTCAATCAATGTTCTGCTGGGAAGAATTAGCTCAAGGTCATTTGGAAACTGATTAGTTGGAGTTTCCCTTCTTTACATTCTTATTTGCCTCATGTACTAAGGTCTGCAAATATACTGTCATAGCAGTTCAGTGTCCTGAGAGTAGCATACCCAGCTCTTCAGCATAACGATTCCACAATTCAGCACAAATAAGTCCCTTTTCCAAGGCTCAATGAGGAAATGACTCTTGTTTTCTTTAAATTCCTTATGAACTGATGAAATTACATAAATATTCCTTTCCCTTCAATAAATTATGGTGGAGTAAACATTGTAATCAGAATTACTGAAAGCATTGCTTGCTCTGTAAATCTGGGCCATTACCAACATGCATATGAAACATTTGAATATATTCATATGCTTGAAAGGTTAATGACCTTTTAGAATGCTGTTGGATCTTCTGACTACAAATCAAAGAAAAGTCTAACTAGACGTTTTTTCCACAAAATAAAGTTTTCTGCCAATAATGTAGTGGAATACTGGTGAGATTAATTCTGATTTAGAACTTTCTCACATAACTTCCTCACCTATTTCCTTTCACAGAACATCTGTAAAGTAACATCCCTATCCTTCCCGCCAAGCACATGATACAAATTACATCTTATCATCTTGACCACAGTTGCTAGGTTTGGGACATTATTGCTGATTTTCATATTAATATTAAAGGGATAAAATTCAAGATACTCAAAAAGCTACAATTTTGGCTCAAGATCACCAACATATTTTTTAGTCTATCATTCCTTTCAGTACCCAATCTGAACTATCCTCATGTGATAATTTTATGTTGCTCTTGTAATTTCTCTGCTTCAGTATTTATGCTTTCATCTCCGGAAAATAAGATTTTGCTACTTGTTTTACAGTAAACCTTTTTTTACATTAAATTCCATCCCAGCTTCAACAAACAGAACCCTCAGTACAATAGGTGGAAATTTCAGTACTTGAAGAACTTCACATGCAACCCATTCTTTTCATCATGAATCAATACAATCCAGAGATCACATTCTGTTGTAGACTTATCTTTCCCTGATTTCCCTCTAGCAGATTTTATGTATACTTTTATTTTTCAAGTTCATCCAGAACAGCTTCATTTTATAGAAAAACTTTAGCTCATTGTAATGACTCTCCATGTCTTAAATTCATTCTTAAAATTTAATATCATACTTAAACCTTGTATTCTGGAAATGGAATCTCTAATTATGAAAGTTTTATTTTACTTAACTTGCATGTTGACTGTAGAACACAGTTCTTTGTTCCATGCTCTTTAACAACAAATAAACATATAAATCTATCTCCAGTGTGCTATACAGTTATCACAACACTCCTGGAAAGACCATAATCTCATATACCAGGAAATTGAAGAAAGAGATCAAGAAGTTAAACCCAAGGCCACAGAAGGAGCAAATGTCAGAGGAGCGATTTGAATACCTGCCAGATAGGCCTGTGCTGAGACCACTAGAACAGCAAGCCCACAGCTACATACATACACAACTCTAAGCAACTCATTAAGTCAAGTACTTTGGGATGTGTAAAAGTATTGGATAAGTGAACAGATAATGTAAATGAAATATAAATTATGTAAATATAACAATATTCAAGGGCTGCAAAAAATGTAGATGATTAATAGACCATAATGGCTTTTTAGAGACTTTAAACTAGAGGAACTTTAGCTACTCGACCTTGTTAGAACTCCACCAAAGTCAGTGAAGGTATTGTAGTTTAGAGCAGCTGAGGATCTAGACACTTGCATCCTACAGTGTCAAGCAAATCCTCCTTTGTATTCAAGTCCACATCATAAGGTTATAGCACATATCAGATCCTTAAGAGCCTTTATGGTCTAATGAGTCAGAAAAGATGCTGTATACTACTCTTAATGATTTCAAAACTTGCATTAAATTGCACTTGCACAATTTCCCATTGCTTTTAATGGAAGACATTTGAGTAAACTTTCACAACTTTATACAAAACACTGGATACTGTTTTGTAAATCCTCTTCTATTTGGGAGAAATACTGCAGTTTTACTGAACTCTGTACAAACTTTTCTCACTCCTTGCCACAATGGAAGTATTTCCTGAGTGAAGGTTGTCAAAGGACTTCAAAAGGTTTCAAAATGCATAAATTTCAGAGGAAAGTCTGTTTAGAAAGCCTAAAATGGCGGGGGGGAAATGGTTAGTGGTCCCTTAATGGTTGTTTCAGTGATCTTTGAAGCCAAGAAGTAGTTCTCACTGCAAACCTGTGTACCCAAAAAGTTTCCAATTAACCCTATCATACACCTCTGTAGGTATCTCTTCCAGGAGTATTTGGAAGATAACGTGTGACTGGAGAACAAATGATATAAGCAACTGTCTTACTTAAAGCTTCCTCTCTCAACAACTACCAGAATGTTTCCCACATTTTTTTTAAATAAGGGAATTTTTCTTTCTTTTTTTTTTTTTTTTTTAATTAAAAAGGGGAAGAATGATCCACTCCACAAAGTTTCATGCTTCGAACTCCCACAATACCTAATATCTAGTTGAGCCATAGACCTATTATCAATTCAGCCTGCAGCTCCCAAGAAATAGGATGGTTCAAAGAAGCTATGGAATTTACTAAAATAGGACATCTATACATTTCTCACTGTCAGAAATTATATAGGTTTTTGAAGACAGCAGGTCTCTATGCAAAAATGTTTACCCAGCCATATATAAACTGGAAAGGCTGGACAATACCAGAGTTAAAAAACTCTTCAAAAATTAATTTTGGTTTGCCATGTTTTCTGTGTTTTTTAGAGACATATGTTCAAAGGGAAATGCATCTATGATAGGTTATACGTGAACAACATTTAGCACAACATCCACATGACTATGCAGTAATACACTAACTAAAGTTGTCTTCCCCAAATACCCAAAGTTACTGCAGCATACACTAGATCATTTACTTGTGGTTAGAACAAACAAAACTTCACTAAAACACATTGCAGCAATGTTTTACATCAGTAATCTACATGTGTTTCTAAAAGACTGATCATTACTTTTGTTTAAGGCTTGTGAAAAATGATCAAAACTTTCTGGGATCAAGATGTTGTCTGCCTACACGAATGTCACAGGCAGATTACTTTTCCAAAGTTGGGATTTATAAAAAAGAGAAAAATGCCCACCATCTCAATTGTAGAAAGCAAACCAAATATTTGTACAATAAATATAAGATAAACCTAGTCCCTGTTTAGCATCTCCCAAGAAATACCACGTCCTCAACTTCCACTAAAGTCAATGGGAATCAGGGGTGTTCAATGAATCTCAGGAGGTATTGAACACTTAATACAACATGGCCCTACATGTACAGATGTAAACACGTTAAAGAGGGGTGTCATAATATAAACACACCATCACCATGATAATCCTGCAAATCAAAAGGCATTCTGAAGATAACCTTTAGTCTGTCAAGGATTTTTTTGTTTATTTTTGTTTTCATTGGGGTTTTTGTTTTTCTTGTACTGAATTATGGTCAAGGCAGCACCTTAACTGTTTCCACAATGGAATGAAACCAGTGAAGTGGAATGCACATAAGAAAGAAATTGCTATTGATCTCAGCCCAGGCCACACCATGCCTTGCATAGCAAATGGTTTCCATTACCTTACTATCTTAAGATAATTAATGTGCAGTCATTGCCCCTATCTTATGTTATCGGTCATTTTGATACTGTTCAATTTCTATCAGGCAATTCTAAATTTTAGATGGGAGAGGCTTCATCAATAACTGTCATTTGATGATAATTTTATAAGTCACGATGCCACCTACCCAATCCAATCTGTAATATATGCACTTCATAGCTGATTGACTATCTGCTACATACCCCCCCCCAATATAGTTTGAAACACAATTCTCTTTTTTAATTATTACTATAAAATATATTAAAACCTTGAGAAAAATCTTTGCCTCTTTCAACATGATCTCTTGTTTTATTTCCCTGAGAAGTTACTTTTTTAATTTAGCCAATGATATACTGTACATATTTCTAACACTGCAGACTGAATTACTTTATTTTATAATCATAGCATGATGCTCTTTTACAGTCATGTCATACTACAATTTTAATAAAGTTCCCATTATGTGGAATGAATAACTTCATTTCAGAAATCTATGCAAAAACGTAACATGTTAGCTCACACTTTCTCATGACATAACATACGGTATATAGAAATATTACCTTTACCATAATATGGCTTTTTGACATGGCCGTCACTTGGTTTAGGCTTCCTGTCATCTCCAGAAAGGTGTCTTGGAGACTGTTCCTCAAATGATCTCATATTATCCCTCCTTCCAGCTTCCACTGCCATTTTTTCTCTCATGGCTTTTGCTCTCTCAGTTTCCAAAGCAATTGCTTTCTCAAGCAGGGTTAAGTTACCTTTTGTCATATCAAACACTTCTTCAGACCTATCTGAAGTAATAGAGGTGGTATCATCGTCTCTTTCATGACAACCATCCTCCTTGGCACAGCTAGAAAAAGTCCTAGATCTGGGGCTCAACTGTTCTTCAAGCCTCATTAGGTTCATCATATCAGAGTAATTCCGGTCTGGTGTTCTTCCTTGGAAGTCATCTTCTTGCCTGACATGCTGACGAGTGTTCATGTTTTGTTGTTGATTTCTTTCCTGTGGGTTTGTCTCACTGAGTTTCCTAGCCAGATCAAAACACTGGTTCCTTAAGCACTCCAAACTGCTGAGACACACCTCTTCATCACTCTCCTCCACTATTTTTTCTGTAAGTCCATTGTTCACGGGCTTCCCTAGCATTACAAAGTTCATATTCCTATTGTCTTGCTGTGAAGTATTGTCTGCATAATTTCTGTCATTAATATTTTCTGAAAGCACTACACCATGTCCTTGTGCTAATAATTTAAGGGAGTCCACTGTTTCCCTAACAACATCACTGTCTAAATCTAAACTCAGCTCACTTTTCCGACCGATATTTTCATTTTTGTCACTATCATCTTCCAGACTATTAGATGTATTGCTGTTCATTTCTGATTCTGTCCTGGCTCTGTATGCTGCATCCTCTGCAATTTTGCCAAGATTTAACAATGACTTGGCCACCAGTTCATCGTAATTATCATACTCATCATTATTGTTATCGTCTTTTTCTGTGTCTTGCATTATTCGAGTATTGTGACAATTCATTTGATGGTCTTCTGCATAAAAAACAGAAACAAAGAAAGAAACAAAGAAAGAAAGAAAAAGGAAAAGAAAAGAAAAAAGTGGCTACAATTGGAACTGTTGTTGCAATCGCACGGACAGAAAACAAACTGCATGTCAAATATTGTTAATCATACAGCAATTCTAGAACACTATGGCTGACCCACTTGAACTGAATTCTCTTTTGTCCATAGGGCTATTTTTGTTTATTTGCTATTCACATGAATTTCTTTCACAGAACTGATATGAAAAAGGCAATCAAAATGCTAATTACTACTACTGCTAAATGTTATGGCATAAATACTTGTTTCTCCTTTTACTTCTATATTCACAGTTTTATGGAATTTATTACAATCATATTATTCAGATGACATAACTGCCTATGTTTCCAACTTTTCTTGCTCTCATATTTCCTGTAAATACAGTAGATGGCAAAGGAGTGAGCACTACTGGATTTATTCTCTTACTGATGAATGCCATTCAGCAAACGAGAAAGAGTGTACTCCAAGAAGGAAAATGTCACTTTTTTAACACCATACACACCATTAACACTAGTTGACCGATAACTGCTCACGAAGATTAAAATGGCATTTCACTTAGTGGATCCATCAGTAAAATCAAAATCTCTCAGTTCAACTGTGGAGAAGTTAAGAATTTTACAAGAGTTGTTACATGAAAGGAAGATAGAGGGAATTATATGCACAATATAATTTGAAGTAAATATGCTAGCCCAAATTTTATGGTCATATATGTATGATAGGGCTTTTATTTACTGTTCTGTGCCCTGTAACAAAATGGTGCAGAGTTACCCCATTTTACTCAGCTTTGTTCTAATAACTGTTGAATAACAGAAAGACAGCTTAATAAGATGGAGCCAATGTGAGGCCCTGGGCGGGGGGGGGAGATTCATCTCACCTAACTTTAGACATGAGCAAGGCAGGCATCTACATCTGAGTAAACTATTCCATGGTTCTGTCCTTAGTCAGCAAGAGAAGCAGACACTTTATGGACACAGCCCACCTGATCTGGTTAAGATTTCTTGAGAATAAAATAAATAACCACTAGAAGTGCCTGTTTCTCTTCATTGACAACAAAGGGACTCAGACTTGATGTCCACCCTAAAGATACCCATACTCAGTCAGATGAATATCATCCAGAGAGCATCTTCTGGTATCTCATGTTCACTCAGAAGTTACGCCATTCTTAGACCCAGTCTTAAAACACACATTCATCATTACTGAGTAATGAACACTGCATAACTTCTATTTTGATAATCGACTAACCAAGCTATATTTTGACATTTTGCATCAATGGAAAAGAAAGTTCCTAGATCTGTCATTACAGTGACGTGCTAGGCCAGTTTTCCAGCTGGTGCAAACTGAAAGACACAAGTAGAGCTAGGATAATTAACACCTGCTCAAGAGCTAGTTCATCAACTTCTGAAAGCATCCTTTCAGCTTAGATGTATTTTCAACACTAGCACACCTAAACACGTAGCAGTTTCTAAAGTGTGACTCATGTTTTGGGTTAAACAAACCAAAGTGGGAAATTTCAGGTAGTAGGTGGCTTGTACACTAATATTTTGGTAATAGGAAATAGTGTTTGATAAAAATAGTTTTTATGTCAGCAGACAAAATAATAAATCAGTTGTAAATACAAAGCTCAACAGCACAATAATTAATATTTCAGCCACAAGATAGTATTTCTTCTACACAGTGGTTAGGGATCCTGGGATGATAGTAGGCTGTAGTTAAGCAGCAGAACTGGTTGATGACTAGGCTATCTAGGAAAAGAAAAGCTCTAATGGTAAAATATTTTATCTTACATATTATCTGCTTTAATACAGAGGAAAGAAAATTAATAAGGAAGACTGTATGGTATTTTTACATCACAAGGTATTTCAAGTCAGTAGTGGGTTATCTGTTTATCATAACAGGTGGTTTTATTTTAGTTGCTATATTTTTCAAGCTCATCATAATTCACATTTATGTTTCAGGTGCCACAAAAATTAAGGGTATGAGAGTATCAGATTTTTGGTATACAAGTAAGGATTGCCACCTTCCACTTCCTAATTGAAAAATGTCCATCTTGAATAACTGCATAGAAGAAGGCAATGAAGAATTACTGGATAATTAGTTTGTGCTATCTGAAAAGCAAATATACTATTAATAATTTTCTAAAGTAAAATGTACAAACGACTCCCACACTGATTTAAATATTAAGGATAAAACCTGATGCCAAGGAGATTGTTCAGTAGAAATTGAAGCTTTTCTGGGGCGCTTCTTGTAACTACACTGATGGGCAGTCAGATGCAGCAAAGGAACATCAAAGTAATTAAAGAAGCAATGAGCTATAGCTCCAAAATTGCCAGTGTCTTCAAGTTTAGAATGAGGTATCAACAAACACTGGTGAAATCAGTCCAAATCCACCTGTAATATGATATTGAAATACAAAGTAGAAAAAAAATGTTTTCTCAAGTCATCCTGAGAACTGCTCAGGTACGCACTGACTATTCTAGGCCAACATTTGAAATGTGAAAAGTTTCAGGGATTGTTTCTTAAAAAGGGGAATTGTGTTTGTAAATGATCACCAAGGGGAGGAATATGTTATACCTTACCTCCACAAGTCAAAATATGAATCATGTACTGTATGAGAGAAGACATCTAAATTCCTTTTGAGTAGGGAAGCTGGATGAAAGCTGTAATGACAGTATTTTTTATTCTATTTGTTAGGCTACATCCTTTTCTGGTCTCCCATCCATTCAATCATAAAATGTAAAAGAAAAAGGTAGTGGAAGAGAAGAAAGTGTAAAGCATAAATCCCAGATGAGAGAGGTGGGAAAGCAAAATATTTAAATTAATATTAATTTCTTGTATTTTAGTTTTGGCCATTTTTTGCATCTCCTTTCTTTAACAACTATTTCATGTCTCTCATCTCCATGCAGCAGTTAATTTTGATGAGAAGGATATTTATGTACGCCACGTCATCTCCTCAATAACAGCTGGATTCTAAGCTTGCTCTGGTGAGGCACCTGTATCATCTGTTTATCAATATGAAATTTTAAATACTGAATCAGTTTGTGTATTAGTTAAGAGTCTTCTGGGAAGTATCTTACACCAGCTGCACTATGTGAACTGCATGTCTCTTTTTTGATTCAGCTCTGCAAAATCTAATCTTACTTTCATTTCACATTTCTGTGATTCCTAGATTTGATCTTTAATGCAGTAACTACCTTTAGACTGTGCTGTTTAATGGCTGTCTGTAAAACAATTGCAAAACCCAGAGACTTACTCTACCTCTTGCATAAGTTTTGGAACCAGTGATATAAACTGAAGGTTTTTATTTTGTGAAGAGACTGAGTTTGTCTCACAAAGACAGCAGCTAGCCAGGGCAGGTGAAGAATGCTCAGAGTTACAATATATCCTTTCATGTTAACTTTAGGGTTGCATGGACAAAGAATACACAGTTTAAAAAGAATATCGGGTTATTCTAGCCCTCATCCACACAATGCTATGACAATTTAGATATTCTTGATGGTAAAGTTGTTCTTTTAAAGTCTCAGCAGATATAACAAGTGGCAGGAGGAAATTATAGGGGAGTAGTATAGAATAGCTATAAAGAGCTGGAAGCCTTTAGCCATTTCAACAGAAGTGCACTTGTATTGCACTAAAAAAAAGTGAATAATTTGATTTCTTATTGCACCTTTCATCCAAGGATCTCAAAGCACTTTACAAACATAATTTTAAAAAGCCTCACAACACCCCTGTGAGGTAGGTATTTTAACCCCATTTTACAGATGGGAAATTGAGACACAGAGAAGTTGAGTGACTCTTTCCATGTCATACCAGGAGTCATGGGAGAATAAGGATTATAGCCTCTACATCCTTGACTGTTTCCTCCTTTTGTTCCTATCACATCCAAATTTAAGCAATTTTTTGTCAGAAGAAATGGCTTGCTGGTTTTAGTGTAGGGAGTCATGCAAAACAGCACCTTTCTTTTGAAAAGGAAAATATACAGCATTTAGACTGAGAGATTCTGCAGAGAGAGGCAATGATACTTCAGAAACAGCAGCTACATTCCTACCAAAGGACAGACTTCAGAAACAAGACTTTCCAAATCTGTGGTCCTCATATCAAATTACTCACTTTCTTCTGAGTATAGGAAAACATGATGGCTAAGAAGCTGAACCTACGTGTGGTCACACAGGCTTCCTGCCCAGATGGATGGTTTCATTATCCACGCAGCATTTCCTGTTTCAAAACACTTCACTGCTCTTGCCACTGCTACTTGTCAATTCCTAAATGCTCAGCACATGATACTATTGCATCACCATTCTCCTTTTAATCTGTAAGGTGAAGTACGTGCATACATCTCCACATTACAGTCTCTGATAGCTGGCCTATGAGAAATATTTAGCAAGACAATGTTGGCCCAAATGAATCCCAAATCTTAGAAACTTACAGCATAATATAGGTAGGGGGAGTGTTTGTACATTGCCTTCTTGGGGAAAATCTTGTAAGTAAGGAAAAAGAAGAGGTAGAAAACTCAGTGAGCTCTCAACTTCTCCACTCCTCATGGAAGAAACAGAGGACATGTTTAACTCTCCCAAGGACCTAAGCAAGGTCTCCTAAAAGTCTAAATGGTCCTGCTGACATGGGATTTGGATTAGACCCCAAGCATTTGCGTATGACTATTTCAAGGCTGCACTGAACTCTGAAGTTGACTATGTGCATGAAGAATCTTTCTTCATCTCTGCAAAATTTACTGAAGTTCTTTTACACTGGAAGTGCTATAGGTAAAGTCCCAAGCAATTTGTTTCATATAACAACTGGTTCCTTTATGGATCTTATATACCTCATGAAACTCAAAAGAAAAAGATAACTGTTCGCTTAGTTTATTGATTCTCTCTAGCTATTCCATTATATTCAATTATTTTTTTTTTACTTCTACCCCTCAGCCTGCTACAGCTGGGTTATATATATGTAGTTATAATACTGGGACTTACTGTTTAGACTCTCCTACAATTATAGTATTCAACTAATAACCCATGTTCAAACTAAAATAAATGGAGAGTAGAAGTCATGTAGAAGCATGGCAAGGAAGTTCTGAGGTGAAGAACACAGGACATAACAGTAGGAGTCAGTATTATAAATTAATACTGAGAACTACAGTGCAGCAAGCCCATACAGACTTTTAAATACGGATAATTTGCCGCCATAAGTATCTTTTAATTTTTTTTTCTGTTTTCATCTTTTAATTTTCTATAGGTTCCATGTTTTAGCGGGTTTTGCTCACTGAAAGTACTACTTTTTTTTTCTTTTTTTTTTTTACTTTTCCCTAAGGACCAAAAGGGATCCTCACAGATGTGAATTTCTTTCCTGTTGTGATTACAAACATATAAAGACTAACTCTTAAAGATATTCCTTTTTATTAATCTTTGTGCCATTTAAACACATTTTTAAAAGAATATTAATAAATTATTTTGGTATAAAAGCATTCTGAAGATTTAGTTTTCTGTACAAATCAGCACATTCTTGTCTAAAGGCAAAGGTTTTTTACATAACCAATGACCCAAAATAATATTTTTATTTTTTTTTTCCTTATGGCACTTGTATGACCCATTACTAAGCCACTGCTTATGTCACACCAGCGTGAATATCATCCTGATCTAGAAATGTCCATGTAAACTATTGGTAGAATATGGATGTTCTTTACTTGGTTTATTCCTATTAATATAAAGACAGAGAGAATCAGGAAATACAGGGCAACATACTTTTAAGGTTTACATCATTTGTTATTCATTCGTTTTTTCCCACTCCAAATCCCTATGAGCCACTTGTATCAGTATAGTTTTGGAAAAGGATCTGCGGACATGTGACAGCTCCTCTGACAAGATCATGACTGAGGTAATTTTGCTTTAAGTACCAGACTGCAAGAGCTTCTTAAAGGTTACCTAGGTTCTGACTGAAGTCAACATGTTTAAGATTTTGTCATTTTACCACAAGACACTGCTTGTCTTTCTTTGATCTTAAGAGATTGTCATATGCCATTAACAGTGCACTGGTGCCATGGAATCATGCAGTAGTTGAGGCTGGAAGGGACCTCAGGAGGCTCTGTGGTCTAACACCTGCTCAAAAAAAGTGCCAGCTTAGACCAGTTATCAGGGCCCTGTTCTGTCAGTTCTGCTTTAAAGGTCTTCCAGGATAAAGGTACCACAGCATCTCTGGGAAATCTATTCCAGTGTTCCACCCTCATGGTAAGAAATTCATTCTTATTTCTAAATGTTTTTTTTTTTTTTTTGTTACAACTTGTGTCTTATACAACTTATACTACACACATCTCTCCACTCTCTATACAAGTAGCTGAAGACAAGTCTAAGTTCCCCCCTTAGCTTTTTCTTCCTCAAGTGAACAAACTGGGCTTTTTTCACAGTTTCTGCACATCATGTATTCCAGTTCTTTAATCATCCTGGTTGTTCATCACTGGACTCCAATATTTCAAGACTTTCTTGTGTTGATGAGCCCAAAACTGGGCCTATTGCTCCACATCCAAGTATAAGTGCTACATAAACTAGAAGAGTCATTTCCTTTCCTTTTGATTTCTGTTTCTGAAGTCTTTTCATCCTGACAGCCAAACATTATTTCCAGAAGTCAAAAAGCAATGAATTTTCTGGGAATTATCTTTTTTTTCCTCCACACCACAGAGATAGAAAATACATTTTGGTTACCTTTAAGTAGGAAAGGTAACTGGTTGGTATGAAGCCTGCTTGTTTGCTTTGCACTATCTGCAATATTTGATATGAAGGCATATGCTTAGGTTCAAGAAGGAACTTGCTGAGATTATCTATGAACAGAAGTGGATATGCTGGGTTTGCAACGGTAGTACAATTTAGCCAATCACTCCCACCTGGACCACACTTCTTCGTGAATCAGGTTCAGGCAGCCCTTAATTGTTTCTGACTTAACTTCTCTCTGGGCAGGTAATGAGATGTCTTTAGCTGATGACTGGTATCCATTTCATCCTACTTTTTCTCCCCAGGAAGTCTATATGAGGGAGGAAAGATATTTTGTCTCATGGCCTTATAATGATTCAGTGGAGTTTGGCAGTTTCTTGCTTTCTTTAAGGTTTCCACAGCTCAGCAGGGCAGCAGGCAATGAGGAAGCCAAAGCTACACTCCAGATACTGAGATACAGCAGGAAGACAGCAGGGGAGCAGAAGACCAGCTGCACCAACGGCAGAACACCCACTCAGAGAGCTCTTGGTAAGGAGCTTCTCATGGGACTATTCCTAAGACTGCTCCAGAGACAGTGACCTGTGCCTACATCCCTCTCCATATTCATTGCTTTACAAAGGATGCAGCCTGAAGAACATATTTTCAGTTTATAAAGCAGTATTTTCTTTCTCACACACAAATCTCTGAGAAGACAGGTTGGAATCTCTAGTATAGGAATACAGCATCTCTTTTTACTGGTTTTGTTTTAGTTAGATGTCTGACTCAGTGTCAGGTGTCTGTATGGAACATGTCTCCATATACATCTAGATACCGTTTACAGGAAACAGACAAAAACATGCATCCTGGGATTTGATTTTTTTATCCTAACTTAGGTATCTATAGTAGATAGGCTGAATTATCCCCTAGAAGTGACTATTTCTCTTGACTAGTCATGAATTAAATTGATGGGGTGAATACTATCCCTATTTCTTTTACTCAAAAGTTTCAAGTTGAACCTTGCTGAATTTCAGTGGTATCTTTAGTATGACACGATAGGAACTGCAGGGAGGAAGGAATGAGGAGCTACCCAAAAGGAGTAGCTTTAGGTTGTGGATAGACAAAGATATATCAGGAAAGCCTGGTGTGGATGGGATAGTATGGATGCTTTGATGGGATAAATGCTTATGACTGCATGATTTACATGGAGAGAATTATATCTCATTGGATGTGTTTAGTCTCCATTGTAAGTTTAATTACTTTTTAATAGTTGTGTTTGATTATCAAATAAAGCCTGTTTGTGCTTTGATAACAAACTGACCTGACTGGGAGAAGGAACAGAGGCACATATCACTACCATTCTAGAGAGAACTGCTAAATACGGTACCATTGAAATTTCTTCTTCCTGTCTCTCCTTCTATCCCCTCAATGAGTTCAGTGCCAAGGAATCTAGAAAGACAAAGACATCTACGTGCACAAGTGCCAGACTTGACTTCATGTGAAATGTAAACCTTTTAGTTAGGGTGTTTGTTCTTTTATTTTTATCCCTTCATCTAGCTTTTTAATCCACATTTGTCTCATTCCCTATGTTTTCATGACAGGGAAGGCTGAGTAATAATCCATAGTATAAGAAGAAAGTAAATACAAAGGATTCTTTACCTCTTTGGTTATAGACATCTACTATTAATATTCTGTTCTGTCCCAATTAATTAGGGACAGAACAATAAAGGAAGAAGTGGAATGTGAGTACTCATGCTGCTATACTCTTAGTGAGGCTCTGGCATTATTTTGACTTGAGTGACTTAGCAGCTCCCCAGCAGTACCCATATTCAGTGAAGAAATGCTGGTTAGGGACCATTCCCAAGGAATTTGAATGTGGTGAACCTATTTTGGAAGGTGAAAGATTAGCTGTATATGCATCCAAATCATGCAACAGTTGAACTCAGCATTAAATGAGTGGACTATGGTTGGTTTTATTCACTCACGTAGATGTGGTCATTGACTAACGTGACTGAAGAGACAGAGGCAGGAAAATCTGTAAGCTGGGATCAATGGAAAGCACATTTCAGAAGGAATGAGTAAGGCCAGTGTGAACCATTTACTATGGTTCACACTATAGGTATTGGGTTTGCATGGAAAGGTCTTGGTAAGTAGGGAGGGCAACAGGGATGGCTTCTGTGAGGAGCTGCCAGCAACCTCCCCCATGTTCAGCACAGCCAATGCCAGCCAACCCCACAGTGGACCCACCGTGGGCAATGGCTGAGCCCATCAATGACAGAAGGAACACCTCTGTGGAGGTGTTTTTAAGAAGGAAAAAGTTATTGGGCAGAAGTAATTGCAGACAGAGAAGAGTGGAGTGAGAACATGCGAGAGGGATAGCTCTCCAGACACCAAGGTGAGTGAAGAAGGAGGGACAGGAGGTGCTCCAGGCACTGGAGCCAAGATTCCCCACAGCCCATGGTGCAGCCCATGATGAGGCAGCTGTGCTCCTGCAGCCCATGGAGGTTCATGGTGGAGCAGAGATCCACCTGCAGCCCGTGGAGGACCCCACATCTGAGCAAATAGATGCTTGATGGAGGGTGTGAACTCATGGGAAGGGTGCCCTGGAACAGGCTCCTGCCAGGATCTATGGCCCTGTGGAGAGGGGACCCCATGCTGGAGCAAGTTTGCTGACAGAACTTGTGACCCCATGGAAGACCCACAGTGGAGGAGTCAGCTCCTGAAGGGCTGCACCCTGTAGAAAGGGATCCATGCTGGAGCAGTGGGAAGAACTGAAGCCCATGGGAAAGACTCACACTGAATTTCATGGAAGACTGTTTCCCATAAGAGAGACCCAATGCTGGAGCAGGGGAAGGGCTCCTTTCCCTGAGGAAGAAGCAGCAGCAGAAACAGAAACAATCTGTGATGGCCTGCCTGTAATCCTCATTCCTTGTCTCCCTGCACCCCTGGAGAGGCAAGGTGGAGCCTGGAAAAGAGAGTTTATTTTGCTTCTCATTATCCTACCCTAATTTTCACTGGTAAATTGAATTAATTTCCCCAAGTTGACTCTGTTGTGTCTGTGATGGCAACAGGTGAGCTACCTCTCCTGACTTTGTCTCATCTCAGGAGGGGAATGATAAGACTGGCTTCCGTGAGCACCTGGCATCTAGCCAGGGTCAACCCAGCACATGATGTTACTCCAGTAAGCCAAGTACACATATACAGTGGACCTCAAAAAAGGCAAAATGGTGACTTAGGTGTAGCTAGCTCTTAGCTAGCTACCAAGAGGCTTTAGTACCTTCTGTTTATTTGCCATCTATGTGTACAGATGGCCTATGTGACCGGTAGTGTGTAAGAATAAGAGTACTAGACACCTGTCAAATGTATGCTAGAGTCCCAGATACAGAACACCTTTTTATGTCCCTATGGCATTTGCAAAGATATTTCCAGTGAGGCTTTTCCAAGTACCTGCCTACCTAAAGATACAGTGCTCCCATTTTAGAAATTGAGGGATTTCACACTGCTGTTCAGATCTGCACTGGACTATCTGTCCCAATGATGAAAGCTTGTATCTCTTAAAAGGAGAGTATTTGCTGGACAAATGTAGCAACCTACATATTTACCTACATTTCTATAAATTTCCAACTAAATATGTACCTACTAGCTGTGATGGCAGTGGCTTTGTTGCCAGTCTCAGAATGCCTAAATTGAATAGAGCAGCACAGCCTCAGTGCATGGCATCTATGCTGAAAATAAGCATCCTCACAGAAACAACAAGCAACAAAGAAAATCAATCAAATAACGACAACAGTCAGTTTTCCAAAATATACACGTGTAGATACAGAGACAATCTTACACCACACAAAACTAAAACCTGAGGCTGAGTCTGGTCTCAGGATGCTTCAGTCCAGAAGTTATTTTGCTGGAGTTCACTGGTAAAAGTAATGTACATGAGATGAAGTCAATACTTTTACTTCTGCCTGAAATTATTTCTGGTTTTATTTTTTTCACTTTAACATATTGTTCCCTTTCAATTGCCTTTTGTGTGATTATTTTTTAGGTTCTAGTCTCATTAACTTAATTTTCTGTGCACTAAAGTATCTGAACTATTTAAGAGCCAATGGAATTAACCTATCCAACATTAACTTTTTCCCTCTGTTCCTTTGTATCTGGTGCTGTATTATGTTTCATGACTTAAAATGAATTTATTAAATGGAACAGCATCAAATCCATTCCTAAAACTCAGATAAACAGTGTACATTATTTCCACACTGCCTACCTTCTCAATGATGTGCAATTTGCAGATTTCAAGCAAAATACTTGCCAGAGGACAGTTACTATTTTTTTAATAAATACATTGCTATTACTTTTAGTTATGCATTTTTTAAACAGTTAATAATTTTGGCTCACTGCTGTTTGTATCTTATCCAAACATCAAGTGTAGTTTAAAAATCCTTGTTTTCAATATTATAAAAAGTCTCAGATAGTCTACACATATTGGATGGGGTTTTAAAAGAGCTCTGCATGTGACTAGCTCTGATTCTACTAAAGACAATGATAAAGAATTCTATCATTAACATAAAAAGACACAGTAAGTTACTTCAGATCGTGAACTATAGGAAAATGCTCACATATAACTAGAGAAGAGAAAATATAACAGAAAAAACCGCCCTGCATCACCTGTGGGTGTGGATATTTTGTCTAGCCCTGATTTTCCATCTGGAAGCCTTTTAACTTTTAAATTGAAGATTCCACATAATGCAGATTCTTTACTTCAGCTTTCACATCTGTCATTTCCTGCTGTCCATGAAGGAATCCTAACAGCATATTTCACTTGCTCTCTGCAGTACTCCCATGCTGACCTCCTAAGTGTTTCTTTAAGTCCTTCTGCATTTTTCTTTCCTAAGCCCTGTCATCCCTTTTACATCTGGAACATATTTCCATTTCTGTGTCAGAAGACCTTCCGGCCATTGAATTGAATTTGTCCTTAAACTCATACCATATCTTTAATGAGGATTTCAATATAAATCACTTAAAAAAAAGTTATATGAATAGCAACAATAATTTCTAAAACACTTCCAGATTAGACTTCTCATGTGGCATGTTGTATAGAAAGGAATAGTTGTATTTCTGTTTTTCTTGGTGATACAACTACATCTACACTCATCTGTGCTTTAAACCTGAGAGACACCTTAACACTGATCAGCTGTTCAAAGCTCTGCTTTGATGTGTACTGAAACAGCTCCAGCCTAACAAAGCTCTCCACCTATCTGCTATTTAAGCACTGAAATTTTCTAGACACTGGATCTTTTCATACATAAATTCCCAGAGAAACCTAATCCAATAGGTATGCCCTAATGCACACCTGAAAGAAAAAGGTTTCCCATGAAGTGTTGTTTTGATTGGCTTGCTTGATTTGTAGCCAGAGAGGAACAGCCTGTTTCCTTCTTTATTTCCCCTGCCCATCCCCACCTGCCCATCGCCCAGGTTAAACACATTGTTTAGTGGGTCACTCACTAAAGAGCCAGAGACTAAGAGTATAAGCTCTCATGGTTTATGTGGATTCCATACCATACTTCCCAAAAACTTTTGCTAGTCACCACAATAAAAGCCGGATTCAAGTTTCATTAGGAAGCAGTAAACATAGGAGTAGAGTAAGACCTATACTTCTTTTTTTTTTTCATGTTATTTGGTCTTGCAAAAATATAATGTCTTTATTGAGGATATTGCAAGGACACCTGCCTTGAAGAGAGACGTAAAGAGTCTGTTCCCTGTGCCCAGGACTGATTTTGTAGCCTAATAAGTCAAACCATGAGATGGTTACAGGGTCCTTGGAGCAAAGACAGAATTCAGCATGGCCTGCTTTCTCAGGAGAATGACCCCCTTTGGTCTATGGAAGTTCTTGAATGTTTTTTCTAGGGTGTGACAGAGCTCCATCAGAACGTGTAAGAGGGTTCCATATGCATAGCAGTCACCAGTCTCCAACCTTCTCTGTTAGGAAAGAAGGACATGTGGCATTGAATCCTGGCATTACTTGCCACACTTAACTCAGGCACCTGCATTACAGATAGGGGCAGAATTTTCATTCCATTCTATTATGAAACATTTATCTCACTCCACAAATGTAACAGGATCCTTGGCCAAGATTCCAGTTTCTATTAATCTAAAAGCTGCCCTTTTTGGCTGTACTTTCAGGGAAGGACATTCACAGACTGTGCTCACTAGGTAACAAACAAATACTACTATAAATTTTATTATACTTTCTCTAAGTTCAACTCCAGCCCTATTCCTAACAGTTATTCCTAATAATGATCTGTTATTCTCTATTTCCCCTATTCCATTATAGAAGATATTTTTCTCTTAATGATCTGAGGGCAAATTTTACTCAAAACATTGCAATAAAGAATAAACAATTTTTAACTTTCCACTAGATGCCAGCCTTTAGAGTTGAACAATGTTTTAATTATTGCAGAAGACAGAATGAGAGTATTCTGTAAAAACTTCAGTCCAGTTCTTTATAGGGTGTCCAAGAAACTCTTTAGCAGATGTATTTTGTTTATACAGAACTTCTATAGTAAGTGGAGGCAGTTGGTCAAACAATAGATTTGATACAATAGAAATCAGAGGAAAAGCAGTTGCACAGCTTGTCCTAAAGCATATATGACAAGTAAGGAATCTCACTACATATGCTCTGTAATGGCAGAACCCTAGTCTGACATGGGCCTGGGCAGCTTTGCAAACGCTCCTAGCGTGTTAGGGGACTGGAAGTGTTCATGACACACAGACCCTGCCCTTGTTCTGTCAGTAATCCATGTCTGTGGAGCACAAGGAAGAAAATGCCTGCTTGATTTGTCAGTTTTTGTAATTGTAAGCTCAGCTGTCCTTTAGTATCACAGCAATACTAGTACTCACCCTTCCTATAGAGTGGTATAGCCTGCAAAATTAAGCTTTTGGGATGACAGAACTATCAGATGATGAGTTCACCTAATAAACCCCCAGTAAGTCTTGAGCTGTCAATCCTCTTAACTTTCTCTGACAGATCCACCAAAACTTTTTGCTAAAGCAATAATATTTACTGCATATTTACTGCCACAGTTTCCATGTGGTGGTATGGATACTGGACATGCTTAGTGACTATTTTCAGTACTTTTGCTCTCTGCATGAAGCCTCAATGTACCACATAATTCTGAGGATTTCAACAACAGTGACCAAACCCAGCCTCCTTTACGCAGTTTCTTTCCTATCATTAGTTTTCTTTGTATTCTGCTAATGACTTGGCCTTCCTTCCTGTCCAGCTCAGTAACTGCAGCTCCTAGAGTCTACTCGCAAGAAAAAAATCTGAAGAATACGTTAATTTACAGAAGGGCAAGTATTTCTAACGGTAAAAAAGGACTATGTCATGTGATGTAAGCAACAAAAGAACAAACCTCAATTGTTTTGAGACTTGTAAAATAAAGAAGAAATGCTTTTGTAACACAAAAGTATTCAAGATTACATATATATGTTCATTGCACATCAATGCTTTTGTTTCAAAAGAATTCTTTGTTAGGATTTTATATTTCAGTTAAACAAAATTTCTGTGACTTGAGGCATTTGCCAGGACTGCAAATTTGATTTGTGAGAATGGATATGGACCAGAAGAAATTATCAATCCAGTCTGCAATTTTATTTCATTTTATTATCTCCTGGAGGAGCTCTAATAGGGCAAAATTAACTCCCACAGTTACCAAATAAAGTTCTCTGCTTTTCAGGGTGAAAAGTTACCATTTGTGTTCACTTTTTTAAGACAAACACTGTAAGCCCAGTGGGAACTGTGAATTAATACGGTTGTCAAAATTGCTCTTAGAGCTGCAGTCTAAACACAAAAGGAAAAACAGGAACCTGTTATACTGACCAAGCAAAAGTTATTTTAAAGAATCATTACATCTGTAGTGTCAAGAAGGATTCACACAGAGTCTGTGGTCACTGTGTAGGGTGCAGTACAGTGTGAGCAATGGACCCTTGGAAGTAGCACTGTGAAAGACAAAGGAATTAAAAAAGAGATAATGAGAAATTCAGTTCTGTACAACCCCTGAACATGTTTCTAAAAGTTATTCCAGATATGAGACCTTCTACAAAAATGTCAGGTCATTTACAAATATGGATGCAAAGAGCTGCTACACAATTGAGTCAATTATTGGTTCTTTGAAACACTACATCATGTAACCAACTGGCTTCTCGGCACAGTCGTGCCAAAACCAGAAGATCACTGGTGATGAACAGGTTACACAGTCTAAGTGAGGACAAAACTACAACTCTAAGACTATAGCACTTTAATTTCTTCTCCAATCCATCTCATTCCAGAAAGAATCAATTTTACTGTAAGATCTTGCCAGACAACAAATGAAATAGGAAAAATCAAGGATCCACTCAGCATTTTTCTGCAGACAGAAGGATGCAATGGAAATGCAGAAAAGCCAGTCTCTTCTTGAGGACTGCAATCTGTGAGAATCCAAAGCAGCACTGCTGAGACACAGTTCCTTTCCAGACCTACTGCTCTGGCAAGACTAGAGAAAGCTTTAGTCACAGATAAGCCCTGAAACAATTTGACAGTACCATGGGCCCAACACTTAAGGTTCAGCTAACACTGAAGGAAAGGGTTAGTTTATCAAAAATACAAACAAGTAGCCCCATGCCATGTAAAATAGTTTCAGAATAAAGCAGCACTGAAATCAGATGTGGTGCTGAATGTGTTCCTTGATGCCGTTATTAAGGCCTTCAGTTCAGACCCTGAACTCTTTAAGTAACCCGATGTCCTCTACAGAACTTCTGCTTACATCAACCAAAGTTGCGTATGACAGAGATCTATAATCTGTCTCATCAAAGGTGAGTAATTTCTTTACACTGCAGAAAGCTATAATTGAATCATTTGCTCTTGAAGGATCAGGTATTTCACATTATCATTTAAGGCCTTTTATTTGTTGGAAGGGAGCTAAATATGTAAATTTCTACATGAGAATGATACTTAAGTGTATTCCTAATTTTAAATGTGGAAGTTAAGATAAAGAGGGCTATGTAAGTTTCTTGACACAGCCCAGAAGGTTTACTGAGCTTCTGAGTTAAACATTCAAACAGAAGGAAGTCTTCTAAAACAGTTCTTCAAAGGGAGAAAAGTTAGGGATGACATATGCAACATGCCACCTCACATAAATGGAACTCTACTGACATAAAGCTATTCTTGATTTGTCTTGATGCAAACAAGCTCAGTAACAGACTCAATCTTACTTTAGAGAATTAAAAAATAATGTTTAAATAATGATGTTTAATGAATTTAAATTACACTGTCTATGTATAGTAAAGACCTTGAGCATGGAACACAGCAAAAAGCAAAATTTACTACACTAACACTTGAGTCATATTAAAGCAATCAACAAACCAACCGAGCAACCAACCAACCAACCAACCAACCAGCCAACCACAAACACATAACAACAGTAATTAAAAGATCTGAACTTTTTCACAAGAAATAGAAGTATCCAGGGGGTATTTACCAGCGACTCAAACAACCTTGAGGTTTCCAGGTCTGAACTACCACCTCCAAATTTTTTAACTGCATTATTTCCAACAAAAATTTTTAGTGAAAATGCTGAGTCTGAATCTCTCAATATGACATATAAACAGTTAAACAGCAGGACGTTGTAATCCATGCTTGCTTCTTCAATGGAAAAAGAGGGTATCACAGATTCACAGAATATTTTGAGTTGGAAGGGAACCCCAAGGATCATCCTAAGAAAATGGCCCATAAAGGGATCAAGCACACAACCTTGGTATTATTAGCATCATGTTCTAATCAACTGAGCTGATCTCAGTATCAATAAAAGTTCTTATGCTGAGGCTTGACTCAACTCCCAGGCTTGAGCACTTGGTAAATAGATCAAAAAGGCAACTTTAATTTTCTATCCAGAGGAAAAGAATGCAATGGCCAGGATAAATGTCTTCCAGCAGCAACTCTTAATTTTTTTCTTTTCTCAGGTTGTTATTACTAGGGTGTGAGACACCCCCAGCACAGGGTATCTTCTGTTATCAAGGTACAGTACAGCAGTAAAATTTACTAGCAAAAAGTTTAAGTCTGCTTTGCATTATGAAAATATCAGGTATTTGTTTAGTCTTCTTTGGACCTGAAAAAGACACTTTTTCCCATATACATTGTCCTAAGCAGTGAAATTATGCTTTCTGGCCTCTTAGTTTAAAGATATAATTTATTGCTATTAGGTGTTTTGTTTGTGAGGTACACGTGAGTGTAGCTCTCTGCTCTGATTAAGACTGAACACCTACTGTGTTCACCAAATAGATAACCACTTTCCTGCTAACGGTTTAAATAAATGATTATGATTAGTGGTCAGCAGGCTGACAGATGACCTTCCTAACACAGACAGGTTGTCATCATTTCATCAAGATGTTTACTTTATCAGGAGTGTTTTCAGCAGCATGCACAGCTGGAAAGCTGTGTGCCAGCATGCTTTCCTCAGCACATGGGCCTCCTTCCTCTTTTACATTGGTGTCTGCATCTCCTTGCTTACAGGACGCAATTCAGATGCAATCTGCTAAGGGGATCAGGAAGACAGCGGAGGGCACCAACAATCCTAATAGAGCTGATAGGTGGATTTCACATTTTGAAGGTCTTTCTGTGTTGAATTCATGCAAATCAAAGAAAAAGCACAAACATATTATGAGATTTTTAAAAGCAATCCCACAATTTAAACAAATACTGTTGGATTCAATGATCTTAGAGGTCATTTCCAACCTAAATAATTCTATGATTCTATGAAATATGAAAATAGGCAAAATGTCTATCTCTACGTCCATGTGCTAGTTTTTCTTATTAGAAAAACCTGTACCGTGTCTTCTTTGAATACATATTGTTATCTGTGGTTCACAGATATTTTTGAAGTGTATTTCACTTGAAAAATTAGGTGCAATACCACATATTAGTATACTGGTTATGCCAACTACCTTGAGTTCAATAGAAAATGTAAGGGAGCATCTAAAAGACTCATAATTTCCCTATTAAGAAACTGCAATAGTTTTTGAAGCATCATCTGTGAAATGGATTTAAATGATTTATTAAATTTCCTTAGATCTAGAATCAACCTAACTCCTCCTGTTCCTGATAAGAAAATAGCCAGAGTACAAGCATTTTGAATGTCTTCATGTGGCATGGACTAAATGGTTCCTTGGAACATCTGTTCTGCGAGTTCCTCCAAGAGAGATTTTTTAAAATAGAAAAGCATTGTTAAACAGTCTTTAGGATCCAACTACCTGAAGCAAGCTCATCTCAGAAGAAGGTACATCTGTTTGCTTTGCAAATTGAATGCACACTTCAGTTTTTAATCCAAAGGTTCTCTGCCATCACAAAGAAGGGGTGCTCCAAAAGCAGCCTTTACTCTCACTCCTTCCCATTTGTATTTCAATTTATGGGTTAGGTTATCGTAACATGGGTCATCTCTATCTGCCCTTTTTTTCCTGGGATAGAAGGGAAATCAGAAAGATTCATCTTTCCTTTAGTGGCTGTGTTGAACATAAGGGTTTCTCAAGTCTCTTCACAGATAGATGGATAAATGCCTGGTCTTCAAAGAGATTCAGATTTCATGGAAATTTAAAGAGAATATGCTAGTCATTGATGGAGAGTTTAAAACATGACTTTTGGTTCAAAGGATTGTGTACAGAAGTACAAGCACAGAACTCAAGACTCATCTAAAAAAGTTTGATTTTTTTTTCCTTTTAGTTTTAAAATAGTATTTTGAGATTTATGCAACTGTTAGGATATATCTATGTTCTCCAAGTCCTTTAGTTTACCAGTGACAAGGCTACGAAGATGTGATTTTCAAAAAGGCTGTGATGGTTTCAGTTCCAATAAAAACTGTTTACCTTCATTACCTGTATGTTATCCATATCTGCTGAGAACCCCAATCAAAATTCCCATTCCTTTAAACAAAACAGGAATGGGCAATGACACACCAGTGACATAGAGTTTCCCAGGATTTACCCTTTTCTACTAGAAAACTGAACTTGACCTAAGAAATGGTAAAATACCTTATGCTTTCCCTCCCACCCTCTCCCTTCCCCCTCTCCCTATTTCTGCCTCGAGAGTCCTATCCTATCCTATACTTGCTCATGAAATTCTTCTGTCACCAATACTTATGATTTTTACTGTTTTGTTCACCTAGACTACAGCTACTTCTGGAAATTTCCTGAACTGCCATCATCTACAGCACTAGTGACAGAAACTTATATGAGAACTGTGCAGGCATCCTGGTGACCAGTGGATAATTGTGCATTTTGTTTCTAGGGATAGGAATACTAAAAACATATTAAGACTTCCTGCTAAGGTGACTTACAAGACGGTTTGCTACTATATTGTGGTGAGCCTTGTAGGAGCAGCAAGTGACTAAATCAACTAAATTCATAGCTGACAGATCTAATTTTCCACATAGTCAACAGATAAAGGCAAGAGTCAAATTCATACCATGTAGTTTAAGAACACCTAATTTTGCACCTTTTTTTTCCTGGAAAATCAGCAGTACAAATTTCACCATGCAGGTTATGCTACAAGCAGGATAAAGTAAAACATCAGTATCCCTATTGGAAACAACAGAAAATAAACTATTTTTAAAAATATGATAATTCATTAGTTTCTAGACCTCACAAAACCCAAACTATTATCACTCTCTACTCTTTGGCAGAGACTTAAGGAACTCCATACTATCTTCCTCATTAATTGCTAGAAACTCTTCCTTGTAAATCATCTCTGCTCTAACTGGGACTGTTGCATACTGATTGCTATGTTGATACTCAAAAGGATCATGAAATACTTTTCATATAAAATTCTATTACCAATTTTCTGGTTTTATGAGGAATTTTTCTTAACAACTAATCTTTTAGATAAAACATATATTTGTTTATAATTGTAATATTTATTTTGTTACTGGAATAGAATGAGTTCCTAAGAAAAACTTGACCTACATAGATTTTAACTTCAAGTAATACGCAGAGCAGCTAATAGAGGTACCTTTGTAAATTTTTTGCAGTTCTTAACCACAGCCTACTATATATGGAAGGAAAGCAGTCAAAAACCAATGTCAGCCTCTTCACATTGATTAGGACCACTAACTGCATGTGTAACTGTGTTGGAATAAGTAAACCACTGTGTTTCATTATCATAGAAAAATAAACTGAGTATCAAGCCTGCTGGCTTGCCAGAAGCAATTTTCTTGAGCTCTTGAGTTTTGCTTTAGCTTTTTTTTTTTTTTTATCATTTTTGATAGTGTAGATTCAAAGTTTTAAATGTCAGCTGAAATCACAGCAGCAGTTGCACCATAATCTAAGCACCAACAAACTCAGTCTTCACTATTTGTTAAAGAAACTGCTGGACATCCTGCACTTGCTCATCAAGAGAGCAACAGCAACTGCACATCAGCCTGATCTAACACAGCTTCTCTTCCAGGTTCTGAAACAGCAGAGTTCCCTGCAAAAGGAAATTACTTCCCTGTTGCATCAAACTCGTGCAACTTTTAAGACTGACCATTTATTCTCTACCAATTTTGTGGCAAATTCAGGCAATTGAGGAAACACTACGTATGCAGTATCTGAGAAAACTCTGATAGCCACCCAGCTGGCCACCATCTCACCCAAATGGAAAGAATACTTCCAAAGTCTTTATTTAAGATTTAAGATCTGACCTTACAGAATGCTGAAACAAAAGTCATACAACTTTCATACCTGGTTCCTAAGAGGAATCCAACTGAGGAGTGCTGAAAGCTTTTCTTATATTTTTATTGGTTAGAAAGGTGAATCTACCCAACCAAAAACGTGTTCCCTGGAAATGGGAACAAAATACTTTTTAGATAGCTCATTAATTTTTGCAAGATTCCTTCATTTCACCCCAGTGCATTATGATGTCTGTCATCAGCATATGGAGTAAATGGACAGTGATTACATATTTTGAAAGTATTATATAAAGTCCAATATCCCAAAAAAGAGAAAGTTGAATAGACTAATCACATTGCTACTGCAATAATTTGGTTACTACCAGTAAACTGTTTGTCTAAATGGCATTTATGCCACCGCATGATAACAAAAATAGATACATTTTAGAAAGACGTTATCTATGTAAACCTGTCACTCACTACATTTTAATAGAATCAACTAAAGCACATATAATTCAAGTCTAAAAGAACCAAAGTATAATAGTTAATTCTGAATAGTTTCTTGGGGTAGGGAAAAGTATAGGGCAAAATTTTCGAAGGGAAGAGGTATTTTTGCTCACAAAAATTATCTGCAAACTTGTGACAGAATTTATGTGGGCAATTGTTGACATTGTATAAACAGATCTAGCAAATACACTTGCAAATGATCAGTACAGGCACCCAGCTGTAGCTGATGCTTTGCTTGTACCTTTGTGAATACTCTCCTGGTAACTGCATGCATTAATCCACTAATAGGATTACATTTTATGCAATCATTTTTAGCACAGACACACCTCCACCCTCCTTGTTTGAAATGTGAGTGCTGGTGTATTAAAAAATATTTGGAAGACAGACTTATTAAAATAAATGTTAAGAGAACACAGTGGGGTATATTTTCAGTGTGGAGAAGAGAGATTTAACTGCATGACTTCCATTAGATTTAATGAGAACTGAACAGCTAAATCCTCACACACCACACTGGAAGATTAACCCAGAAAACACACATTGTTTACTTTTTACTAATACTCTGATTATTACCACGTTCTTCCTCCTCCTCCTCTTCTTCCTCCTCTTCTTCTTCCTCCTCCTCTTCATCCTCCACATCTTCACCTTCCTCTTCATCCTCCTCTTCTTCCTCCTCAATCTCCTCTTCTTCTTCTCGATCTATCTCCTCATCATCCTCCTCCTCATCACCTTGCTCCTCATTATCATCAGAATATTCCTCCTCTTCTTCATCCTCTTCCTCTTCTTCCTCTTCCTTTTCATCCATTTCCTCTGTTCCATCAGTCTCATAGCACTCATCTACTGAAGAGTTGTCTGCTTTAACCACAAAGGGTTTTCTTTTGGGGGCTGGTTCTTGGGGTTGCTTATCTTGTGTTTTTCTTTTTTTTGCCAACGGACAGCCATAAACACTGTTCAAAAATAAAAGATGCAAATTATTACACTATCCTCCAGATTTCATTTAGTCATATATTCTAATTCTACATCATGATCAGTTGTTATTCTCAAAATGCATGTTTTCAAAGTAAAATGATGTTTAAGCAATTATAACCAAGGGGGAGGACACTTAAAAAACCTGTGAAAATGCAAGTGACTATTATTTGCCTGAAAATGTCACACATACATGACAGCGTAACAGTTTGAGAAGTGATACAAATGTGTGTTTTTCCTTCTCATTCTTTTTTCTCTTCAGCATGTTACACTCCGTTCTAAGGCAGACGAATAAAGTTAAAAAACCAGCAAGCTTGTCCTACCTGTAGCTACCAGTACAACAATCAGGAATAAAGCAATGCTTCATCATTTTGTATTATTCAGTATTTTGATTGTGTGCAGTTAAGATATATTTCAATGATGTTTAAATAATGAAAATATGATCATACTCTGAATGTTTTCGTTTCTTCTTATTATTATAAATAACAACATAATAATAATAAAAAAAATTAATCACTCTTAAATTCTCCACTGTTTTTCTGCATTATATGCTACAAGGCTGAATAAATGGGAAAACAAGCCCCCCAGTGCAACTAACCCCAATAATTATCATGGCCAGTATTGCAAGTGTTCTCATATCAAAAAAAATTTAAAAACAAACAAAATCTGTTGTCAACGAAGAAAGTCATACTTTAAAAAAAATTGAGTACCACTTCCTTATTGATCACTTTAATGCATTTTAATGTATTGTAACAGAAATAGTATTTCAGAGTAGTACTCTACCAGAGTAGCCACCTGTTTCTCAAAGGTCACATAAGCTGTGTTTGTTGAACTTGATCTCCCTTGTGTAACCTCTATAACCTTCTTTGCAGAGTGACTGCACACACACATTACTTTTTGTTCTAAGAACTTCCTCTTTGAACTTCTTCATTGAGTGACTATAAATATTACTCAAGCTATATCAGTTTTTAGTCTTCTTTCTGTGACTAACTACTTTTGGGATATTTAAATTGTTCTTTATAACCTTTTATGTTATAGTCTTTCTCCCTTTATCCCAATATACTGAGGCTCTCTTATTTTCTTCCAATCTTATAATACTTCATATTCTGTTGACAGACCACTGAAAAACCTGGGGCTTCACCACATTTAGTGCTCTACAGATGTGCCCTGCGTGGTGTCCTCATAGTCTTGATCTTGGTCTAATTTAATTACATCCCAGCAGCTATGCATCCCAATTACTTAAACTGCTACTTAGGTAAAAACAAATGCATTTAAGTACCCAATCACTTAATTTAAGTGCTTAACTTAGGTATTGTCTTACCTAAATTTCAAACCACAGTCTGCCTGGGACACACATATCTAACGAACATACAGAGTCACAAAAGATGGTATTCATGGAAAACCTGCCACAGGAGACCTCTGTGCAACACAGGTGCCCCTCTCTCTCTGTGGGGACAACAGGTGTCTTTAAAGTCCAATCCAGCATGCTTAAAATCACCTGTCTCCATTAACACTATAGAGAAATAGAGAAATTTTAAGTACATCCATCTGGCCAGATTCCAAAGCACCTCACTCTGGAGTAGGGTAGTAGTCCTAGTGGGATACGGATTCCAGACACCAGCATCTAAGTTGAGGTCTAGTGATACAGGCTAGAGGGGGAATAAATTGACAACTTCCAGACTCCAGAGCCATGCTCCATCCAGCAGGTTGTGTGGCATATTCTGTGGAGAGCATTATCTTACAGAGGATGAGCCACAGTGCACTTGGAAGCAAGAAACTCTGATGCAACAGGTAAGCAAAGGCCCAAATCTTCACTAATTTTAAGAGCCTTAAACCCAAAAAATAGGAAGCCCTAAGCTTCTGGTATTTTCTGTTTGGACTATATTTGTTTCTATCTAAAGACACTTCGAAGTATAACCTATAAATATAGAAGAAATCCCTGTCCTAGATCACCACTACAGTTCACTGCTAAATCACTGTCCTGCCTCTTGTCCTGTGAGTCCTCCTCCTGGTCAGGACCTAGCTGCCCACAATCAAGAGGAAATGTAGGACATATTTCCATGGAAAACATCCTACATCATCACAGTCAAGGCAGAAACAGGAATTCAGTCTCCATTGGTGTGGACACTGTATAAAACCAGGGGCAAAAGGGAAGCACTGTTCCTTGTAGTTCTGACCACTCCAGGTTTATTTTGGTGCTTTCCCTGGTGCTAAGGTGTTTCAGCAGCTGCCTATTTAAACTCTCCACACAGAGCTCTGAAAGTAGGCAGAAGAATTTGTCCTCAGAACTGGAATTTCAGAGTGTGTTGTGCTGAGGAAAATGGATGGATAATTAGGGAGGAACCTGCCGCATTTAGGTGTCTAACAGAGGATGTATCCTGGAAAACAAGAGTGGATTACATCCTGGGGCTAAGGCAGCTTTTACAAACTTGCATATTAGTTCAGTATGATTTAAGGGAACAGGTTAACATTTACTGAATGGTTGTGTCTTTGCTTTCTTGGTTTCATTTCCTTCTCCTCTGGATGCATACTGCCCTCACTATAGCTTTTTTCAATGACATTATTTATTAAATTATATTTTCTCACAATCCTGTTATTTATTTCCAAATATGTGAATAGGCTTACCCCCAGAAATCCCCAGGATTTTTTTTAATTGCTCTTATTATAACCTTCTTAGAACATTGTAAGAAGTAATGATGACACTTCGGGTAGCTCTGAACTAGAAGGGCACCCATAGATGTGTAACTTTTTTTCTCACTAGCATTCATAAAAACTCGAATTGTTCATAGAATGATGGAATGGCTTGGGTTGGAAGGGACCTTAACGATATCTACTTCCAACCCCCCTGCCATGGGCAGGGACACCTTCCACTAGACCAGGTTGCTCAAAACCCCATATGACAGTGGATATTTTGTCACACTAGAGCCAGAACATTAACTCCATCCTGGCCCAATCTTTTTTCATTTAAGAACAGTAAATACTTTTAACAGTTTTCATCTAGTAATGCCCCAAAACAATCTTTTTTGGAATTCACAAAAGTGTAAGAAGTGAAGCAGAGGACAGGGGGATAACAATCACATCTATTTTGGTTTGAAATGTTGTTTAATTTTTGTATTTGACAACTAAGAACTGCATGACTTTTTAGATACAAATTATTGGTCAAAGGTAGGAAGAAATTGTCACTGACTTTTTTTGTACTCTTTAAGATTTTTTTGTAATTGTATGGTTTTCTACGCACTTTTTTATAAAGTTTGTGGGAATCTAAGGCATTACTTGGGATTCAGGGCCCCCTGCAAAGTGCATAACTGGCAATGGAAATTAATTCCAGTTAGCTGCCCAATGACTTTGATGCTTTTATAAATCTTATTAAATAATTATTAGGAACTCAGCTATTCAAGCGAAGTTGTGAACGTTGACTTTAGTTTATAACTTTATGAATCTATTCTCAGTGTCTTTGCTCATACATTTAAAACTGGGGACACATCAGCAGCTACACGAATAAGTATTTATATATTTTAATGGTCGGGTCCAACACTAAGGCTTGGAAATAAATAACTTTTCCAAGGGTTATACTAGTTCATAGAATCACGGAATGGTTTGGGTTGGAAGGGAGCTTAAACATTATCTATTCCAACCCCCCTGCTATGGACATGGACACCTTCCACTAGACCGGATTGCTCTAGACCTTGTCCAAGCTAGCCTTGAACAGTTCCAGGGATGAGATAGCCACAATTTACCTCCCTGGGCAGCCTGTTCCAATAGCCCACCACTGTCACAGCAAAGAATTTCCTCCTTGTATCCAGCCTAAATTTCTCCTCTTTCAACTTCTAACCATTACTCCTTGTCCTATCACTAGTTAACTTCAACTCAGCCTTTGTCAGCTCTCCTAATTAATTTGTACCAGATATTCCACAACCCTGAACCTGGTTTTGTCTGTAATTGGATTTATACTTGACAAACCATTGCAATGAATTTTTCATATAAAACCTTCATAATGCTGGCTTGCACTGGCTTCCTTCTGCCTTTCAGCTGTATACCTCACACAGCTTATATGTACCCCACGTACTGTAGACTTCATAGACTGAAAGAATTAAAAAAGCCCTCACCATGTATTTCAGAAACCCAGGAAACAGGCTACCAGACATGAAGCCTACTGTTAAACTGGCCTATTTTCTTCTTTGTCTTTCTTAACCTGCTCCACTCTCATCCTTTGTTTCATTAATTTTTCAGATTCTGCCTCCAGGACACTTCTCTCAGTTTCTGGCATGTTCCCTGTGGCCTCTCCAGCGAGCACACCAAGGGGAAGGGTGTGCTGGCATCCCTGCAGCCTCTGCCACTGACTTCCCCACAAACAGAGATGACAGCCTCTCCCACTGACCTCTTGTTCCTCATATATTCGTGAAAGCTGTTATTGTTTGTCCTTACAGCTTCTGCAATTTTCTCTACATTTTCAATTTTGGCTCCTGTGATCATCCTCTTATTTGGTTATTTTTAGACTTGTTTATCCCTGCTCAGAGCATTGACCCCATTGATTTATGTGTCGTGTCTGCCTTTATGTGTTCTGTCACTGCTCCCTGTATTTCCCTGGTCAGCTGTGTTTGTCTTATTTTCTCCTCACGCTTCAGCTCTCTTGGCTTTCAGCAGGGTATATATTTGGGCTTCCTGAAACACACTTTTGAATATTCTACTCTGCTTTGCTGTGTGTCTCAGTCATCTCTGGTTTTTGGAACATGTCACGAATAATTCTTGTGGAAAGAATGTTGTTGAATTTCATAGTGATAAGCTCCAAGAGGACATACAGACATTAATAATTGAAGAAATGGAAGAAATAATATATCATTTTATACTCCTTAGTTAGAAGATGACTTACGGTATTTTTTTAAGTCTCATGCAATTTTTCTCTATTAAAATCCTGATGATGCTACTTACTGATATATTCAATAGGAGAATTGTTCAGGAAATACATATTTCTTGTCTAGAGTTGAACATATTGATTTTTAATATATTTTATTACCAATATAACATATTTTTCAGTATAATTAGTATGGTTATTATTTCTAATTTAGAACAATTAAAATACGTATTTAAACATACATAGCACAGGACCAAGGAAATACAAGAAATTTTCTAAATCAGATTACTGAGCAATATTTTTCCCTCCACAATATGCCAACTCACACACCAAAGTTGGAACATGACACCTTTATCTGGAAGAGGTTTTCCTCTTAGAGGAAAATGAGAAAATAAGAAAGGGAGTTTATATGACTATTACGACTAAGTACCTAGTTTGGATAAAGTAATTCTTACGTGCCATGTTTATCAGCATTCCTTTTTCATTTGTATCTCTTTTCAATTAAATCTAGTATTTCAGATGCCTCATGCTATAAGATACAAGTGAAGAAAAATAAGATGATGCCAATGTTATGCTCTAAATCCGAGTAATATTTTTCTTGGAGTATTGTTAACTTTTTCTTTCTTAGTAGTATTTTGAAAAATCTTATGAAATCTTTTTTCAACTGAAAAGTGTCCTCAGTAACACTGTTCTCCTTCTTTTTTTTAATGAGAGAATTTAATTTATCAGAAACCAAAACATTTGGTAGGGAATAGGATCTAAAAATTTGTGATACAAATACCTAATGAGGTTATCAGAAACACTAAATTAAGTACTTTAGTATCTGAAGTGGCTGTGATGTAGAATTTTATCATATACATCTATATGTAAGATTGCAAATTAAGAATAATACGCTTGGAAGCAAGCTTCTGCTTAAGGCTTCAGGCAGAAAGTTACCAAGGCATCTATACTTGTCCCATTAGATATTGTTAGGTATTATTTTTGGTTGGACTAGATAAATTCCAAGTCCAGACCTCCAGATGAAGAATTTTAGGGTATTGAGAAAACAGGCATTTATCAGTTAAGTCCTCTAACAAATTCAGCCTTTTAAAAATGAGCAAATCAAATTAATTTGCATAACACTGCAATGTTTTCATTGCATTTCACTCTCAAGGTAGTGACTATTATCTTGAAAGGGCTGATACTATCAATTGATAGAAGTTGACTATTAAATAAATATTAAGATTCCAGCAAATCCTACAGCTTGAATTTCCTGCACTCCAGTAGACTGCCCTTCCCAGCAGACTATGCACTACTATAAAGAAGAGCTAGTAGCTCTGCTGGTGAATTTGGATCAATGAATTGTTAGGAATGAAAGAAGGATAATAAATTCAGAAAAAGGGATTAACTCTAAGCTAGTGATTTGCCTGCTCAATTGCAAGAATAAACTTCTTTAGCTGAAGATGATTTTCCATCCATATTTGAACACTGCTTAGAGTATAAAGTAGAAAAATTGCTACAGCAATGAGCAGCAGTGGACAGTGCCAACTGCAGGGTGGTAAAGTCAAACTTCATGTGGGAAATTAAAAATTGCTTCTCTAAGCCACACTGGTCAGGAATCTTTTCTGCCCCACAAAAGTCCCACATAACGACTGCATACTCTTCTGGAATATGGAGGTGTTGAGTCAAACTTTTCCAGGCTGTGAAAGCTAAAGTCCAATCACTACGCTATAGAAGAAAACATGGGAAAAGCAACAGGTCAATGTCCAAGCAAGATATGGTGTTTGGGGCTTTTATTTTAGAGATGGTTAACTGCAGCCTAGAAGATGGAGCTGGGACACACTGGTTTTGGTGCTTCCAACCAGATGGATTAAAATTCTCTGGGCTAGCATCCTATGAGCTATGAATCCCAACCCAGAAGACTAGCTTACTCAAATCTGCTTTCCAGGAGCCGCTGGTAACTGAGCCAGAGCCTTGGATACTGTTCCAGAAACAGGCACGCTTCTTGCAACCACTGCACTGCCAAGCACCGTAGCATCTTAGTCCACTTACAGAATGACTGCCCTAAGCCCTACCCTCTCAGCTGGAGTTAGGCACTAATTCAGAGGAAAATCTGAGTTCCCATTCCTGTTTTACATGCTTAGATCTTTTTGGAAAGGTGTGCCCAAATGAATGTGCTTTTATCTATTTAAATAATAATTTAAATTAACAAATAACTTATAAAATACAATAAACTAAGCTCTACAATTTTTCTGTATTTTAGGTTTTTTCATAAGTTTCTGCCTCTGACTAAATAATCAGATTCTTAAAATCAGGAAGTGCTTTTATGTGTGCAATATCAAAACACACCATCTTTACTTCATTTATTTGTACCAAATATGACTTTTTTGATTTTTCAGTTTAGGTATGTGTATGTTTACAATAGTAACTAGGTTCAGTGGAAACTATTAATTTACCTTAATAGGAACAAGCTACAGTGACAGGAATGAATGAAATGTAGAACATTCAAACCACTTTTCCTTCTGGATTTGCAAATATTTACTCTTCCACATTATGGAACAGTAATAAAAATTACAGAAGTGCCTGCCTAGAAGCATGCTGGATCTCAAAAGGCAGAGGAAGAGGATGTGATACTTTCTTCACAGTTTTAAAAGCCAACTCTACCATCTTGCACCTCAGAGGCTTTTTAAACATATGAATAGCCATGAATATGCCACAGATCTACCCGTGTACAGCAATATTTAATTAAATAAACCTCAAAGAAAGACTAGTGTCTAAAAACCAGCACTTCCAAAAGGAGCTAGAAGTAAAAAATAATATGAAATAGAATGATGTGCCAGAAGTAAATGATGGAGCTCAAAACTCAAGTATTTTTCTTTTATAAATATAGATATTGAAATACGTATTTTTAAACAAAGTAGAATAGCTTTGATGTAGTTAATACGGTCACAATAAATTAAGTCAAAGCACAAATCTTTTATTTAATTTTATTTTATTTCATCTCCATGTGAAGCATCTCCCCAGTTCACTGAGACTCCAAAATGATGTAACTGAACTCTGTGAGGAACACTGACAAACTAACCTGGCCCTCTGGCTGGTGAGATCATTTCACCCACCACCAAAGCCTCTGCTCTTGGAACATGACAACTAAAAGGAAACTAAGTTTTGCAAAAACTAACCCATTCAAACAAGTTTATTTAATTGGTTGAACAAAAGAGCTGTTCAGTGAAGAAAAATGAGGCACAGCAATGTATTTTAAGTGTTGTACAAATACACAAGAAAACTCTGAGCCATGAAGAGCTCATTTAAAGCAAGATATAAAAAATATATGTAACACAGCATGAGACTAAAAACTTATGTGGCAGCATAGGTTAGCAAAGTGCATGCTCTGCAGTTCTACATTATTCAGAAGTATTTATATAAATAAATCAACATAATATCTGATTGCCCAATGACTTATGATGGGGTTGACATTGATGGGGTTCATCTCTCACCTACCATGGCTTCTAACACCTAAGTCTGTACATGTCACGCTAAGCTCCCTTCCTAACTCAGGGGAGAGAAACAAGAACCTCCTGGGAGGCTGAGGCTATTTATCTTACCTCTCTTAGACACTTTGCCTAGTGACAGTAAAGGGAGGTATTGGTGATTTACTTGTATTTCTACCACTTAGGAATCTGTTAAAAGTGAGACAAGTCCAAGAATTTTTTCTCTCTCTTCTTTTTCTTTTTAATTCTGTCCAGATTCAATAAAGACAGTACCTAATAGAATCTGGAACCATGTACCTTAATACTTTCATAATGAGAAACCCAAAAACCTGTTTCTCCCCTTTCTGCAGCTGCTGCATCACACAACATGAATAATTCTCCTCCCTAAAGCTCCCCAATCTTTTCAAGACTACCTGTGTGTTCCAATGTCAGAGAAATGCTGGAGCTTCTAATCTTAGGATGGCAAATAACCAACTTAACTGTGTGTTCAAGCGCCAGATAACACAACTGATAAAAGTCTTGTTGCCAGATCCTTCAATAGTGGGGCTGATCAACGAGTGCAGGATAGTGCAAAGAGCACAGGTTTAATGACTCATTGATTCATTAGATGAAATGCATATAATCAAGTTTTGCTAAGTGGCTATTGATCCTGAGCACTTTGGTGTTGATTTAGATGTAACCCAGACACATAAAAATGGGAACATACAAAGCAGTGACCATTTCTGCACTAATTCAAAGCACACTGACTTCTGCACTAAATCAAAATCCTGAGGTCCACATTTATTTAAAAAATATCTAAATTTGAAGAAAAACTTTGGGAAAGAAAACCTTCTATTTTTCTATATAGAGATGGAAATGATGTCGGCTACATTGAGTAAAAGCATCATCTAGAGCTTTCAAGGTGTCCAGATCTGTGTGTATCCTGTGTTTTCAGCCTCAGTGGTAATGACAACTTTGTTTACAGGTAGACGGAAGGGCAAATTCCAGTTTATTTATTTTTCAGGATAATACCATATCATAAAATGGAAAAGTTTACAATCAATCATCCTCAATTTGAAAGGGTCAGAATATGCTACAAGAGTACATCTATCAGTTACAAAAGATTTTTGCACAGTCACAATGTTTGAGCCTTGAACATGATATGAAATCTTTCTATTCCAGTATTTTAAATGTGATTTCCTTTAAGCAATTCAACATGCTAAGTTCAAGCATTCAAAAACCAAGGAAATCAAAGGTGGAAATCAAAGGTGGTTATCAAAGGTGGTTCATGTAACTATACTGTCCGTCATTTGAAATCATGGCTAGATACTTATTAGTAAAATCAATCCCTTAGACATAGACCTGATGCATCATATTTAATAAGAACACAGTAAGTCAAACTATCATTCTAGTATGTACTTAAGTACTGAGCAATAGAGTATACTGTCATTTTATCCTATTTATAATGTAGGGTTATTCTAGTGACACTATCAGCTACTGATTCCTATCATAAAAATTCTTATCAACATTTCTGCATAGACATACAATAGCACTGACTCCTGACTTAATTTTAACTAAGAAAGACATATGGCACAGAATTAAGAAATATGATACAACAATTTTCCCATAACCATACCAGTAAGATTCTTACTTGATCAAAGAAGCTAACAGCTAAAGAATATAACTAAAGGAAAGGAATAAAAGTGTGGAACAGCCTTTTAACACAAGACTCTCATCAGTAAAAATCTGAAAATACAGGAAAAAAATGACAGAAGCAAAGTGATACAAGCTCAAACACTTCAGTGCCTATGTACTCCAGCTTAAGCCACAGGATACTTCTCTGTGTCTTGCACAGTTGATTAGGAGTCCTTCAAGTGTGAAATATTCTAAATTGTGGTTGTTAAAGGATTGAGAACCTCTGCCCCCCTGCCATGACTTACACCCTGAAAGGCATATATTTGTTTGTGATAACAATCTACTGAACTAGTATGCTTCTGCAGCACACAGAAGTTACTTTGCTGCAGTATGAGGGAGTCTTGCAGGTATTACTTCCACTAAGTTACAAGCTTACCTATCAAAAAGGAATTGATTCAAACTGTTGGCAGACTCAAAGGACAAATCTACATCTCATGTTCAGTTGATATTTTTTCAGCTTTTTTCATTATTAGGAGAATTAGAAATTCTCTAGTCTAAAAATGAAAGCTTACCTCCTAGGCTAATCACATGACTTTAAAAAACAGATATCTAAATGGCTTTGCCTCAGTCTTGCCTTTTTTGATATATCTGTTGAAAGGAAGGATGCCTGTTTAGGTAAAAAAAGAACCCAAACAAAGGAGTCAAACTGAATTCTATCACATTCTAGTCCAGAATCAACTTGAGTCATATAGCAATTTAAAAAAAATACTATGGCATATAATGTTGCTTTTTATAGCTGAGGGTGAGTTCCATTAGACTGTAGAAGAATCTCTGAAGGAAAATGAAAATAGCCTCCCAAGAGAGTGGAAGCCCCACACAGCATGGTTTAAATGTGGCAGCTGGGCGGTGGGTGGAAATGGCAGTTTCCACTGAAATTCTGCTGCCAAAATACCTCCTATGGCTAGATTTTTAAGAGAAATGTGGCAGTTATCCCTCTCTGAATTTCAGCTGCTCAGTTTTAAGGATGCATAGATAGGAAAGGTATCAAGACTGAATAGCAAAAGGTCCAGAATTATGTTTTTTCCAAGGACCAAAGAGTAAAACAGAAATGACTGGAAGCAGAAAGGTGTAACAGGAAGATGGCAAGAGGGGGAAAAGATTTTTCAGTTTTAAAAGATAAAAACCAATTTTTTAGAAAGTTTGTGCTACTTCAAAGGCCACTTTAATTTTTTTTAACAGTTTGAGGTATTCAACGCTTAACGTATCTCACTGAAAGTAGGCTAAAGATGTGTTAGTTACTTATAAAAGTGCTTCTTTTATATTTGGGGACTTACCATGATAACAGTTGTGGCAGCATCATATGTCATCCCAAATAACTTTGAAGGACTTCAGTTTAGCTGGCTAAGTTCCTTATATAATAGATTCCCCACTGGTAATATGTAGGTATATAAGCCTGGGAATCACGAGAGCAAGCATGTGCTATACCCACGCTAAGAAATACAAAGTATTATGAAAAGAATGCTTCTAAAATCACTTTTCTCTTCTTGATGTCTGCACCTAATTGCAACTCTGGTTTAGGCATAGTCTTGAATACATGACTCATAATCCAAAAAAGAGACTTTCTGAGGCAGCTACAAAAGTCATGCCTGTAGTATGGATGGTTACTTTATTGATTTCACTTTTGATAGAGGTGGTATAGTACTGTTATTTTTTTTTTCTTTTTAACAACAATTCAGCAATTTTAACAAGGTTAAAAATTGTCAAGCAAATGGAACGGCCTTTATTTGTTGTTTTTGGGGTTTTTTTTTGAGAGAAGGTTCTTTTTGTGTTTTCTTTGTTTTGTTTGTTTGCTTTTACGCAAACAACCTTTTATGGCTCCAAATCTTGTTCCTCCAGAGCAGTCCTTTAACCACTAGACTAACGTCTCTCTCTCTTTCTTTGTTCTCTGTAAGAAACCTCACATTTCCTTCTGTTCAAAGGCCTAACTTCAACAGCTGGGAAAGAAGGATCCTTGCCAGTCCTCACTTGTCATCATTTTGGTATGGCTCTGGCTTGACTATTAACATGATGCTTGCATCCATTCAGGCTGGTGGAAAAAACAAAGCAGTATGTTGCTTCCCAAGTCACACTGCTGGTCCAGGATGCACAACTATCAAGAATTTTTTCAGTGAAAGGGGTGTGACTGCTATGCTGTCTATAGAAAGGAGGTGCCTGCATGTTAGTGTGAGCAGAAAATATCTGCTGTGCCTTCTGGATCAGAGGATGCTGGTACCTGAAGCCTGCAAATCTCAAACATTCTGGCAGGTAGAAAGCCCTGTGCAGCATAGCTTAGCTAAGCTGGCAGCACTTCTGGAAATACACAAATAGGTTTTCTATTACAAGTTTGGTCAACTACAGACTTGGTAATTTGTGGATCCTTGTCTTCAATTTCAGTACCAAAGGTCTACTTGTAGTTGTGCTTCAGAATTTTGTGCTTCTTTTCCAATTTATATGCTGCGAAATGCTTTTTGTGGAAGTCCCAGATATAGAAAATCAGTGGTGGAAAACTGTTGTCTCATCTCTAATTGACTGGTAAATGTACTACACAGAGGGTGGGTCAGATGCAAGATTACATTTTGTGTTGAAAATACCTGTATGGTTTTGAAGATAGGGAAGAAAAGCTGCATAGGTGTGATGTCACTTCAAATTCTTTGATATCATGCAAAGCTATATTGCAATGTAGCCAGTAGGTAAATCATTCCTGACTCTTCATCAGGTTATTTTTAATTTCCTTTTTGTTTAAAATAGGGATGCTGGTATAATCTCATTATCCCTATTTCTCAGACCAGCCAATGAACTTTTGTTGAACTCACTTTCTGTGAGTTTGTGTTTTTTTGACAGAGTTCTAGAGCAACATCATTACAAAATGCCCTGGTGTAAGAGGAATGAAATTAAATTCCTGCTTAAAAAAGAGTTAGTTTAACCCCTAGCATACCTAAAAAATACAAAAAATATTGCTTCTAACAAATCTAAACTAACCATGACAGTTCTGTTGTGGTTCTACCAAGCTATATTGATTTCTAAATCTGACTGACTGCTGTAACTTTTAAAGAACAATCGACAATTACAGTAGACAGAAAAAGCTAAGTGTTTTCTCTGTTTTCTGGTTCTGATTAAATGCTGACATTTTAAATAAGTGACTCCACTTTTAGTTAATGCCATTTTAACTGTTCAGTCCTTTGTCCTTCATCTTTTTAATAACATAACTGGAAGCAGCAAGCTTGACTACTAAGGTTTGAAGTTAACACACCAGTCAGAATTTATTTGCTTTCTTTCTAAAATGGCATTTGTTTTATAACTCTGACTCAGTTTCTCAGTCTTTCCTTCTCAGTGATCTCTTTAGGTCTCACAAGCCAAGCAAAGCCAGGCCATGTCAGTTCTGAGAATGTCAGTATTTCCAAGAAACACCTAGATGCTGCAGAGATAGTGCTACAACTCAGAAAGTAGTACACTTGCCTTGCCAGAAGCACTGAAACAAACTTGTCATTGTGGAAGGGACAGAAGAGCTGTAAAGCTGGTAATTCCTTATGTCACATGGAATTAAATAGAAGACCTAAGTGTATGTGTTTTAAGAACTAGAAATGTTAATTCCAAAGCCCCAATCAAAATAAAGGCATGCAATTACATTCTGTCACAATAATTTATACGCTTTCAGACAGAAAAACAATCTATTATTTTTTTTCTTTCCATCCCAAACTGCTATGTCCCATAAATGTGTGCTGGTAAAAATTTGCTCCAACCAGTCTTGTGAGCCAATGTGGTGTTACAAATATACCACAACATTATAAGCAATATGACCTCCAGTGTCATTTGAAATCAAGTATTTAACACTGCAAAACGGACTGAGGCTACTGAGTTACATTTGTGAAATGTTTTAAAATTAACAGTTGAAAAAGCTTTACGAGCATAAAATAGTTACTCTAGTAAACTGGATGCTCTCAGCCATCCATCTCACTGGGGCTTTGTATCTTCTACTTATTTTCACAAAGTATGGGATACACAGAGAATTTTACGAGAAATAAGTTCCAAAACCAGGGATTTTTAGTGTGGTAGCTACTGATGTGCAAGTATCTAGAAGACTCGTGTCAGAGATAATCAATCACATATGTCATGATGTATGATACATCCTCTTGTTTGAGATGACAGTTTGCTTGTCCCCTTCTCCTGAAGTGGTACATATGGTACTAAGAACAAACAAACCACTAACCCTCATTGATTATTCTAGAAGAAGCCATGCCCAAGCAAGAACTGCATTAAATGTAAGCAATTCTAGTACATTTTTCTTTCTGTCCTTGTAAATACTAAATAACAAGAAAACATTTTGTAATTTTTGTAAAAATGAATTTTTGATATGGAAAAGATCTAAAGCAAGGTCTAAAGCAAGAGGCACTGGAGTAGAACTCAGAGGTGTGACTCAACTTCTGTCAGGGATGCAAATTTCTTGTGTGGTAGCAGAGTCACGAACTCCCGGTTTGCCAAGGGAGCAAAAACGTTACAGCTCTGTTTCTATGCATAGCTGCACAGCGAAATTCTGACATCCAAGTGAAGTATGTTTGTTCCTCTTCTAATACCTAGGGACATGTAGGCATTTAACACACAGCAGAATTCAGACACTGTAATCTGGGCTGGTGGAAGGTATTTTCTGTAGTGGGGGATTTCAATTCTGGGAATTAATCACTTTAAGCCTTCTTTTTTTTTTTTCTCACATTAACAGATTAACTCAGTCTTTTGACTTGGAGATGGTCAGGGGAGAAATCACAATCCCAGCCTTAGCCATTATCTAATCTAGAACACACAGAAATATGTGAGCAATTTGTGTTTAATATCCTCTTTTGCCAGGGGTAACTGAAGCTTCATTTCCCACCTCTCAGGAGACTGCTTGCTCATGAGATTTCATAATAATCTAGGTTGAGAGTGCCTGCTTCTCTAGTACTTCATGCAAAACAAAACATTTAAATGTTCTTTACTACCAGTACTTTAGTACCAGTGAAGGATTCATTCAATTCCTCTCTAAAATTACTGTCCCCTATAGGAAGTGCCAATGTTGGGACTGAAAATGTGGTGCTTCCATCTCCAACTGACTGCTCTAAAGTTACAAAACTATATCCCTCACTCTCCTTTTGAACATATATGAAGAAAAAAGGATGCAAGCATCCTGACATCTTAAATTCTTTATAGTATAGAATGCAAGTTCCCAGAAGATGGGAGAAACCATCTCAAATCAACTCCAGATGGAGTCCTAATCCTATCAACAAAGAAGAAAACAGCGGGAGAGTGGCAGGTTTTTATGGATCACAAACTGGAGGACTTTCAAAAGCACTTCCTACACTGAAATAAGCAGATGAGACATTAAAGATATATTATCTACTCTATGTACTTAGCATGCCATCAAGGTACCCAAACAAATGCTTTCACAGGTCTAACGAGGATCTTCTGAGAGAACTGGGGTTGTACAGGCTGGAGAGAAGGAGCTGAAGGGAGGCCTTATTGGTCTCTACAACTATCAGAAAGGAGATTATAGGCAGGTGGGGGTTGGTCTCTTCTCCTAAGTGAACAAGTGATAGGATGAGAGGGAACAGCTTTAAATTGTGCCCGGGGAGTTTAAGGTTTGGTATTGGGAAAAAAATGGCCAGTAAAAGGATTACCAAGCAGGTCAGCAAAAGGATTATCAAGCCTTGGAACAGCCTGCTCAGGGAAGTGTTTGAGTCACCACCCCTTATGGGTATTTAGAAGGCATGTCAATGTGGCCTTGGGGACCTGGTTTAGTGATGGACTGGACATTGCTGGGTTAATGATTGTACTCCATGATCTCAAAAATATTTTTTCAACCTTAACAATTCAGTGGCTCTCAATTTGGACAAGCTTAATGGTAAAAGTACAGTTCTACTGTGACTTCAGAGTTGGACAGAAAACAAGAGACCATTTATGAGAGTCCACCCTCTGGACTTAAGGCAGAATTTGAATGCATGCCAGCTTTTAGCTCTAGTCTTTTTTCTGAACACCTGCTCCCCATTCGCCAAGTACAGGTAAGATTTTCTCGTGGAGACATTAGGAGGGTGAAAAACAGCAGCAGGTGCATATCCTTGGCGAATTTCTTCCACAAGAATCAGCTGAACAGAAAGCATTTATCCACTACTTGTGCATCCAATTCAGTGGTCTGCTCACTACTTTAAATAAAAAATTTGATGGTAGAGAAATCTGCCCCAATCCCAGGGAACTGAAGGCAAAAAATCTTTTCTTTAAATGACTGTTATTGGCATTTAAAGTGAATCATATTCTGTCCTATCTCAGTATACTTTATAGTATTAAATTTTTTAATTGTAATTTATGAATTTGAGACACAGCCCTAACTTCAGTCACAGGAATATTTTCTCTTAGGCATGAAATCTCTTCTCCACTCTTCCATGGATACTTACAAGATGACACTACTATTAGTAGGACATTAGGTTCTTTCCAATCCCTTTTCATGTCATCACTAAGCTTCAAGATTTTCTTGGGAAGGTGATTCAGGTGAGTAGCCAGAAAACTAATTTCATAGGTCCAGTTACCTGGTTAAAGTTATCACCGTTTACAGTGTCCAAGGCTGTAGAGTGCTGAGGATGTCTTCAGGACCTATCTATCCCCTGGGCACTTTTAATTCTGTGGATGTGTTTATTTTGATTTATTATTGCCATCAAAGAGGCTCAGGACTACTTCTCCTTTCCCTGTCCTGAGCTGACACCACTAGAAGCAGTACTTCATATCAACCACTAATAAGAAGTGATGTGTTTGAAAGGGCTGTCTCAACTTATTGAAAAACCTCAGCAGAAGTCTTTAAAGACACATCATGGCATATTTTTAGGCCTCCTTCATATTTTGAGTTAATTTCTTATATTCTTTCTTCATATTCTTTTACTAACTCAGGCAATACCTGGGGTGCTTGATGTCATAAAATATGAATATTTGAAAGAAAAGATTACTATAATTTTATTTATTTGTTTGTTTGTTTATTGCATAAATGATTTCTCCTGCCTCCTTTCTGATGATTCTAGCAGAGTTCAGATGGTTTTCAATGAGGTGGAGAAAAAAGAGCAGGGCAACCCTGTTCTCATAGCATGGGTGCCACCCACAGATAGAACTTTTTCAAAGTCATGTGTTATTTGTGTTTGTGTGGACACTGGAGCAAGGAATAAACTGGGGTTCCTTGTCCATCCAGCTGCCAGTACTCACCAGTAAATTCTCCTGTCTCTAAAGCTTTGACTTAGGATGTTCCAGTGCACAAGCCATTTTTCAACACACAGTAGCCATGCTGCTGCTCAGAACTGCTGGAAGGAGGATGTAGGCAGCTCCACAGTACTCTACACTCAGTGCACAGCATTGCTTGTGGCTTTTCTGGTTTAGTTTTAAGGTTAAAAACTGTCCCTACATTTTCACTAAAATACACATTAATACATAGATTTTTTTAAATACTTCCAGCTTTTTAAACCTCAGAATCAATATTTTTACAGAAATACCGCAGAAATAATTCACAAATTATGACATTGGGAAACTAGACTAGACTCTAAATGTACAATTGTCTTATCATTAAAAATCAGTTAATTTTGCTCTAGGATCCAGAAAAATGTTTTGATCAAAAAAGCACTGAATTGTAAAGTTAGACTTTCTCTGACATCAGTGGCCATTCAACAGATCTTTACTTAAATAATCAGATAAACATCAAAGCTAGACTTCTGGGCACTATGCTTGTAATAATCCCCAATGTATGCTTCTGCCTTTACACCTATGATGCCTAAAATTTGCTTGCTGTTTACAAATGGGGAAACAGAGGCATACTGAGATGAAATGTCTTGCCTATCATGTGCCAATCAACTCCATAGATCCTCTTTTCCACTATGAAAAACACAAATTATTCAACCTCAAACGATTTATTTCTCTCCTAAGAGAACACAATGTACTCAGCAAACCTACCAGGCCAACCAAATAAATTTTCCATAGGCAAAGGGAAAATGTGCATAGCTCCTTCTATGATCTTTTTTTGGGGAAATTATCTCCCCAGTATTACTGGATGTTTTGTTCTTTTGTTTTGCTTTTTCATTTTCTTTCCTATACTTTCTGCATGGTCTTCATTTTGTGGCTAAGGACATCTCCAGACAGATCCATCCACAGAACACCCCGTGGCTGCAAGTGAACTGCTGCAAGAGAAATATGCTCAGGACCTTCCATTTTAAAGAAAAAGCAACATACAAGCCAGGGAACCCACTGCATAAAGCACATCCTAAATCCATTGTTCGCTGCTGCTGTGCAGGTCGGTCTACACTCTTCATGCTCCTACCTCTGATTTACTTTCTTTCCCCTGCCTTTACAAGTACTTCTGGTACTTGCAGGTCCTGCAGCTTGTTGCCACTGAAATAGCTACTCCCAATCCAGATGGTGGTTGGAGTAATTGAACTGTGCTTCCTTTGTGTAGTCACCTCTACACAACGGCCACTAGCATGCAGAGCCTCACACCAGTTGCTGGTGTATATTTGCTTGATGGCTTAGACCCAACTTTGCACCTTTCTAATCATTAATCAACAATCAGATAAAGGATTTATTGCTGAATCCAGACAGCAGCCAATACAGACCTCTAATACATTATGGATTCTCTGTCAGCACAATTATTTATTGTTTGCAGTGTTCTGTTTGAAAATCCCTATGCTCTTCCACTTATTTATTACTTGCTTACTTATATCTCTTTAGCTGGACTTAAAAAAGCAACGAAGCTTCATTTATTAACATTTTTTAGGGACACTAAATGGTGAATTACTTCATACAAAATATATTTATGATATTATTCTTGGTATTCACTATGACCTACCACAGTTTTTTTAGCAAATATGCTGTTAAATAAAACAGAATTAAATTTCACAAACAATGTCAGAGTATGTCCTCAGGTAAATATCCAGTGAATCATTTTATCATTATCAAACACTATAATAAAGGTTGATTAGCAGCTGAGTTATAAAGGAATACACATTTCTCTATACTTCCGGCATCCTGTGGGATTTTTCACAGTATCGTGAAAGCAAGCAACAGTAAGGACCTCACTGTTCTGTGGTTAGGCTGTAGCACAAAAGCATTAGTGGACCTCTGGTTCTGCACAGCGTGCAACCATGCTCTGCTATCAAATTAATGTTAAAATATGTATGTCCTAGCTTCTGATTTATAATATCTTTGACAAATAGTAAAAAGGACAGGCATGCCATAAAGTTTATGGATAGGGTGATGGCATGCACAATGATGTCTCATAAAGAATAAAGGCGGAAAAGTTATTTATTCTTGTGATTCAAGAACTAAAATACAGATAGACTGGCTGCGTGCACAGAATTTTTCATAAATATCCCACAGTGCACCCTGTTGTACAGCAGCCATACATTAATTAGAGCATTCAGCAGACACTGCAATGTGTTACACTCACCCAAGTGAATCTTCATTTTTCACATGCAGGGCCTCACTAATTAAAATCAGCTTTGCAATTAAATGTGGAAAATTGTGTTAAACTTTCAAGCGTGATTTAGAAAAAATGTATTTATTTTTAGGGTATTTTATTTTGATGCAAATGAATTCTCCATCAAAGTGAGACCAGTAAAAGGAAGGTATGAAGATTTCTCTTTTTTGTATTATAGATGCTCCTCTCGGTTGCAAGTTGCAATGCTCCACTATCTCCCTGCCAGTACCTGGCCCTGTTCCAATGCTTTTAGTGAGTGCTATCTGTCAAGGCATGAATAATACAGCCCCTAGGCTGTCGGCAGAATCCAAATGAGCCATACATCAGGAAGCAAGCACTCGACTTTAGCTCCAGAACACGCTCCTGTGAAGACAGGCAATTATTCACCCACGGCTGCAGCCATGGCAATCAAACTGGTGGGTGAAAAGGTATATGAAATGAAAAAATTTGAATAAGAAATATGGCACAACAAGGCACAGAAATTCAATAATTTTCTAATAACAGAGAGATATTTGAGTCTTTTAATTTTGAAGTTTGGGAGGTTGAATTATTTCACTTGCTCTGTTAGAAAATATAGACTAAAATACAGTATATAATGTCAAGGCAATACAATGGTACGTTTGTTTTTTTCTAATCAAAACAGCAACACTAAACTCTAAGGTATTTATAAATTCAAATTGTTATATGAAGTGACAAATCTCATGCTTAAAAATTAAAAGATCGTCAAAGCAATTCTATCTGTATAATGTAATAAACCAGGGACAGCCTAGTAAAGCAATAAAGAACTAGTAATATGAAATTTGGTGGAAAATTAAAATGCAATGTATTCTATAAAGTTAGGGACGATTAATACATTACAGATACACACATCATTTTAAGATCCTTCTTTGTTTTTGAGACTAGCCGTTTTTTTTGCATGACATTGTATCAGTAATTAATAAAATCCTTTACAAATAAAATATGGCCCAAAGAAAAGGAATGAAAATTTCCCTGATAGATTAAAATTTTAAATTGGTTTTTTTAATCTGAATTCTTATTTTCATCAATCAAATAGAAATTCACGGTATAGTAAAAGCTATATCAGTATTTCCATTTTAAATATAAAGGGTTTATCATTTGGCCTTAACATTCATACTTCCCTGAAATTTTATGCATATTTTTTCAGATCACAATTGTTTTGCTTCAATTTCTATACAACGGATGTATCTGTTTTCAAATATACACTGATGTATGCTCTAAAAGAATCCTAAATGAATATATGTAGTGCCATGCTACCACCTTTAAGACTTTTTTTTAGGTCTCTTATTTGTTAGAATGTAGTTCATTCTGAAACATGTGCAACTGGGAAGTGATTAGTCCATTACAAAATCTAATTGCTTTTGTTACTTGAGAAAAAAAAAAAACAAACCAAATTATTTTGTTAAGAAGCTTTTAAATAAGATACTGTATGCAATCAGTATTTTTAAATGAAATCTTTTTAGGGTTTTTATGATTTTTATACATTACCTACTCACATGGCAAGTAATAGGCACCTATTTGGCATATGACATTGCTTTAAAAAGACACTAAAGGGAGAGCAACAAAGTGTAATATTTCTGAAACCATCATTCACATCGACTCAGCAAGTAACACGGGCCAGTTTGTGCTCAGGTACTCTGGAGTAACTATGGGATTTGCACCTGCAGAACAGAGCAGAAACTGGACTCACTTTTACATTTGTATACACAGATTGTGAATCCTGTTGTCTCTGACGCTGATTAAGGAAACTGGCAAAGTTCCTTCTAATTGCAATGAAAGAACACTTGAACCTATGCTTTCCTTCAGACGCTTAGTGAAAAGGCATCCTGAAAACACAGTTCTGGGAACACCCTCCTGGTCTGGTTTGAGTCAGTGCTATATATACAGATGGATTACTCACAGCTGAAAGTATGCAAGGATCTGGACCAAGATTATTGTTCAAAATAATTTACAGTATTGAAGGTATAAGAGCGGTGTTCATTGTGCTACTACGCACAATGGGCCTGAACAGTCACCAAGGGAATAAAAGAACCTGCATCAGAAGCATGGCCCAGGGAGATGCTCTGGTTTTCACTCGTGAGATTGGAATTCTTCTCTTGTCTCCACCAATATTTGAACGTGTTTATGGCTTATTTTTTTTTTCTTTCGATCTTGCATTTAGATCTCTCACAACCTTTGTTTTCTTTTTATTTGTCAGTTCAGTTGGCCTCAGGTGCTTGGAAACCTAAACAGGTACTGAAGTTCTATCTGTGTACATTCTAACATAGAGGCATTGCCTCCTGCTGTCCTTGATGGACAGCACTAGAGGGTCCATGATAGCCTCAGGTTTCAGGTATTACTACAATCCCCACCCCCCAAAAAAAAGAAGAAAAGAAAAAGATGTGAGTCTGCTCTAATCAAGGCAGGCACACCATCCAAGTTTGGGCACTTCCTCCTCAGTGCCCAAACTGGGATGTTAATCCTTCTGACCTTATTATGCAGTCACTGGAGAGAGGTGCTTTCACCACATTAATTTTACAGATCCCAGCATTCTGGCTTGAAGTGCCCTTTAGAGAAACTTGTCCATCTAAGCTGTCTACCCAACAAGCTCACATCAAGCACTGAACTTAAGATGCAAGAGGAAACTCTCAGCCAAGCCATGCAAGGTCTCGCTTCGCTTCCCACTAAGATTTAACACGAAGAAAACCATCAAAAAGATAGAAATGATACAACAAGCTCTTACCACTCTTACCCTACCTAGTACCAGTCTTGTGTTTTAGTACTTCTCAAAGGAAACATCAATGGCATAGAAGGTCATGTTCCCTTAGTAAACCTACATTGCAGATCTTTCATAATGAAAAACACAACTGAGGCAAAAAACCTATGATAAAACTCTCCTTTAACTTATATTTTATCAGCTGAACAACATTTCATCCCCTGAATCTATCTGAAAATGTGAAAGGATCTGTTTATTTCAGTTCAAGCTTAATGAAGTACCTGAATATGGTTTTCACTGTCACAAAGATAAAATTACAATTAAAAAAAAAAAAACCACCTGGAACTCCAGAGACTTCAAGACATTTTACAAGAAACCGAATTCTGGAGAGCTCTGACTACATCTAGTGGAAGCAAATGCATTTCATTCCTAATAATGAGCTGGTCTGATATTGTAAATGAAAAGGTCCTAACCTCATTAAAATGCTCTGTAGGTCTAAACGGAATTGAGTTAGGCATCAGCTGAGATATGCAATTCCCTGAACACATAAAATTTTTAAGACAGTCTGATTTCCTCGGAAGAAATGTTTGAGGGCCTTTCCCACCCATATAGCAAAACAGAAAAAAGAAAAATTCCTTTACATTCTTTCAAAAAGGTAAATGTAATAGGTGCTGGTTGTGACACAAATAGTACTGCTCTTTCAGAAAACAGAAATTTTAGATAAATATACATTGTAAACCTCATCAAAGAACTCTGTGTTTTTACATTAAATAGGACATATATTGGTTAAATATATTTGGTTTTGATTAGTGGATTGGCAATCAGGGTGACAAGAAAACATAAAAGCCCAACAAATTCTTTAGTAGAAAAAAAAGGAATTTTTGATGTATTTCCAATTTTTATTCTTTGCGCATCTGCCCAAAATTTAATTTAATTAACAGCTCCGAGATTCAGTCTGTTCGTGTACTGACATACCAGAATCATGTCAAGAAAGCAAAATATGGAATTAACATCTCAAAACTGCACGTCATCTTTCCAAACTTCACATTTATTGCTTCCCCTTTTCCCAAAAGGGGGATCTTATACAAACATAGATACTAATTCTAACACAAAATGTTAGAGTAGTTCAGAAGAAAAGTCAGAATTTTTCAAGCTAAAGAGTTTATTTTTGAATGTTTTGAGACTTTTTCTTTTGATATCTGCTCGGAAATTCCATGAAGTGTAAAGAAATGTATGTAGCTACAATCTTGTAACTAGAAAGGACATTATAATCATGTCACTTTACTGTTGACAGGTCATGAAATTTCTGAGCGAAAAGAAGGATTTAGTGTCGTTTTTTTAATTACTTGTGAGGCTTGTATTTCCATGAAGAAAATAGACAAAAGAAAACCATGGATTGAAATGAGAAGTCACAAGTGAATTTAAAAATAATTATTTTGGATACTTTTCCTAAATCAGTGTTCCAATCTAACCAAAGCCTTCAAATAGCCACAAGAATGTTACCACTCTTATATGTGAAGAAAAGATTAAGAAAATAAATGTGAATAGTTATTTTATGGCTCATACAGTTTAAATGTAATTCAAAGTAATTTTAGTATCACTGTTCTTGGTCTAATTTTGAACATGTTTTCTGGACTTGTCCCTAAGTTTCATTCCACTGAAACCAAACCAAAAGAAAAAAAGGTATATGGCTGGAATGAGTGGCACTGCTCAGTATCTTTTCCTATTTCAAATAAATGCCTTAACCCCAAATGTATAATTTCAATTTAATTCATAAATCCTACATGCCCATTACATGCAGTAATCAGATCTGGTGTGAAATATGTACTCTTATAAACACCACAAGTGCTTTATAACCTGAAAATCAAGAATGAAAAAAATCTTTAGTGTTTCAGGATAATTTAACACTGGTTTGAACACTTCCCTCTATTCAGAAAAGAGATGGCCCAAACATCAGCCATTTTATCTCCTACAATGGGCTGCTGTATAAAATATGTCAAATGAAATGCACAGAAATGAGAGAAAAATACATGTATTCTAGAGCTGTTACATTTTCAAAATATTGCACAAAAAATTCATGAACAAATCATTGTGGAAAGGAATGGTGTTTATGCAGATGTACAACACTATTGAACATCGACTTTGCAGACACAGAAATGTAAAGATTGAGGTCTAAATTTATTTGAAGCACGTGCAGTATGTGTAACATATGCTACCTTGTATACTATTAACAATAACAGCTGGAATTTTTTTTAAAGGAGATATCTCCACATTTCATAGTCTAGAAACAGAAGTAGAGGTATTTATAATACAGTATAACATTTGAACCCTGAATTCTTATTATCTTTGATTTGTCTTAAGCTTTGACCTTTGAATCTAACCTGATCATTGAACTTAAAATGCACAGAAGCTCCTATTCATTCAGTTATGAAACACATTAAATAACAACAACATGAGTGCCAACATGCAGGTGGGATCAAATTTTAACTTGCAACACATAAGCAAGAGAACTGTATGCAAAAATTGAGAGAAGACTGACAATGAGAGCAAGTCTCCTCAGCAAAATGTGAGTTAAATTTTGTATGACATTCAGAAAGAAAAAATAAACCTGACTCTGAATAGTTTCTAGAAAATCTAACTGCTAATTTTTATCGTTTGGTTTATCAAGGTCACGCCAGATAACTTGTTTACCAAATCTCTTCACTAAATTATGAAAAATTACAGATATTACCTTCTGTGTCTTGCATATTTTCCACTAACATGACCACTGCCATCACAGCCAGGCGTGGGACAGCTGCAAAAGAGAGAATTAATTATATAGGTGCTGGTGTGCTGCAGAAAGATTGTACTAAAAGCAAGCAGGCAGCAGGTATTACAGAGATGGAGGGCAACCAAGACAGAAAGAGAAATCAAATAACTGAAGGGAAAAAAAAGAGGGGATGCTTTTTATTAGCAAGTCTCGAGGGAATTAATTTCATCAGTGCAGCAGGGCATGAGCAAACCACCAATGAACTTGAAAGTGCATTATACCCATTAAAAGGCATGAATTTTCTAAATTGCTAATGGGGATACATTTTACACTCAGAGCACTAACCTGAACAGCTCTTGTATGGCTGGTTCCACGGGAACTGCAGAGAGATGGAAAACATATAAAAATTTATCATCTATTACAAGTACCCCTCTTCTACAGAAAATTACCAGAAAGGTTGTGTAAAAGCAAGGGTCAGAATGAATCGTGCAAAGAGATTCTGGAGGATGAAGGTCACCCTGAGCAGGGGCCTTGAGTGATTTACTGAAGCAAGAGACATACCTCGAACACCTTTGGAGCGTGTGCGATGGCGCTTCTCGTCTGCATCCACCTCCATCTGGGAATAGATTAGCAGGCAGTCAATGTTCTTATCCTGCATGCACAGACTATCAATGCACAGACTGATACAGTCTCTCACACGATTTATTGACACTATTTTAATTCCATTTTATCCTGCAAGGGAAATTTCTCCTTACAGGGGATTTTTAGGATCTTCATGTTTACTTAAAAACAGAAAATGCAGTAATTTCTGCTTTAAACAGCCAGTTTCTGTGCCCTGCTTTCATATCAAAATGTGTGCAACTAAGTGCTGGTACCTCTCTTCAGGGGGATATTTCCAACATAAAAATTTCATGACTCCCTACATTCCAAAAAAAGATTCAATAGATTTCTATACCATTTAAAACTAAAGTCAAGGGGTCACACACCAAAGGTCATTTTCTAACCAAACCCTTTACAGGGGGAAAGAGAGGAAGGAATAATGACTGAAAAGGACATGATTCATCATTAGACCTTCAAATATTTAATGTTATTTAATATGGCATTACAATCTTTGCCAACATGTTTCGTTGTTTAGCTGTGTTTTTCAAGTTTCAGGAATGTGCTCACTTGCTAAACAACTAGATCTTTATCTTGATTTTACAAACAGCTTGCCTATCCAGTGTAGCTTTCTGTGCAGTAATAAATATACAGAAATCTTACATATTTACCAGACAGGGGTAAGGCTGCAGATTAGATATTGGAAAGTATCATAAACACTGATCTATAGTAGTTCATGTAGGGCCACATAGTTTCTTCTAATTTTATATGTACAATTGTCACCAGACTTTAAAAGGTAAACCACACAGACTAGCTACAGTTCGGGATTTTGTTCAACAGAAGCAAATCGCACTGAACTATGTTGAGAGACTGTGTCAGGGAAAATATATGCAGTATCTGTATCACCAGCTCCTCTGGCTGTAGAAGAACAGGATGGCAAGATGGATCTACAGTGCTTCATACATAGTGATGATACTGTAAAGGTCAGGAAGCACAGAAATAACCATGGAGTTCTAGCTCCCCCAGGAGAAAAAAAAAATCAATCACCCCTTTTATAGCAATATCCTTGGATTGATATCTGCTAAGAATGTAATGTAGCTCATGCAAAAACATGGAAATGGGTCCAAATGACTTGCAGCTAACCCTTTCATTACCTAACTTTCTTTGGTCAGTGCCTTAACACAAACAGTATCAGAACAAACTCAGAAGGAAGATGCCCACAGTGTCTATCCTACACCTTGAGTTCACAACCAGGTTAGTGTCTTAGCTCAGATGACTTGAGAGGCATTTTAGAGAGCTTGAGAAGCTTTTAGACCTGCCATATCAAAGCACATAACAGCATCTCTGGAATACAAAAATTGCTTACTAGATGATGATAGTCTTTTCACTAATAAGAAAACAGGACACTGTATTATTCTGTAACTCTTGAATGTGTAAGGACTTGACAGGAGACCAGAAGTGAAGTTACTTGATCTTCAGAATAGATGTTTTTTAAAATGTTTAAAAAAATTATGTGACCTCATTAATCACCACTGAAAAATCTGCTGAAAGAACTATTATGATCTTAACCTGGAAATGCTGTCCCAGTTGTCATGGTAAGTCTGTGTAAATTTATAAGGGACAAACTACAGAACAGATTTGTCTGTCTTTCTAAACCAAAGCACTTCAAGAACACTGAGGGTAGTACACTTCTAACTACACTGACAATCATAGAAGAAATCACTAAGCTGGAAAAGCCTCTATAAGATACACACAATCCAGATCCAGAAGCGGGTCAAAGAAATAAAAACATTGTAAAAGCTGCTGGCACACAATGCTACTTTTAAATTTTGTTGTGTATCCTACATAGTCTGCTGCTTCTCCAGAAAGGCACAAACTGATTTGCCATTGTCTGTGACCTAGATGTCCTCTCATATATGGCAGCCTTGGATGCCCAAGGACACATCAAATGCCAACAGGTGCCTACATTTGTCAATGGAATTTTGCTTTGACTTGATATTTATATGCTTACTCACAGATCTTTAGGACTTTTTCTGTCATGTCAAAACTTCAGCCTTCATTCCTCCATGTATTACGTGTTGGATGCTATGAGCAAGCAACTTCCTGAAGTTCTACTGAAATGTGCATTGGTTCTGCAAAAGTACAGTGACCTAGCAGCCCACTATAGCAGTCCTCAGTGGCACCCTGTGCACTTCCACGGCCAGGAACAGATTTCTGCTCCCAAGACCATCAATCTCATACAAACATGGGACTCCTCATCACTTGCACATACAGAAAAAGGAAATTTGGACCTTGGTCTCACAAGGAGTTCACCTTAGTAGTTCTAATTTATTCATGACCTCTAAATTACAGCTCTGCAGAGTACTTAGTCTCTATTCCAGAAAAGAACTTGTGGACATGAAGAACAGGCTGGCTAGAGTTAGCCTTAGCCTGGCATCTAATGCACGTATCAAAGTAAAGAGAAAAGCATCAGGAGTAGGAAGAGAAGAAAATTTTAACCTTGCTTCAAAGAGAAGCTCTAGAAATGAAAACGGAAAGGTCTAAACTGATTAGAGGGTGGAGCACCTCTCCTGCCAAGTAAAAGCTGAAAGAATTTGGTTTGCTAAGCCTGGAGAAGGCTTCAGGGTGACCTAACTGTGGCCTTCCAGTACCTGAAAGAAGCCAACAAGAAAGATTGAGAGGGACTTTTTAGGAGGGTATGCAGTGACAGGTTAAGAATGGTTTCAACCTCAGAGTAGGTTTAAATTAGGTATCAGGAAGGTATTCCATGAAGGTGGTGAGACACTGGAAGAGGCTGCCCAGAGAAGTTGTGGATGTCCATCCCCATCAGTGTTCAAGGCTAAGATGGATGGAGCTCTGAGCAACCTGGTCTAGTGGAACCCTCCCTGCAAAGCCAGGGAGGTTGGAACTAGATGATCTTCAAGGTCTCCTTCAACCCCTGTCATTCTGTAATTCTATGATTCTCAGTTCTGAGAAGGAAAAGATAAAAGAGGTCTAGGTAGGAATTAAATCTCTAAGTTAGAATGTAAAATAACCAAATTATTGGATATGCTTTAGGATCTTGGGCAGAGAGAAGTAGATCTAGGAACTCTGTACCGCTATGATATGTGTTCATGTTACTGAAGAGTTAGAGAAACAAGACCTGAATAGTTAGAGTGCTCTAACAAATAAACCCCAAGATGCTATACTAAATACAAATTTTCTGAGTACAATTAATAAAAATGTCTGTGTGGTCACCTGCGTGCAGGTAATAAGACTTGTCACATCTCACTGTACAGAATTTTAAACCAATAACACACAGACACACACAGGGTGCCTTTAAATTGTCAGTATTTGAAAGACGAAAATAATAATGAGACAAACTGAGAAGAAGATGATCTTTTAACATAAAATGACTATAATATGGAACAGCTGAAAGTATTTAAGTGTTAAAAATTAAAAAAGGTACAAAGTCATAAGAGGAATTCATTAATAAAAGAGATTTGATTATTTTTGTTATTTGAAAATGTAGTAATAGTAATCAACAAGAAAATTTTTAAAAAAGGGCTATTTGTTACTATTTGTCATTTCAAAATCAAAGTCTCAGACAACATATACCCCCCAAAATAAATATAGCCTAATAGGTCTTCAATACATAGCTATTGTTAAGAAACAAGCCTGGGGAATGAGGGAGAACTGAAAAACGTATTCTGAAAAAATTTTACTTGGAACTTTAAAAATTAACTTTTACTAATTGTTGAGAAGATGGTGTGTCTCACTAAGTTAATCTTCCTGATGCTGACTCTTAGTAATGTCATGCAAAAGCAATATGAGATACAAGATGATGACATAATCAGCACCAGTCAATACTTCATCATGGAAAATATGTAATCAAAAACACTTGATACTGCTCTTTGAGGATACTTTAAAATTTGTCAGTAAAGGTAGCTATCAGGATATCAGGATATCATATCCTTAGACACATTTGAAACATTTTGCTTTCTCTTACACAGCATTCAGACAATAAGTGCTTCATAAAATCAGCATATTTATAACAGTTAGCAAATATTTCTCCAGAAAAAAAAATTTTATTAAAATATTTTTCCAGAAAAATTATTTTGTATAAAAGTTATTTTTATACAAAACTAACTGCATAAACTAAAAAATATATATTCAATAAGAGCCTTGCTAATATAATCCTGCAGGTAAACATTTTAGCCCTACAATATTGAGTATCTTCACCAGTACTCTGGAAGATTATACACTACTGAAATATGCAGATAATAGAGAAAATAACAGAGTGATAAACTATGCTGGAGACAGGCCAATTACGCACACTGGCCTGCATCATTTGGCAGATTTGATCCATCTGAAGAACATGCTGATTCCAAGCTCCTGTATGTATGAACAATACATGTGGGCCATGCTTGAGAGACAAAAGATTAAGATCTGCAAGGCAGTGGCAGTGAAGAGGATCTGGACAACCAGACACACACGAGCAACTTCTGCACTGCTGCAGCTGAAGGGCAAAATGTGATTCGGAGCTGCACAACATTTAAGGCTTTATTAATTTCCCAGAAAACCTCCAAATTATTTAGATACCATCAGTAACTTCTAAGAACAGAGGGAAAGTTTTCAATGGGACCTTATCTGTTGGCTTGCTGGATACCCTGTCAGAGTCTTCAGGTTTTTAAAGTGTATAGATTTAAGGCTTTGAGCCTCACCACAGAGTTAGTTACCTGAGCTCCTAAAAGCTTCACACCCTATGTCTAGATACAAGCTCTCCCTATGTCTAGATACATTCACCTATCTACCATATGGACTTTCTTAGGGCTGCCAGCTGTGAGTGATCAAGAGTTTAAGGCTCCTTTCCAGGACAAATTGCGATCTTTGCTCCCTTGCGGGGAAGAAGTTCAGCATTTTCTTCCTTTCAGGGCAGGTAGTCCTGAAAATGATCATTTGTGTTATAATTCTCGGGGTATCTGAATTTCTAGCTAGAGGTATGATGACTGCAAGGTTCAGTCCCAAGTTCCTAAATTTCCAGGTCAACCAACACTTTTTTAGTGAATTATGAGGGTTTCTCTCTAGCCATGATATAACAGAAGCCTAGAAAGCCACAAAAGATCTAAAGGCTTTAGATCTGGAAGCAGAGCATTCACTGTCTATACCGTACAAAGCTCTGGGCTCCTCAGGACAAGATGGACATGGAGCTCCTGGAGTGTGTCCAGAGTGGGGGGGCAACAAAAATGATGAAAGGGACTGGAGCATGTCTCTTACACAGGAAGGCTGAGGGACCCGGGCCTGTTCTGTCCCAAAAGAGATGACTGACAGGGGACCTCGAGAATGTCTGTCCATATCTGAAGGGAGATGTCAGACAATGTTTCCAGGCTCTTCTCAGGTGTGCCAGTTATAGGACAAGAGGTAACAGACAGAAACTGATGCACAGGAAGTTCCACCTGAACATGAAGAAGAACTTCTTTCCTGTTGAGGTGACTGAACACTGGAACAGATTGCCCAGAGAGGCTGTGGAGTTGCCCTCACTGGAAATATTAAAGAACCATCTTAATACAAACTTGTGGCATGTGCTCTAGGATGACCCTGCTTGAGAGGGGAGGTTGGTCCAGATGACCCACTGTGGTCCCCTCCAACTTGACTCATTCTATGATTCTGTGATTCTGTAGATAATCATCTGTAATCTCAAAAATTCTATGGTAAGAACTTTTAAATACTAGAATATGCATAATTTTTATTTTCAACCAAGAATGTTGCTTATAATTATAAGAAATCTTGCTTTTCCCTAATCACTAATATTAGACATACTCATAATGTGATAAAACTAAAATGTTCAGACAAAAATATTATACTTTCCTGAAAATCCAATGAGTTTGTTCTATTAAAATATTTCAGTTTAAAATTTATCTCTGTATGACTCAAGTTATTCAGTAAAGGCAGATTTTCAGCCTCTATGATGCAAGATTCAAATTTCTGCAGGTAAGATTTTTTTTATTATTTTTATAGCCAAAGCTTGTTCAGCATCTCTTTTTATAACATAAAGAAAATATTATTTCTTCCATGAAAAAGTCAAAATGAAAGGATTCAAAGAATTATTTTTAATTGAATATCTCAAGGAATGAAACAAAGTATGTAACACATATGTCACATGTATTTCCTACATTTAAAATGCTCCTATATCCATAATCAAAGAAATATGACCTGATAAATGATGGATAGTCTATGTAAGCAGTGGATCCCATACTATATAAGTACTTTGTGCAGTCTTCCTAAAAAAACTGCAAACTGAACTTCTACTGCTCTCCTCCGAAAATAATAGGCATATCCAAATTCTAACATAATCTTTTTTCCAGCATGTCTGTGTATTCCAAAAGAAATTAATTTTCTAGTAATGATACTTCTCAAGCATGACTCCTAGTAATCTGAATACATTTTTATAAACTCGATATGTTTTGTGAGACAGTGTTTAACCTATCTGGTAAATGGGACATTTATCAATTATTTCAATGGGCCCCAACTATCCCTGTTGTATAACACTATCTGCTTCAGCAAGACTTCCTTTCCCCTAAGCAGACCAAACCTGAACCAATAACAATAAGTGAACCTTAATGTATGCCTTACTAATCACAGTTTTGTAAATTAATTGCATTTGAGGATAAAATGCGTGTTCTTGTGGATGAAGGGAGAGCAGTTGATGGCATTTAGCTCAATTTTAACAAAGCTTTTGACAGAGTATTCTTGTGTTTCATTATGACTGTATTTGCATAGTCAGCTCTTTAGAATCAGTTCTTAATATTTCAATCCTTTTTATTTAATGTCATCTATTACTGTTATTAACAGAGCAAAGTAAAATTCAAGATCTTGATTTTGACAGAAAACCTACATGACTCTCCCAAATACATTTAATGTACTTGTTTCTTATTTTAAGATCTACAAGACAAAAAAGACACAAAACTGCAGGATAGAAAGTTACTCTAAGAAGCTACTGGAGTGTTTTCGGAACAGTTAAGCAGAAGAGAAAGCAAATTTCATCTCCTTTCAGAACCTTTCCCTGACAAACCCAGGTGATTTCAGAAGGACATCTGAAATTTAGTTCAAATATTTCAGAGCACCCTTTTCAGGAAAAGGCAAACTTTATAAAAGAACTACTGTATTTGAATCTTCCCCTTAGGAAAATACCAGAATACAACCAGAGCAGAGTTCCACGGGGAACTCGGCAAAGATAAAAGTTACAAGTTTAGTGGACATAATACAAAGCAAGCAAATAGGCACGTGGGCAAATTAATGACCAGAATATAAATGACTCCTTTGCCCTCTTCCACTTGTGATGAACATACAAAGCTTTTATTAATATCAAGGAGAGTCCTTCTTGCAGAACAAGAGGAGAATATATCCTCAGGATTTGTTCTGAAACTTTGAGGAGGAGTCATTCTCCTGCTGTAATGCACAGAGGGATTCCAATCCTTCTATTTTCAGATGAACAGTGCAGGATGCAGCCAAATCTTTAAATACAGACCAGAATAAGCAGAATTCTGGTTAGACTCACAAGTTCATCACATATCACCATATTTTTTGTGGGGAAATACATTTGGGATTCAATGAAGTAACTTGGAGGGAAGAAGTATATACCTTTCAAGTATTTCTCACTGGCCTCAGATTAGAGTGGAAAAGACCCAAAATGCACACAGGTCATTTCAGCATCTTTCTCTTATTACTTGTTTTATCTTAGATATGAGGAATGAGAGAGCAGTGTGGAAATTATAGGTAAGAAGAAATAGCACTGAATAGCACTTCTTTACTAGGAGCAAAGATAACCATTCATCAGTTTGGCTCCCTAAAGATACTTTGTGAGTAAGCTCTGTGAATAGACTCTGGGACACAAACCAGAATTTCCTCTGGGAAGATGTCCAGAGTATGTCCACACAGTTGAGCAATTCTAATTTACCATCCTTTAACCACTCCTTGAGGTTGGTCCTTAATCTTTGAAGGGTCAGGGTGCTGAGTGTCAGCAAGTGCTGCCAGGACCTTGCAATACTGAAGGCTCAGGAGCTTTATAGTTAGTCATGTTCATTACTTCCCCTTATTTATAAGCATTTCTGACTGGAGAGATATGTATTTTTCATATGAGAAGAAAAAAAACTGTTTTAAAGGTTTCAAAGTTCCTATTACAACCCATATTTTGGTTATACAGATAGGCTTATACAAGAACTCACATTTCCTCGCAGACATTGAAAAGAAGTAGTCTCTGATTCAAATATTTCTCTAATAAGAAATTAAATATAACAGAAGAAAAAATAGGTCTACATATTTCTCCAGTGCAGTCAGCAAAGCACTCAGAAGCAGCACAGATTAAAGCTGAATACAAAATGTATAGTAAGAATAAGGAAAAAAAGAAGTACAGAGAAATAATTTGGACTTAAAAGAACTGTAATTTCCTTGTCATGAATAGAAGAAGCGTATTTATGCTACTTTCAAGTTGGGGAAATAAGAAACTTAAACCTTTAGGAACCTCAAAAAAAGAGATTTCTTGAAGATTATTTTCTGTATTGTTGCTCATTCTGAACAAAATTTGCACCAAATTCACTGAATTTATTCTAGAAATTCTGCTAGCATGGAGTTAAATCCATAAAAATCAAGGCATTATAGTATTTTTTATCCAATAGTCTTAGCTGCACTTAGAATGATAGAAAAGATGTGGCTTCTTGCTCCTACTGTCTACATAGGTGTGGGTGTGTGCATGATGTTTGTGTTCACACGAGTTCTCTGAGTGTCTCTCTGGAATCTGTGTGAGCAGCCATGCATGGATGTATTTATGTATATGCAGTGCACCCATGTGCTTTGTGTACACGTGCTTGCTGTAACTGAATCTCCAGCCTTGCTCCAGGCTGAACTCAGGGACAGTGATCAGCAGCAGCCTCGCTTCTCTTCAAGTTGTTGAATCCAGCATGATTTATTTTCCTATAAAAATCCCGTTCCCAAACACGTGTTCAAAAATAACAGATATAAGGCATCAGAAAGATTATTTTTCTAATTCTAAATTTGAAGTGTGGCAATTTGTTGTATTTTGTACAGAAACAAAGGCAGAAAAATAATTTAGCTCATGGCAGACCTAGATTTTTCATGATATTATGGAAGAAAATTGGTAAGAAGAGTGCTTTAAAAGAATAAGCACATTAAAATGTTTAATTTTTAGAAATCAGGAAGCCAATAAGACCTAAAAAAATAAAAATAATTAAATTTCACAGACGCAGGGCTCACAAGTAACACAAAATAGTCTACATTTCCACTGTTAGGCTTAAAACCCACTAGCTTAGGGAAGGGCATGCAAGGCAGGTGCACCATCTCTATAAAACAGTCTAGTTCCACCCTTGGCAAACGTGTAACTTGTTCTTGCACACATTGTCTGTGTGGAAGTCCTGAGGTACAATATGCTCCAAAAGTCAGGGTTACATTTAACTCCTAGGATTTAATATCAAAGACTAATTTCATGGAAGGTTATGTTCTGGACAAGCACCAAATGAAAGAAATACTTTTACTTAATATACATCTTAGAAATATATAGAATGGTCTTTTGGGCACAGCAACCTAATGAAGGTTTCCATATTTCTATTTGTCAAACATTTTTGCATGTATGTTTATCTAAGAACCTGTTTTATTAGCTGAAAGGTACCTCCCAAGGAAGGGCTGTAAGAGGTTTTTTCTGTAACTCTCATTCAATGTATTAACACTACACATCTTTGAATTATTATTAAAATCCTAAGAGAATAAAGAACAAGCCAAATATGGGGCCTGAACCACTACTGAGGAGCATGCAGTGTACTACCTACCACCATATGCAGAAATAAGACCAGACAACAAAAAGCCGAAGTACATTCACAGAAATTCAGGTCAAAGTGGTCATAACTTTAGAGTTTCAGCTTTATCTTTGAATGTTCTAATGACTGTAATCATGATCATGCTGTGTTTCAACCTCTTTGTTGCCTTGAATCACCCACATTCAGGTCAGGCCTAGAGGCCCTTTGATGGGGAACAACCTCCCAGAGCTGTGCCTGGCAAACTGCTTGGAAAAAAGCACACGGTACTGCGAAACATAAAGTGACTGACTTTTTCCCACAGTTCAGCCAGGAGCAGAGTTGTAACAGTTACAGCTCTTAAAAGCTGTAAACCAAAAGATCATTATGGAAAATGAGGGGGAAAAGAAAAGGCTTCAACTTTCCTACTTTGCTTGGCAAATTTCACTTCCAATTCTGCCACAGGCTCACCCTGCCATCCCTCAACAAGAGAATAGGGTTTCTGAAGTAAAAATTGGATGGCTGTTTGTGCATCTTGTGATTTTTTCTTTTAATTGGATTAGATTTCACCCCCCAAAAATTATCTAAGTCTGTAATGAATTGAGGAGACTGTTGCTTTATCATTGACTTATCTACCCTTTAAACAAGAAATGTAAAAAAATAAATATTTTTATGAATCCAAGGAGAAAATAGAACAAGCAATTTAAACATATTTAGCACTATCATGTATTGTTTCTGAGAAGCATACACAGATACATATGAAATAAAATGCCCACAACAAGCTTTTGTATAAGCCTGTCACCACATGCACAAATCAATATTAGTGAGTATAAGAATGCCGCAACATACACATATGCAACTTGTGTTCTTAAAAATCTAGGACATCAGATTTTAAAATCTCATTTCTAGCACCCCAAACTCAAAAATATACCATAACTAATACACATGTTAATGTCTGTTGATCCAGTGTTGCTTCCAGTGTGGAAAACAGTAGTATTTTCACTGGCACTGAATCAGAGTGACAATTATTGAAGACACCTGTAAGGATTTTTGAACAAAACAGGCCAAAGCATCACATGAAATAAGCATTATTAAAAAGATGGGACTCGTGTTTAAGGTTTTGATTAAACACAATTAAACATAAGCTAACTGTAGAGAGTATGCACCATGCAAAAGTATTTCAGATAAATAAAAGGAACATTTATTAATTATATCTTCTTTTTAATTCTAAAAGAAAACCATGTAGGCCTTGGAGTTTGGTAAACTATCAGTCTGCACACTGAAAACAGGATAGTTAAAAAAAAAAATCTCCTTGTCTGTTAAAGCTAGGTAATTGCTGTCACTATTAAGTGAGCAGACTAGGATCCCTTCTTCACCATTTGCTACTCCACAACGTTTTTAGGTAATCATAGCGATGGTGAGGGTACTATTTCAGAACTACATGGTATCAGAACAGTTTGTTGCTATTAGTGTGCAGGCCATTATGCTTTTCAAAGTGTATGTTATAAATAGCTTACAGCTATTAGAAATGCAACAATTAACTGATCAATTAATACGACAGGCAAGCAAAACATCAATCATGGCCCTTCTAACATAATTAGCATAAATTACACAGGATCAGAGATTATTGCAGTTGTTGCACAAAACGAGCACCTACTTCAGTTGTTCAATAACTTGAATACTTTTAACACTAGAACTATACAACACAATACTTGGAACATTAAAAAGAGACCACAAGAATAATGAATATTCATTGGTAATTTTCTGCTCAAAACTTGTTTATAGCAATTTCTGGGGTAAAAGAAAATAAAAACCTAAGGAATAAAAGGAAAGAAGAAACACAGCCCAAATGAACAGGATTTTGTAGCATAATGTACAGTAAACCTCAGATATTTTCCTAGGACAGATATGACAAGTGTAGTGGTAATTATTGCACAGTGGCCCAGTGGCCCATACAAGGCCTGAAAAAGTCCCACATTAAAGTAGGCCTGTTATCACAAGCACAATTAGCAATTTCAGTGATTGCATGAGTTTTAGAATGCAATTAAGCTGGCATAGAGAGTGCCCCTTTAACTCCTGGAACAAAAGGACAGCCAGGAAGTGATTTTATTTTAATTTTTAATATATACGTATTATATTTTTCAATTATCTTGCATTTCTTGCTGTCACTCTGACATCAGAGCACCTGTAAATTCTATTATTATAAATATGGATTATTTTTAAAGCAAATGGAAAAGCACATTTATTCTTAACAAGGCAGAAAAGAGATTTCCTGCTTCAGATTCTTATGCTGTCTGTAGCAGCTTCAAGATCTAGAAAGAACCATTTTTAAATAATTCAAAGCGGTCAAACAAGACCAAATTGGTAGAATAATCCGTACTCTGCCTTCAGTTAAAACTTTGCTTTCTGACTTAAGTTAATACAGTTACTCAAATAACAGTGAGAAAGAATCTGATTAACTCTGTTCATGTTTGTATGCTATGAGGATGAAAGACTAAAAACTAAGACTTTCAAAATTACATCTCTGCATCCTTAATGTCAGTTTTGTGACATACTCTCCTATTATACCACCAGCCATGCAGGACCAATGGTGTAAAGATTTTATCTCCTTGATTCATGTTGTAAAGATGGGAAACTGCATCATTAGGTTTTGTTTTGACAACTAGGTGAAAGGACTGAAGTGAATTCTGCATAAAAAGAGGTCCCTTTCATCCTTGGGTAACAGAGATAAACCTAAGAAGATTTATGAAAGTACGTCTGTGCTTTATTTTACATACACTCTGAAAGAGCTGATCTGATGCAGGACAAAGACAGTGTTGTAAAGTGCAGGTGCTTCCCCGCTTCCCAGGCTTCTTTTCTTCCCAAATTTCATGTTAAATCCTTAACATGAAATGTAGGATCTGAGGCAGCATTTCTGAGGAGACAATATACTTTTAATATAGTTATTATGCTGTCTGGGTGAGAGAATGTTTCTTGGCAAATGCAAAGAAAGCCATTTATGCAGAAAAAACATTCTGGCTCCCAAAGACGTTGAAACAGGATGTCCAAAGTTCTGGTTGTTCTTACCACCTATGGGAAAGGAACAGTGCCAGCAACAAGATGGGAATCTGCTTTTATAAAATTTGCAACAGCAAAAAGGCTTAGTGATTCTAATTTTTGTGATTTTATAAAGTTTGGACAACTTTTTGCATAAACCAAATGTTGGCATGTCTGCAGAAGACCTTCAGAATAAAACAAGGTCAAAATTGTTAAAAGATTAATCAAAATAATTAAAAACATTTTATAAAGTTATAATGCAAAATTATTCCTCTGAGCTGTGCATCCTTAAGAGTTGATACATGATGCAGATATCACATACCTGTATTATATACACAGAGAACTAAAACTAAACTTGCATGCAAACTGAGATGCTGTAAATATATACATATAGATGTACAAATGAAAGAGTTAAAATATCCAAAAATATGTCTTTACCCAATAAAATAAACAGCCCACATCAATGTGCTGAAAGTCTTGCATGCTTGCTCTGTATATTAGATCACATTGGCCTATAATGAAATATAATATGCAGATCCTTGAGCTCATGTCATGTCCCACTGACGTAAAAACTGAAACATATTTATCTGTTTATACTGTAAGTCTTCTGGGCAGGGCATATGTTAGTACAGCATTTGGCAAAATAAAGTTCTGGATTGTGATTGCAGTCCATATGCAGTATAACTGTACAAGCAATACAAGTAATTACATGTGCATGTACACTCGTTTTGAAAGCCCAGCAGGAATATTTAGCCTAACAACTCCCTAGCACCAATGAGTAAAGGTAGGGAATGTACACCCCAGTGAACATTACTTGAAAACATCCAACTGCTTTCATGCAAACAGAAAAGAAAGCCACAAAAAAGCCACAAAAAACCAAAACTCTAGATGGAGATTGAGTAAATACAAACATTAGAGCCTGAGCACATTCAGCTCTGGGGTCCCCAAACCAAGTACACGGATCAGTTGGAGGAAATCCAGATGAGGGCCATGAAGATGATCAAGGGTCTGTAGAACTCCTCCGACGAAGACAGGCTGAGAGAGCTGGGGTTGTTCAGCCTGGAGAAAAGGCAGCTCCAGGGAGACTTTAAAGCACCTTCCAGCGCCTAAAGGGGCTACAAGAGACTTGGAGAGGGACTTTGTACAAGGGCACGTAGTGACAGGACAAGAGGGAACAGCTTTAAACTAAAAGAGGGTAAATTTAGACTGGTTATCAGGATGAAATTCCTCACTATGAGGGTAGTGAGGCACTGGAACAGGTTGCCCACAGAAGTTGTGGCTGCCCCATCCCTGGGAGTGTTCAAGGATAGATTGGATGGGGCTTTGAGCAACCTGGTCAAGAGAAAGATGTCCCTGCTCATGGCAGGGGAGCTGGAACTAAATGATCTTCAAGATCTCCTCCATACAAAACCATTCTATGATTCTATGATGTTAGCATTACCTGAAGTCATATAAAACCAAAAACACCATGGAGGAAATGAGTTGCAAAAGATACAGTAAAACAAATATATTTCCCAAAACTGAAGGGGAAAAAAATTGATGATTCGCAGAAACCAAGGCAAGAATTGAATCTTCATATCAAGTCACAGAATTACGTATATTTTTTTCCTTACTAAGTGTGCATTCTCAAAAAAATGGAAACTACAGATCAGAAAAACATCACAAGTTTTTGACAGCCACTAGATTCAGAAGTTATCTTAGAGGTGAAATCAGAGCCCTAGAATAACACTGCCCTTCTGCATGTGTTTAAAACTTTTCTTGTGTTACACCTATCACTTTACATTTTTACAAGCTACAAATTCAGTTCTCAGATCAGAGAGCTGCTACACGAGAATGATAGAAGCCTAGGATAAATAAACACACTAAGTGGGGAATCCAGCAGCAAGAGAGGCAACTAAAAGCATCATATTGGTTTTGATGAATGGCTTTGGTGATTCCTATTTCAAGATACCTATTAACCTGCTACAAGCTTTCCTCATACATGGCATGACAACAATCCTAGAAACTGAGATGCAGGTGAGCCATTGTAGTTATATCTTCACTCTGTATTAGCTCTTACCCAAAACATTCTCCCTTTTGCTCACTTTTTAATTTCCTATTCTGCTATGAGCATAATGAAACAGGGCTGGAAATGACCAACATTTATAAAAATCAAGTTGAGGACAATTCCAATATTGCATCAGACTGGGACTTGGAAATGAAAAGCCCTTTCCACTGAGGTCAAAGTAAAATCCACTGACTTATGAGGCCAGGATTCTTTCCCCGGAGTCTAACCCAGAGCTTCTAAGTACTACCTGGGGCATACCAGTATCTCTATGTAGGTTACCAGATATTCTCTGAAATTTTAGGCAATTATAAATGCTTCATTCAAGCACCATGGTGTATATAGGCATCTCATTGTGTGAGATATAGTAATATTTGAGAAGCTAACAAAGACTGCAAGATGCTCACAAGCAGGATTCCTAAGCTATAAAAAGGATTGAAATCTACTAGTGAATATCACTAGAGCCTTACATGAATTTCCACCACCAGCACTGCCATTCCCAAACCTTCAGAAAGTATGCTTCAGCTTCCTCCAATGAACAGACTGCCATCAGCACTACAAGTTTTTAATTACCTAAGTTTCTATTCCTCTGTTTTGCTTTCTGGCCATCAGCACTCTGTTAAAGTACTCAAGCTTTTCTTTGCAACCAAAACATCTACAAAGATTATTGTTTTACTGGAACAATACATTTTTTGTGCAACTGATGCTACAAATAGCATCCTTCAGAAAACCATTTAATATTATTAACTACCATTTTTTTGAGAGTTTTTTTTTCATGCTTAAGACACAGATGAAGAGTCTTCCTATAAAATCTCCATTCCTCTCTTCCAAAGTTCACCAAAGCTGATCTACAATAATATGTTTATGGAATTAGCTAACTACCTACTGTATGCAGTCACAAATCTTAAATTCCATCTAAGTCCTAGAACTTTGTGTTTGCTATTACTCAGGGGGCTCCTAGAGCTGAAAACCAGGCAGTAGGAAATTAAAGGTATAGGAATTTAGATGTAGACTAAGACCTTTGTATTTAATCCATATTTTCATAAGTTTTATTCACACTTATTTGAAATCCCTGAGGACATCTATAGATAGTTTTTATAACAGCAGTTTTAGAGACTACTATCTCTGTTGTTCTTTCTTCTTTCTTGATTTCATGCATCACACCCTGTTGTAAATTGGAGCATAACCAATGTGAATGGGGAACTGTCTTTTAATCACAGTTGGTATCTCCAAATTAAATTTTCACATTTAGTCATAATATTCCAGTTTTCATGCCTCTGTGGATGAAAAAAATAGCAGCATACCATAGTACAGATGATTTAAAAATGCAGTCAGATATTCCTGCTATAACATAAAGGGAAGGAATAAAAACTGCTAGTATAGGTTGCAGAAAGCCAAAGAACCAATATCATCATATGTTACCTAGTGGTGTAAGTGAGATTTGAAAATTACCACAGAAAAAGTAATACTAGAGATGGTTGCCCTGATCGAGTCTGGTTTTTGATCTGTGACTTCATGTTCATTTATTTTCTAAATTCTTCTTTCATTTATTTTCTAAATTCTCCTTCATCTTCCATTTCGTTATCTCTTTTGGCTGTCTCTGTCCCCACTCACAGAATTTGCTGTGGACCAGCTGCTCAGGAGCAAAACAAAATCATTATATTTCTGACTTTTTGTGAAGGAGGTATACATATTTTAGGTTATTTCACTAAAAAGTGTATTTAGTCATATTCATGTATCTTTCATTGTCAATCTAAGATCCCACTACCATGCTTCAAGTTTTTGTTAGTTTTTGATTAAGAAAAGTCTTCAAAGTGACAGCCATTAGAATTACTGTGTGGACAAGTTATATGCTTCTTACAGACTTTAATACCCCTGTTTCTTAATGTTTTTGTCTGAGATGCGTGTGCATGTGTGTTTGTTTATGCATGTGTATTAATGTATGCTCATACATATATGCACACTTAAGTATTCACTTACGTGAATGTGTGCCCATTCTATCAGTATTCCATTAGTATATTATTCTAAGACATTCTACTAGTATTGAAAAACATGTATGTAAGAACGTGTGTTTAAAACACATTCCTTCATAAGGTAAATAAAAGAAGGTTTGAGTAAGAAAGAAATCTAGAGCCTAAACCCTGTAAAATACAGGTTTTTAGACTGGAAACTCAGCCAGACCTACAACTACACTGGCACTCACAGGCACAAGCTGCACATACTATAATACAGCAATAGCTTCTGTGCTTTGCTCCTCCAGGTTTTCAGGTTTCCATGGAAATGAGTGGGAATCCCAACACAAGGGGGAAAATGACTAGGCTATCCAACTCACACCATGGTCCTGGATATCTGTACAGCTGATACGAGGCAGCCATCACAAGAACAAAAATACACAGAATACAATACTACAAATAACACTGGAGCCAAAGAAAACCCAGCCATGACTGCACCTCAAAAGAACACATGTAAACTACAGCTGGAGTAGATACATAAAGCTCTGCAAGAATAAGGTTTTACACAATTTTGAAGCTGCCCAGGATACAAATATAGGTACTGTATAATGTTCTGAAACTAATTAATCGAGCAAGCCATAGCTATTTAAAGCAGAGCCTAATTTTCCTACTATTGGCTTTACTACACAGATGGTGAATTAAAAAAAAAAAAAAAGTGTGGTTTTAAAACTCTATTAATACTAATATCCAAAGGCCTATCAACTGCTGTGCAAGCCTTGGTTTCACGAATGATAGACCATTTACAGAGAACTGCCTATGTAGCAACACAATGCCTCTATTTGGATGTTGAGGATTCCTGCCAGTTCTTTTGCCTTTTCACATGAAAGTTACAGAGTCATACGGTTCTTCCTTATTTGCTATTATAGCTAAGATTTATGGAATTGTCGGTATGGACACATAAACTCTTTTATTTTTTTTAATAAACTATTGAAAAACAGAACCAGCATAGTTCTTAAATTTCCTTAGATGAGGGAAGGAAAAAAAAAAAGCAAGCTTCAGCCATTTTGAGTAAGTCTCTCTTACCTGGGACCAAGTTTGTTGTTTGCTATTATATTTGTTCATTTCACTGCAATCCTGTCAGGCTCACTGCTGGAGTTGGTACACTTTTCTTTTTTTCTGATCAGTTAGACACAATGTTTGAGGTATTTGAAAAGTATTTGGACTATTTTTTAATGGGAAGTCTTGGAGCACACAGAACAATATGCTAAGCCCAGCAGAGAGACTGCAAAGAGTGGTATGTTCTGCTCCTTATTTTGTTAGCCACATGGCAGGAAACAGCAAATAATGAATAGGTCCTTCCCAAGTGATATAGTCTATTAAGAGGCAAACAAAATCTTTGACACTGAGAGAAGAGAAAGGAAAAGAGATGGTAATTAAGAAGTTGACAGAAAGAGAAGGACAAACCTCTTCCATGTCATTCTCCATGGGGAGGAATACAACACAGAAGTTTAGAATTCAAATGTCAATAGTGGTTGACCACAGGGCCTAGAAAAGTATCTAACTTCTCTATCAAAAGACAAACAAAGCATAGACCGAGCTGTAGGCTGGCTCACCAAGCTTCTGTTGGCACAGTTTCCCCAGGAGAGTAAAGCAGAACTGCATCTCAGTATCACTGCATTTGCACAGTCATCCTTTACTCAGGTGTAGATTCTGTTCCCATAGGCCGTAAGAGAACAAAACATTTCCAAGTAACCATTGTCAAAAGAGTATTTCCTAAAAACTTAACCAACAGGCTAAGTATCTTCCTAAAGTAATTCAGTTACTGCTAAGTCATCCTCAAGCAAGAAACAAGAGGTAGGAAGTTATCTTACTTCTGTCTGTATGAAATGTGGTTACCAATTTGCACGTTCATATGAAACACATTATTCATGTGTCAGGAACATCATACTGAGCTTTGAGTATCCTCTGACCAATAGTGGTTACTAACATTTTACATGAGAATGGATTAATGATTTACTGATGTCTCAGCCAAACCCCTTAGCCCTATTTAATTTTGTTTACCTTCAGGGCACCTGATAAATGCCCATGACCAAGCTCAGGACACAGAACCTCTGAAACTAGAAGAGAGAGAAGACTGGGACAGGAAGGCCAGGACCTTTTCCTGAATGAGGTAAATCAGTAGTGAAACAGATACAGGAAGCCCATTTCCTGATATAACATCTCATTTCTATGCCTGTGAGGCATTTTGACAAATAGCAATTTGTGTTGCTGGGCTGTAAACCCAGTCACTAAAACCATTCCTCTTTTGGTGGATTATTTTGGTTTTCAGATAAGCACCACTTAGCTGTATTACCATAACTAAGGGGACAACAACCTGGAGCACAGGGGCAGAAATAAGTAGCCAGGACACCTATGCACAAATACTCCCTTAAACTGCTTCAGTGCTGAAAAATGTAATGCCACAGCTTATCTGAGAAGTACAAGTATATTTTAGAGGTGGAGAACATTTCTCTTCACACAGTTAGGCTGACATAAAGTTCCTGAATTAGAACTGGTTTACCTCGAAGTTGCCTCTGAGAAAGAACAAAATTAAATTGAGGGAGTTTCTCAGCCCTCATACAGGTAGGTACCCTAGAAAATAGTTACATATCTGCAGCTACATGCTGCTACAAAAGAGCTCTGTGATTCCTGTGTAAGGTTCATCAGAATTACTACCGGCCGCTTTGCTACATTCTGGTGCTCCTTTATCCACACTTATCTCCCAAAACTAAGTGCTCTCCAGCACCCTTAATTATCTAGATTAAAGTCTAAACATCGACTATCTCAAACTGATTAGAGGGCTGGAATATCTCTCCTATGGGGTAGTTGGGCCTGGAGAAGAAAAGGCTCCAGAGAGGCCTTCTAGTATCTAAAGGGGGCTTATAAGAAAGCCAGAAACATGAGAGAAACAAAACCAACACATTTTCTCTGGAATTAAAGCAAGTAGCGTAAGACCTAGTTATTTCAGAGCTGAGATGGGACTGGAAAGAGTGGAAGTGATGATGCCCTGTTTCTTTGGTGGTAGCAGGTGATATCACTGCTGTCACTATTCTGGTCTTCTGTGCCACTGCCATTTGTCCTTAGTTCACTAGCAGACAAAATTTATTCATTGTAAGATGCATCTGTGCAGTCACAGGCCAAGGGTGGTATGGAATTTTCCTGTGAGAAAAAGCAATGAGCCATGCTGAAGGAAGACACATTTTTATTGCATCTCCAGCTTTCTGGGAAATACTCTGAAAATTCTCTTAAATATTCAAGCCATGCTTTGATAAAAAGCTAAATATGCTTCAGTTTTCCCATTTTATAAAATACAATTATTAGTAAGTTTCTATATCTTTCTTCACCAGTAACGTGCCCATAACCTTACTATGCTACAATAAATGATGATAATAAACAACAGCAAATGGCACCTACAAGAGTAATCATGTCAGACTATTTAGACACTGGTGGCTGAAGTATGAATTATTGTCTTCAGCATTTTTGTATATTTCTTTTTAAAATCTACATGAAAAAATCACTTCTTGTTAGTCAAAATAAACTCAATGAATAGTCATTAGCACATTCCAATACATGTTATTTTTAAGTGTTACTTTACTATGATTTGCTAAAAAATCACATTTCTTTCTGCAGACTGGATAAGGGATGGCCACTTAGTAATTTTGTGCTCATTTCCTGTGAATTTCTGAACAGAGTAAAAGTACCCATAGAGCACAGAGGCCAGGGAAACTGCAGACAAAATGCCTTTAGGTGCAAGAAGAAGGTGAGAATAGATTGGGGGACAGGGAGAATGGGAGAAGTGCAAGGGTTTTAATTGCATGATGAGGAGAATTATGGAGTATGAGACTTACAGCCTTTATATATATATATATATATATATATATATATATATATATATATATATAAAGTTAATTTGATTGATTGGGGTTTTGATGAGTCCCTGTATGAAGGTTTGACTGGAAACCAGGCCTGCCTAAACTCTAGCATTTTCACTTAGGCTCTGGCTTTCTGCCCTGCTCTCTGGCTCCCCTGAAATGCAGCTGGTGTCACTGGCTGCTGGCCATCAGCCCAAACTACTTTCTCCCTTCATTTTCACCTCTCCCACAGAAGGGGAACAGGTGGGAGGTCAGTGCTGTGACTCTACCCCTCGTGCCCTCACTGCTTATCACTTTTCCTCTTGCGTCTTTAGCAAAAGAAATTAAACACAAACCAGCTAAAAGGACAAAGCTGATGGATGTGTGGCAGGAAATAACCAGCACGAAATGTTAGAAAGCTTAGTAGCCACCTTCTCCAGAGATACACAAGCAGAGCCAGGAGCAGTCAATGGTGCAACCAAAGTACCAGCAGCTATAAGGACCAGCTCAGGAACTCAGCAAGGAGAAGATATAAGCAGAAGTGGGATAAAAGGCCTCTCAGGAGATAAGAAAGGCAGTACTAAGTACAGGAGGATGACAAATTAAGGGAGATAGATACAGCTGAGAGGTAACACAGGGAAAATTGTTAGAAACATTTTTAGGGATGTCTTTGCCTCTAGTGGAAGAGAAAAAAAATGTGTGTGAAGATTACAAGCATATGCCTACACTGTGCAATAAATTGCTGCAAGAAGTCCCCAACTCCCTCCTCCCAGATAGCACCAGATGAGCTAGTTCTGGCACCAAAGGCAGTACTGTAATCGCAGGCTCTTTAGGGAAGTCAGACTACTTACAGTAATCAAAGGAAGGGATAATTAGCCTTTCCTCAGTCATGCTAACACAGTTACGATTTTTCTGGGTCATGAGATGCACACCACTGCAGCATCATGCCACACTGGCACACCACATAGGTCGAGTGTGTCTGTCCTACATGAACAATGCACAATGCACATCACCATTTCCTTGTACTGTTTGATACAGCTATAGGGAAACTGCAGATTCTGTGCAGATGATATCCAAGGGAAGAAACAGAAGTGAATTCAAATAGCCTAGCATTAAGAGGTATAAAGACAAATTCCTTCCACTAATTATGCTACAGCTGTACCTGCTGATCAGTAGATACATATTGGTTCAGCTAACATCAGGCATCTTGTGTCACAATTGGCAAAGAAAACAACACGTATGGTACACATTGCAGAGGCAGAAAGAGCTGCTTAGCTCACTTCTTACCATGGTCACTCTGAGATCAGTGAAATTATTTCTTCCTGAGCTCCAACCTGTCTAAACAATAAAAGAGACCTGCAAAGCCTGGAAGGAAGATTTTTCAATGGTGACTGTCTGACCAAAATCGGAGTGTGTAACAGGAACAGCAAAATTCCACACAGCAACAGTGCTGTGGCTGTGCTCAAGTCAAAGCTATAGAGTGTTTCATAAGCCAACAGAAGTGAAAAACAGCCATGGTCTGTCCCAATGTCAAGTGCATACTGGGACTGTGAGGGCACCAAGGTGAGCTGATTCAGCACTAGACCTTTGTCTACAAGGTTAGGGTTGCAATGACTACAGGCTCTAGGCAGAATTTCACAGTAATTCAGTACAGCTGAATGTATTTAAGGTTAGAATACAGGAGAATTTCCATGCAGTTTCAAAAAGAGCTCACTGTGTCAGTGTTGTACTAAATACAGGGAAATTACCATCAAGTAAATATTGCTTTAATGAAATGGTTACAATTAAAATTAATGTGTTATGCAAGAGAGATATTATTGGAATAACATATGAGTACCTTTCCCTGGGTGATTGACAATGCCCTACTGGATAATATAAAATGGAATTTAATAATGGTTGGTTTCACATGAAATGAATTTTGCATGAAAAAACAATGGATGAAGTGACAATGTATAGCTACATATATGAAATGAAGAATATCCAAATTTGAATATCAGGGAAATATTATTTTCCTTATTCCATACACACTGCTAGAATAGATGGCTGATCCACCTAAAATGGCACTATTCTTTAGCTAACATCAGATGCTTCAGAGAAAGCAGCTGCTTTGCCCCAAGCACTCCTACCAGCCTTGCAAACATTTCTATATGTCACAATGATAATTAAACGGGCTCCTGCATTGAAACTTCAAACTCCTACAATTTCCATCTTTGGCTATGTACCTACTAAAGAAAAAAATATTCATACAGCAATATCTAAAAGATCTTTCCAAAGTATATGCAACAATTAAACAAGAGAGTCAAGCATCACTTCTTTTCACATCTTTTTCTCCCTTTGGGTTAACTCGTTTTGCAATTTCTGTATCACAATAAAATAAAAATAAAATAGTTTTATTTTAGTTAAATTAAACTATATCAAAGCTTAATTAAAGGCAACAAATATACTAAATGAATACCTGTATCAGCTCCTGTATACTGCAATGAATTGCAAACATATGATACCAGTGACATTTTATGTTCTAATAAGCTTCTCTTGCAAACATGGCATGTCTGGGCTCTTTAACAGGCCGATCTTTTATTGGCTTAGAAAGAAGGAAGGTGTCAATCCAGACACAGACTTTCTTTCTTTCAAAGCATTGGTCAGCAGATGGTAGAAAAAGCAATTCGGATCCTCAAAAGGACCTGATGTTCTTGTTTTCTCTCTATTTTAGGATGCAAGTCCTGTTATCACTGAACAGAATGACACTTGCAGCAGGTACAGCTGACACATGGAAATATGTTGGATCAGTCTCACTAATAGGATCTATGCATTTGCTAAAAAATCAAACAAATATGGACCATTTGGACAGGCAGGTTCAGAACCTTACTCACAGTCAATTTTCTGTGTGAACATTTGCAAGGAAAGATACCAGATGGCTTAGGCATGTATTACACAGACATGTACATAAATGTGCATGGGTATATATGAGATAGGAAGAGCTGTGACCAAATTAGGGCACTAAATTACATATGTGTAGGATAGGGAAGTGATAAAGGAAAGAAACCCTGAAAGATGAAGAGAAATAATGGTAGTGCTGAATAAAATATGCATTATACATTAGCTTTTCTTTTTCATTTCTACATTAGCTAGGTTCCCCACATACTATGAGTTGGGAATTTACATGAGAAGTTCACTTTAACACTGTGAAAATTATGTGTTAAAATACTCCATACACTGATTGGAAGATTGGCTTCATCGATCACAGGTGCTGATATTAAAATTTCTGGTGGGAGTTTCGTAACTGATGAATTGCTTCACTGGGATTCACTTTGCCCGCCCAGCCTAAGCAAAAGTGCTATAGCAGCAGTCACCAGCACAGAAGGCTGGTTAGAAAGAAAAGTGACGGTGTCAGAATTGAGAAATGAGCAGCACCCATGCATGGATGTATTGGTAGGAAAACAGTAGGAAAAGAAGGAAAGAACACTTACTGATAGAACAAAATGTAAGTCATCATAAAATATGCATATAAACTGACAGACAGATCCCAGACTTCCTCCCACAAGAATCCTGAGGTCTCTGTATGTAAAGACTTAATGGAATCATTAAAATGAAGAATTTTCTTCTTTAGAATGGCAATAAGGTATATTTTGAAAGAATACTTTATTGAGACAGGTAAAAGAGCACAGCTGCTTGGTATGAAGAATCTCCTATGGAAGTGTACTGGGTTCAGGTAAGACAGAATTAATTTTCATCATAGTAGCTCATATGGGGTTTAGATTTTTGACCAAAATGGTACTGGTAACACAAAAATATTCCGGCTTTTGCTGAACATCATCAAGGCTGCCTTGGTTTCTCAATTTGCCCAGCAGCAGATAGGGAAGGGCGCAATAGGTTAGGAGGCATATGTCCAAAGTAACCAAAGACAAGTTCCACAACATGTCACATCATGCTCACCAATAGCAGGGAAAAGACACAGTCTAGGAAGTTACACATCTTTTGTTTGGGAACTGGGTGGGCATCAGCCTACCTGTGGGAGGTGGTGAGTGATTGTCTTTGCATGACTTTTGTTTCCCTTCTCTCTTCTGTCACTTCTCCTTTACTTATTAAACAATACTTTTTTTTTTTTTTTTTTTTTTTTTTTTTTTTTTTTTTTCTGATCCCAAATTGTTTTGCTTTTACTCTTCCTTCCCTCTTTCCCCAGCCCACTGGAGGTAGCAGGGGGAAACTGGGTAAGCATCTGGTGTGGTACTTAGCTGTCCACTGGGTTGACTCACAATAATTAAGAAAACGGCCAAGAACAGGTATTCTGCATCTTGAAGGGGTTTTGTTTGTTTCTCATAGTTTAACCTAATAGCTTCAAAGGAGATTAAGATAATACTTAAAAAGCCACCACATAATATGAAACCAGAATACCCAAGAAAATGGCTGTTGAGCCTTACATCTGCCTAGCAGTTTCTACAGATGATATCTAAACAGACTTGGTGGTACTTAACACTCTTAGCTATTGGAAAGTATTTGAAGTAAAATCCCAGTATTTTTATACTTCACCTTCTGTTCCCATTTCATTAGCTTCAAGTTATATTTGTCTGTTACCTTTGTATAGGAACTGATTTGTTTGTTTCTTGAGCTCATTGATGTGCCTTTCTTGAAACTGCCTGTCTCATTGCCCATTCCCCCTTGCCTGCAGGTAGGTTTTGAGACACGACCTGTTAGCTCAGTTTGGCTACTCATTGGGAAGTTTCTGCTACTATCAAGCCCAAACCACACTTATGACAGCAACTACTTCAAAGAGCTCCTGACTCCTTTTTAACAAGTCTGAGGAAAATTCAGCTCTGATGCAGCTTTGCTAGAGTCATTCTGAATTACAGCAGGAACTAAGTGGATTCAGCCTAACTTTTCACATCTATTACCAGTCTGGCACACTGATGAGCCAGTGATCACAAGTGCAATTTTGGCTAACCCAGCTGAATCTTGCATGGCTTTAACTGAGTGTGTCTCTTTCCTTCCTGACTAATGAGTTTTCATGAACAATTTTATGACCAACTACTTCTAAGTTGAAGGCTTTCATTCTACTATTTAATTCATGAGAAGTCTCAAGAGTTATAGCTGTGGAGGGCAGTGAAAGTGAGATTTCATGGGCCTTATTTCCTTATGAAACCAACTTAAAATATTAAGTACTGGAAATGCAGTTAAACAGAGACAGGAAAGAGGGTGAGTTTAATACTGCATCCTACTCAAACTGTATCACATGCCAGCCACCTAAGATGGATAACCTTTAATTTCTGTCTTTTCTTCCACCCTTCCTCCTTTTTTCAATGATCTCATTTTATAGGATTTGGATGAACTCAAATCAAACCAAAATGCTTCCAATTAAAAGCCTCAGTGAAGGTTCAAGCTTAAGATCTAGGTTTTTGTACTACTTCTAATAACTTTTTGATCCACTCCTCAAACTCTGTGAATAAAATAATCTCCTACGAATTATAAGAATTCTCTATGAATTGTAAGAAGGAAACTTCTGAACTGACTGCAACTCTGTAATTCTTGCTTATTATTCATAAATATCATGAGTTCCAGTATATGGCTGTATGATTTCAGAGGCACGGTGAATGTAAATGAAGCATTTTTTTCACAAAATATAATATGGAAGTGTATTACCAATCATCACAAAATAATACAACCTCACTGGAAAGACACACTAGTTTGAGTGAGCTCTGGGTTATCATAGGAAAGGGTCAATAAAGAACAGAGAAATCAGAATTGGTACAGTACTTCTGCTGAAGAATGAAGAGCAGTGTGACACAGGGAATAGAACATAGACGTTCAGGCAGTGCAAGCTCTGGTCCTATTTTTGCAGATGAGTTCTTGGGTTTCTATTGACAAATGACATGCCTGTTTCCCCATAAATTAAACATCTAACATAGAGCTTTTAGTATAAAAGACATTACTACATTAATTTCTCTAAAGTTTCGTAAAACATACTTTCCAGGACATATCTAGAGCCACCAGGCAAGATTTATAACATGATTCTTCATCAGTCATCAAAGCATGGAAAGATAAAACATTGTGTTACTCTGTTGATGCTAAAATCTTGTATCTTGCCCACTCCCCATCCAAACACTACTTCACCTGCAAAAAGGAAATCCTGTAGGACACTCTGCTTTTCTCTGGAGATGACAGGCATTTGGTTTTGAGTGAATCTACATGACTCTTCACGTTTTTAAAATACTTTAAAATGTTTATGATGCTCATTTTTAGGTATCTTATCCTCTGGCAAAAGTTTCTACTCAGTACCACTGTAGTAAATCATATCAAAGCAAATTATTTTTATTGTGAGCACCCAAGCCAGCTAGGGTGCATAATGTACCTGATCAAACTGTGCCCAGCTGAAAATCGGGAGTGCCTAGGCTCTAGCAGAAAGTTTTCTGCTGATGCTCATACCACAGTGCCCATGAAATGTAATAGTAACTTGACAAACAAATCTTCCCAGGCCCAGCTGCTGAACTTGGTATGTAAGGTCCTACTGCATACCCTTCCTTGCAGAGACCATCTTTACCATTTAAAATAAACTGTCTCAAATGGACTCTAAGAACTGCCATGACAAATGCTGGCCTTTATCATATATACTTGAGATGACAACTTCCTGGATAGAATACTAAAAGACAATAAGCAGTTGAAGGTCTATATAGAGAGAGTAAGGTCATTTACTGCAACAGTGCCATGGATTCGTAAAGGGGCCAAGGTAGCTATAGGACAGTAATAGCTGCATTTATGTGCCTTAAACCCAGTAATTATATACCCTAATAACTATCCTGACTTAACAGTGCTGAATATTTGTCACTGTCCCTCGACCACCTGGACTGTATCATCCAATTGAAAGAATGCTACGCATTCAATGATCTGGAAGCTCTGTTGAAAAAGTTGGTGCAGAAATGCAGTATTAAATAGTGCTCACTTTAGTCAGCCATTACCACCAAAACAGATAATTTAGCTTGTTAAATGGTCTGGACTTAAAAGGTTAAATGGACTCAAAATTTGTGTCAAAAGAGTAAGTAAGAGTAAGTCTGTATATCAGCAAGCCACATTTTTAAAAAATCAAATAGCACTGTAACTAAAGGCAGTATCTTTTATTTTTTTTCAATATGGAAAAATAGGGTTAGATGAGGAAAGTCCAATTGCCATCTGCCAGCAGAATATCTGACTTGCCAAAGAGAGGTTTTAAGAAAATTGGTCTCAATTAAGATTATCAGTTTTCAAATGCATTGCCTGTCCTCTTGTACTTGTCATCTGAGAAAGGTGAAAAAGTCCATTAATAAGTATTTTAGGTTTTCATCATGTTAGACTTATCTTTTTTGAAAAGACCAGCTACAAACGTATTTTAATGTAGAAAAGCAAAGAGGTAGAATCAGTACCTAAAGAGAAGTCAGATCTATACCTAGATTTTCTTGGCTTTACTAGTTTTGGCTGCAATTATATTAATTTTCTTCATAGCAGTTCCTGTGGGGCTGTGATTTGGATTTCTGATCAAAACAGTGTTGACAACAGAGGGATGTTTTAGTTACTGCTGAGCAGTGCTTGCACAGCATCGGGGTGTTTTCTGCTGAGGAGGCTGGGGGTTAGCAAAAGGCTGAGAGAGAACACGGCCCCGACAGCTGATCCCAATTGATCAAAGGGATATCCCGTCTCATATGACATCATTCTCAGCAATAAAAGCTGAGTGAGAGATGGAAGAAGGGGGAACATTCAGAGTACACAGTGTTTGTCTTTCCAAGTATCTGTTACGTTTGATGAAGTCCTGCTTTCCTGGAGATGGCTGAATGCCTGCCTGCCCATGGAAGTGGTGAATTATCTTGTTTTGCTTAGCTTTTGACATTTCAAGTTTCCGCCCATCTTCACTATAATGAAAGCCAAACATTTTCATTATTTCACAAAACAGAATTTGCCTTACTGGTAGTAAATAGTACTACTCGTGAAGATGTGTTTGAGATGGCCTGACAACATGATCATGGCCCAGTGAATGTCATCCTAAATGACCTGTGTCACAGCTGTACTGCTGCTCCCCCATCGGTCCCAGTGTGGAAAGAGGTCAGGTAAGACAGACCAAGGGAACAACTGCATCAGTTTCGTCCAGACTACTTAGCCTTAATGAAAAGGCAAACAGTAGTTCTTGCTGCCAAGTTCATCTATCTTGCTGAGGTGTATAATTACAGTCTGGAGTTTCTGACTATGAACCAAGGACAGCAGCTGTTCCCTCCATGCTCTTTGTAAGCACCCAGCAGAGCTGTAAAATGTCCAATCCAGAGCGCAGCTGGGAGCATGCTTTCTCCACCCTATCCCATTGAGGAAAGGTTTGTGTGGGTCTCATTATTGACAGGTCTAGGATAAGGATAAGATCTCATTATTAGTGTAAGCACTGATTATTGAATACTCTGAACAAAGGGATGCAAAATAGGAAGCTCCTTATGCCACGTGCTACAGATGATCCAGTAAGTTTTTGAAGTGTCCCAAATAGGAATGGATCCCACTGAGATACACAGTCACTGGACATGTTTTACCTGCTCAGAAGCAATCAAGTCTTTCCAGTGGTTTTAGTAACAAACCTTGCACAGTACAATCAAGCCCTATCCTTCAGGAAAACATGAGTACAAAATAACAGAGCAGCTAGCAAAACAAGATTTATGCTGGTCTGCTGTCCTCAAGAACAAGAGACTACTTATCTGCTTCCAAATTTCTGGAACAAATTCTAGATCAAGAGGAAATAGAAAGATTTTTATTTCTTAGAATTTGCAGTACTTTTTCCAACCAACATTTCAGACATACTCTATGCAAACTTAATGATTTATTATGATAAAGTACATCTAGGTCATTAGCATACGTATTTTTGCTACTGACTCCAAATACAGTCTTTGCTATTGTCTGAGTACTTGATAAAAATCCTCTGCTCAGACCAATCTCACTAAAATCTAAGCATTTTTTAGTCTTTCACGAGTCTCACCAGTTATACGCATTAAATAGATTCAATCTTTACATATTCAATTATATTTTTTTATTTTAAGTGTTTGCATTGAAAGCACTATCTCCTCTGTGAGGTAACGGAAATTTCATGTGCATGAGAAAATATTGATCATAGTATTACATGATTCAATGCTTGGATTCCTCCTCGTGTCAGCAGTGAAAAACCCATTTACATTTGTTACTTTTTGGGTGCATTTAACTTATATATAAACATCAATCACGGCATACATTTATGTTAATTTAATTATTCATTTTTCATTTATTATATATCTTAACACAGTCTATGAAGCTAATATATATCTGAGCAGATTCTTCCAACTGTGTATTTTTGTACACACAGCTGTAGTACAAAAAGGTACCTCTGTATACAGATAGCATGAAGAGCAGCAACCTATACAGTCACTGTTGAAAAAGAATAACCACATCAAAATACAGAGGCCTACCAACTACAGAATTTGCTTGCTGAAGTTGCCATAAGGAGACTTGTAACCCTTGTAATGTCAAATATAAGTTAGGAAATGACAATTTACAATTATTTAAAATTACAAAGATATTTCTTCTCTCTGTTGGCGTTGACTGTTGGGACTGTAAATATTATTCTTAACTAAATAACAGATAATAAACTGATATCTTTCAACACTATGTACTCAATTTCTTCACTAAGGCAAGTCCTCTTTACTGTACTGGCATAGCTACAGCTATGGATCTGCACCCATACAGATATGATTGTGTGATTGTCTTCCTTAAGAACAACTGATTTTTTTTCTGGAACCATTGTAACCCTTTGAACACAAGGCTCTCACTTCTCACTATTTTGTTTCACAGAGACAAGTGGTCTGGTTTACTCTCTTTTTTTTTTTTTCTGGTTTGAGTTAAATTTATTTCAGAAAAGTTTACAGCTGCTATTTTTTCTCTTCTGTATTCATGTACCTATAGTTTTTGGTTTTGACCAAGATTCTACTACCATGATACTTGCACATGTACCAGAAGTCTCCTGCACATTCTTCCCTCATTCCTTCTCTAATTCCCTTGCATTGATGCTTTAATGCATATACTGCAACTGTTATTTTATTGATACACTTGAGAGGTCTTTTTGCATGCTCTCTTCATCCTTTTCCCTCAAAGATAGACTAAGGTGAAACCTTAATAAAATGATAAGCTAGAAGTTGTTACACTTTAATTCAGACAAAACAATATTTATATGAGGTTTTTAATTTCTGAAACATATCTAGTGCTTATTTAGGCCTTCTTTAATCAGCATCTTCTGAACTGCACTTTGAGACCTTGGGTTTGTCCTTGTCAGGCTGAATCTGTTCAGAAAGAACTACAAGTCTACTTCTATATTAAGTTTTCTTTTATCAGTCTAAATTCAGATTTTAGGAATTCCTTTTTCTCTTTTCCCCTCATATCAGTGATATAAATAGTATTCCATAGCATCATCTTAACCATTTGAGGAATTTATCCTCCCACATCAACCAGAAGTATGACTTTAATCAGTATTTCACAGTAGGACACAGAAGAATCTCAAAAGTAAAGCACTGTGATCTTCACAACATTCATCAGTGTCCTGGATATCAAAATTATTTGCTTTTGTTTTGGGATCAGTAAGCCAAAACCCATCCTATTCTGTCATCTCGATCAAGACCTTTGAGGCATCACAGGACTATTGCAACTGCAAGACTCAATGGAAGAGATTGTCAGGATAAGGATGCTGTTCCCTAGAGCAAAATGTATCATGAAATTTCTGAACTCTTGACGTCTCTGAGACATACTGGTGGTGCACATGGACACAAAACAGTACTGTATTGTTTCCAAAAAATACCTCAAGTTATAAATATTCTCTTTTAAGTGTAAAATAATATAACACTGATAATTCATTTGACAGAAATTCTTTTACATACTTTCTTTGAGGGAAGTGATTCTGCTAAAGAGGTAACTCCACAAATATGAAATTCTTATTTTCCACCAGCTTTACTCATCAGCCACCTTCTACTCAGCCTGAATCATTCTGACCACTGTTACCAAGATCAAGACATGCACATTATGTTAGTATCAGGTTTTGGTAAACTCTGTGAGACAGGATAATCCTCATAACCACATGCCTATTCCGTATAGTGAAATCTGACTGTGACATTCCACAGATTTGTACTTGAACAGATGTCTGAACCTCATGATGAGAAAACCTGCTAAGAGAAGAGGCAGACAACTCAGCAGTTCTTGACTTCGGACCTTGTTTTAGCCATAGAACATGTGGCCTTTGAAAGTTGTGAAAACTGTATTATATTTTAAATAGATAGTAAAAGAAAAGTTAAAACAGCCTGCAGTTAACAGACTGTCTCCAGGCCCTAGCACTCCAACAGAAGGCAGTCTAAACCGTGCAGAGTTGATTAAGACCCTTTAAAGAAATAAATTGTAGGGTTTTTCTTAACCCACTTTTGTCATTTAGAAGTTGAAACAACATTCACCATTTTCTGATTTTCCTTCCACCTCACATCACCCCTTGCATTTATGCAGAAGAGGTGGTGCCATTCAGAGCTAAAGCTCTGCTTTGAACAGGCGCTATTAGCAGTACCCAGGACAGCTCTTACCACCTAATTCACTATTAATTTCTACTGTGGGGTGGGGGTGGTCCTATCTCCCAGATGTTCAACTGAGATTACCAAATCTTTTCTATTTTTTGGCAACATTTCTCTAGTCATGAAACTTGAAATAATGCACTGAATGGTTTAGATTCAATGCTTGTCCACAAGTCTTGACACAAACTTAATGGTCATAGACATAAATTGGGAATACGACCTATGAGGCCTGTAGTATCAACCAGTTCTAGCAGAACAGCAGAGCTAATAATGTCAGGAAAAACTGAATTTCACACTGAATGCCTGAGTTAAGAATACAGAGAAAATTAGTCTCTGGTAGACACACCAAGGATAAATTTTGGCATTTCTGTCAGTAGCAGTTAGCTTTTTGGTTCGTAACTACACGGAGATGTCATGTATAATGCCTTGAAGAGATAGTGGAGTTAAAAGTAAGGTTGAATGCAGGAATTTAGCCTACAGAATGCTTCTGGTCCACGTTCTCTCTAGTTTTTTAACAAGCTGAGCAACTAGAGATCCCAAATGAGTATTGCTAGTTTGTCAGAAAAACCCCTCACAATTTCATACATTTAAAAACATAACAGCAACAGTCATTTTTACTGTATGAAATCTTTTTTTCAATTTCCTACCTACCTCCACAAGTAACATGCCCCAGATTTCCTCTCCCACCTTTCATGAGGTGATTTGTGTACCAGTTGCCAGAGCTCATGATTTCACTCATCTCTTCCAAAGTTCTTGAGCTACTGCTACTGGCAGGGAAGGAAATCATCATTGCTGGTTTTCCACTTTCCTCATCTCCCTTCCCAGTATTCTTTACACTGAACAGCATGTCACCATCCATTTCATCCTTCTCTTTTTGTGTTATTTCAATGTTTTCTCCCAATAAACTTTTAATTTCTTTTTCCTTCTTCTCAGTACATCTTTGCTTCCTTTAAAGGACACTTTTTTGTCCTTATAAGCCTCCCCATTTCTCCTGCCTATTATTATTTAATAGACTACTTCTAGAATCCCCTTTGCACCATGGAAGCTGCCTCACTCTTCACAACTGCTCCATAAAAATAAGTTTGCCACAGCTTATGCCTGTTTTCTCTCATGATCCAGTTCTCACAAAAGTCAAAAGGAACATTTCTTCTGATGTTTAAAAGGGTGGTGGATTGCAGTCTTACCTTTTTCTATTTCAAATTCTAAATGCTCACTCTAACTTTTTTTTTTAAGTCTTTAATTTAATCCCTGGTGACAATAAAGATGACTATCATTAAACAGCATTTTTAAAAAATATGACTGACATTAAAAGTAAAACTAAATATAAAATCAGCCTAATTTCCTACCAGCTATAATGTTACATGATTTATACAGATTCTAAACTTTATCTCAAACATGTACCATATGCACTTGAAAATACAACTGTTTTCTGTTTAAAAATACATATTTTTAAAATGCATCTATTTACCTTAACACATTATACAGCAATACTGCAATGTGTGTTACCAATAAATGAACAAGGTTGATTATATTTTCAGTAATCATAATTATTTTGAGGCAGTATTAAACTATTTTATTCCATAATTGGGGATTAACCATATGCCAGGTTTTCTTCTTATAAAACGTTGTGACAAAAATGGAACTGCATTCACTTTATAATGGCTGGAATCTCTGTCTCTGGTAATCCATTCTGGTTCAGTAGCAAAAATTGGACAGCAGTAAAAAAATGTCATACATTTAATTCATTACTTGTGACATGCATTGTAACAAGAACCAGAAATGGCAATTATCATGATAATTTGTACAAAAATATGGTGGACTCAATCTTGTGACTGTTTTACACAGATGAAATACACTGTAAGGCTCCAATCTGCAATTACCTACAAATCAACTTTAATGTGACTACTAAAGGGAAACACTTATGGCAGTAAATTAAGCATGTGTACAGTTGCCAAAACTTGAAAAAGCCAGTAATAAGGGTTAAAACACAGTAAAGATAATTGATCTGCAATGATTCATATTTCTGTTTTCAAGTCTTGTACCAATTACAAGACAATAGCCCTTATTCAGCGTCTATTAGTCCTATTGATTTCAGTGGAAGTTAGACACGTCAAGCTGTTGCAGCACTGGACCACAAGACCTTTGCTGCTGAGTATCTGGATTCAGCTCTGCATGAATATATATCCTTGCAAGGAAACTTAATCTTCTCAATCCCCTTGTCATCTCAAACCCTATTATAGGTCAAGACTTCCATAGTTTGACGGGAGATGTGCATAACTAAGATTAATCATTCTAACCTGGACTTTCAAATGTGAAACATCGCAAGTCCCTATGAAATTAAGATATAATCCAAACGAGTCACAAGTTTCCAAAAGACTAATATCGACAGTAAGTATTTCAAAAGCAAGTGCTCTAGGCCTAAGTAGGTATACAGTATATACTGGGATAGTCTGTACCATTTTTCACCTGAAAATCAGTTGCTCATAATAACTTTGGAGTATCAGGGTGGAAGAAATTATACGTCATCATATCTACTTGTCCTAAATTTTTGTGTTTCAAGGACCTTTTAGCACAGTGGGCTAACTTTAACAGATATAAAACTTCACTCATAGATACTCAATGCGTCTTATAAATAAACAACATGTAGACAACAAGCATTCAAGTAAGACAGAATAAAATAGTTTACTAATTTTCTCACTTTATTGTCCTTCCTTTCCTTAACCAACCTGCTCATGTCTTAAGGAGACTAGCATCTCTCAGGTCAAAGAACAGTGGTGAATTCTAAAACCGTAAGGTTTGAAAATTATTTTTGAAAGAGAGCTTGCAAGTATGTCTTTCAGAAAAGACAAAATCAGTGAGTGTAATTGCTTTTCTCTGACTAGGTATTTATACCTAGTATGCTTACCACTATGACATTTAAGGATAGAACATAAACTGTTCCACTCACTAAAATCAGATAATCCATATCAGATAGATATACGCTTTTTAAATTATTCCTATGGGTTGGATCTCAATTTTCACTTGGTAATTAAACAGTTAACAGCACCAGAGCAAGATCTAAAGAGAAGACACAGCACAGCAAAGGTAAAGGCTGTTAGGCTACATCTTTGAACTCTCTTGAGGACTTTGCAGTGCTGGCATCACTCCAGAGCTTAATTTGATACATTCTGAAAGCCTAATCATCTTCTGCAGGGAAGAAACCTCTGACTATCACACTGCTAAACTGTAATGCTCTTATTCTGCCTTTCTGTGTCTCATGTTTTTTGTTTTGTTTTGTTTTAAGGATATGTGGACTATTTGGTTCAGAAAAGCAGATTATTTGAGGTCCTTGTACTCATTTCATGCAGGCCATTTCCTTTATTATTACCACCAATAAAACCATAGTATGCATTTTTGCTGTTTGTAACACTTATATTAAATACCTCATAATATATATTGCTGTTATTAAATATAGTAAATATGACAATATTAAGTTGAGGACTAAATAAAAATACAAATAGCCCAGTGTGCTGTCAGTAAGTAGTTCTGAAAAATGTGTCCCTAAGATTGTGTCCCTAAGACACAAGTTAGTCCAGTTTTACTCTGTGGATCAGTTTATTTAACATGATATGTTATATAGTTGTCAGTTATAAAAACATGAATTGCACAAACTTTCACTGCTGATCAGCATCAAGAAAGATGAAAACAATTGAAATTAGGCAGAAAATGTGTGAAGTAAGTGAAATTATGTTACTTTAGGAACACCTTTTTAATTAATGTTTAGTGACGAAGAATACCTGGAGTGTACTTTTAGTAGCCCACTAAGGTGTAATGATGAAAATATTTTTAAGATTATGTTTTCCTTGTGACAGTAAGATGCTGATATTGTCTATTGCTTTGGAAGCATGAGTTTCCTTCCATAATGTTTTAAGCAGCAATATGCAACAGAAACACACACGACAGAACAGAAGGTGCTACTGCCCTTACTACATTGTTTTGGTGCCCCTGGGAAAGCACATCCCTTTGTTCTCACTGACTACAGAAATAAACATATATATTGGTATATAACTCAGAAGCTAAATTAAAAAAAAAAATCTTAATTTGGACAACAATATAGACTGCCCCTCATCTCATCTTGAATCACACAGAAGTATGTAATTGGACTTTCATGATGAAATAAAGTACACACATGTATAACCAATCCCAGGCTCAGCCCAGGAGTATTTTTTACTTTTTCTTTATTACTAAATCTCTCCTCATTATGATATCAAAGGCCAGCTTTAAAATGTAGGTTACCTACAATGAATTTATCAATATACTTTACAAAAAAGCAGATCTCAATTCTCAAGTTCTAGTGTGGAAAACGTCTTAGTCTTCTACCATAAAAACTTTTAAAGTTTGTAAGAAAAAAAACCCCAGTGTGTATTTCTCAAATATCCTGACCAATGTGCAAAACGTGTGTGGTAAAAGAGACACCTGGGCATCTCTGCACAAGGGAAGAATGCATCTGCTGCTTTCCAACTTTTTGGCTTCCCTTTCAATTAATTTAAAACAATTGGGAATGCTTGTGTGAAAGCAGACTAGATAGTTACCTTCTGTACTAGTGTTTTGGCGAAGCTTTTTTCTTCATAGTTCAAGTGTTTTTTACAAGTCTGAGCTATGATTTAAAAGTTAAGGGTTCTTTCATGGTACAAAGTTTTTTGTAACTTTGCCATAGCCCAATTACAAGAATTTTTCTTGTTTCTGACTCATATATCTATCCAGGAGACCTCCTTGGCTAAATCAGCATGAAGACAGATTCCCAGATGGGAATATTTCACATGTGTCTATGTTTCAGGTTTTTTTAGGGCATCTGAGGACTAGGAATGAGGTAACACCAGCAGTTGTATCTATCCTTTAAGCTCTCTTGCATCCTTTAGAAAGGCCTTTGTAGCACTTGGTGTACGTCCTCCTTGAATTTTGCACATCCAAAGTCCTGAATCACTAGTGAATCCCCAAAAAAGAGACCTGTCTGCTCCCCTCATTCAGCTGCATGTGACTTTTTCTGTATGAAAAATGGATATTTGTGTTGTGAAGGGAAGAAAAGGCAGAGGCCTCACTGAAGCCTAGGCAGGCACAGATTTACCATCATCAAAGCTAAGGTCACTGTCTCTGAACAGCACTAGTCATTCACAACTGGAATTATGTGTTCACAATGTCCTTTAAATTAGTCATTAATGGAATATGAAAGACCAAATTCCCAGCTCAACATCAAATTTAGTAGTGACACTAAAGAGATGGCACACCTGCCTCTAGACTCTGTCCCAGCAGAGATCAATGTTATCTTAAATTCTGGAAGATGGTCTGTGGAGCCAATGCACTGGCTAAAAGCCAGTGGCAGTGACAGGACAAGGCCTGCCAGCTGTCCCCACAAGACTGGATCAACGCCAGTCTCCCACAGCATTCTCCTGGAGAAGCTGACTTCCCATGGCTTGGACAGGTGCACTCTTTGCTGGGTTCAGAACTGGATGGATGGATGGATGGATGGATGGATGGATGGATGGATGGATGGNCAGAACTGGATGGATGGATGGATGGATGGATGGATGGATGGATGGATGGATGGATGGATGGGCCCAGAGAGCAGTGGTGAATGGTGACATATCCAGTTGGTGGCCAGTCACTACCGGTGTCTCTGAGGGTTCAGTGTTGGGCCCTGTCCTGTTTAATATCTTTACTGATGATTGGGATGAGCAGATTGAATCCACCATTAGCAAACTCACGGACATAAAACTGGGTTGGAGTGTTAATCTGCTGCAAGGTAGGAAAGCTCTGCTGAGTGATCTAGAAAGGCTGCATTGATGGGCCGAGACCAAAGGTATGAGGTTTAATAAAACCTAGTGCCAGGTCCTGCACTTGGATCACATCAACCCCCTGCATTGCTACAGGCTGGGGGCAGAGTGGCTGGAAAGTTTCAAAAGAGCCTGGATGTGCTGGTTGACAGCAGCTGAACATGACCAAAAGTGTGCTCAGGTAGCAAAGAAAGCCAATGGCATCTTCGCCTATATTATCAATAGCGTGGCCAGCAGGACCAGGGCAGTGATTGACCCCCTGTACTCAGCACTGCTGAGGCCACATCTAGAGATGCGTGTCCAGTTTTGAGAAAATCCAGAGAAGGGTGATGAAGACAGTGAATGGGTCTGGAACAAAAACTGAGGGAATTAGGATTGCTAAACCTGGAGAAAAGAAGGCTCAGGGATGACCTTAGCACTTGGTACAAATATCTGAAAGGACACTGTAGCCAGGTGGGGGTTGGTCTCTTCTCCTAGGCAATCAACAACAGGACAAGAGGACACAGCCTTTAGCTGCACTGCAGGGAAAGTTTAGGCTGGAGATTAGGAAGAAACTCTTCATAGAAAGGGTGATTAGATATTGGAATGGGCTGCCCAGAGAGGTGGTGGAGTCACTGTCCCTGGAAGTGTTTAAAGACAGAATGTAGCACTTACTGGAATAGTCTAGTTGGCATGGTGGTGTTCAGAGACAAGCTGGACTCAGTCTCACAGGAATCCAATTGATTCCATGATTCTGTGAACACCAAAACCCATCCAATTTACACTCTGTGTGTGCATTTACCCTCTGCCTCACTGTAGTCTTTGGAAGGCTCTCACCTATTTATTGACAAGTTTGAGTACAACTTCAATGGATGTAATCTCAGAAACAAAAGTGATGCAAATCCAAACTGTTAAGTACATCAGGGAGGTCATTCCTCTACATCCACACCTGGTATCACAACTCCTAATTCATCTACTTATAAGTTGAAAGGAAAACCTCTCTCACCATTCCTTCTAAATCTCTCTTCCCCTTCTCCCAACAATTATATCCCACTTTTCTCCACTAACTGTCCTCCAAGCTTAATAAACTTTTCCAGGCTGTACCGCAAAACGTAGGACAAGATCATATAACCTATGCTGAATTTCCTTCATACATCAATAAGATACAACATTAAACACTTAAACCTGTTCTTCTGTCATGTACTGTCTCTCCTATCTGTCTGCAAGGGTTAGGACACACCTTACAGTGCAAATGGACAGATTCTCATCCCATGCAACTGCTAAAAAAGTAAGTTTTATAAAACACAATATAACTGTACCCTGGGCTCCTCTGCATGAAGGCTTATGCCATCTCCACCATCTATATTCACACACATCTTTCCTTACCCATCTGTTCCTGTTTGGCCTTCCTCCAGTAGTCATGCTAAAAGTATGGCTCCGAACCTGTGAAAGCCGTGAGTAGGCACCACTGCTGTGCTCACCACCTAGCACAGAGCAAGAGACAGTTGCCCCAAGCCAACTCTGAGTACCTCACTGGAAGATGTCACCCAGCCACACTCCAGCATTTCTCCTCCCTCCACATGCTCTCCGGCTCTGATGCCAGATGCCTCTGCTCTATCTTGCAAACACACTCTTGGTCCAGTCACTCTTTCAGTGTCATCTAAGGATGCTACTTTACATATCAGAAGCTGAAAGCTTGACCCAGAATGAGGGTATACAGTGATGGCATTTGTCTTCTGAGCTGAGAGAAGGAAAGGATAAATTTAAAACTAAAATGTCATTACATCCAGAAAATAGCCCTGCTAGTTTTGTTTTAAAATGTTTTTAAGAAAAAAACCCATTATTCCCTGCCAGATACAAACAGGGATAGTGTTAACATGTAGTAGTATTTTAAAACATATAATTATACAATACATTCTTATTCGAGGGCTCTTGGGCAAATGCAATAATGTGAGATGGGGGAAAGACTTGTTTGTGGAGTATATCCCATCTTTGTCCCAATTTTGTCTTGTGTAATCAACATCTAAAAACTGTATGCCTTTTATTTCTTTTCCTGGTATAGCCTTGCCCCCAGTTCCTGAAACTGAGAAACACTCAAAAAGATTCACTAATGTTCTGCTGTTTCTCATTGTCCAAATCGTGCTGCTTCTCGTTGTCTGACATTTTAAAGTCTTTCCCAATAGTGCTGGAGTAGGGTCTTGGAACAAATACAACTGCCCTGTGCCATCCAGGGCAGGTGGAGAAAAAAACTACCTGAAAATCTAGATGGGATCTAATGGGTGTCTAGAAAGTGATGGTGGTCTCAGGTTGGGAGGAGCATGTGGCCTGGTATCTAGGCAGACCACACTGGAAGTGGGTGATGGAAACCCAGGACCACCAGAAGTGTCTCACTGCAGGTCTAGGACTGCAGTTTATCTGACACTGGAGGGAGACACCTGACTGCTCCTGGATGGTGTCCCTAGCCAAGCTGGTGGTATGGTACCTGTACTAGAAGTCTCTGCTACTGCACATAGGCAGAACTTTCTGCCTTTCAATCTTCCAGCAAAGTGTATGGTTATCCAGTGAAAGCCTCTTCCAGCATGGCATTTTGCCACCTACATGCTAAATGACAGCCTCTTGGAGAAATCCTGGAATACTGAATGCCTCCCTGTCCCAACCAAAAGCTGCCCTTCCTCACCTCGTGTGCTTCTATTAATTTCCTAACCCCAAATTAGTTGTTTCCCAACTGCCAGCCCTACTGGGCCATGCAAACAAGTTATTTCATACAGGAAGTTTTTTCTAGCATAAGTTTGACAAAGTTGTGGTACTGACAGTTCTCCAACCACAGAAGGACCCTGTGTCCTCCAGGCACCACATGCTCCAGGTTACCAGCTGCGGCACTTGCAGACCTGACACTGCAATACCACATCACTGTAAAGGACAGACACGAAGTTTCTGCCTAGAGCATGGGATTTTTGAAGAACACCATGCAGGAAAATATCAAGTGTCATATGGCAACACAGTAGCACATGTCATGCCAAGTGGTCTTGCGCTGGGAACCTCAAAGGGCTTTTAAATTAAATCCATTGAAAGGTAAAGAAAGGTACAGAAGAGTTGGTGCCCAATATTTTGTGGAAAAATAATAGGAAAGTCAGAAAGTGTAAGAACAAAACACAAATAACCAGATAGTGAGGAATTCTTGAAAAATGCTCTGTCTGGAAGGGGTATGTACAACTCTGTTATGCCCTTAGTCTTCCATAAAGACAGATATGGGCAAGGATTGCAAAATCTTTGGCTGGGACTATGAATCAGAAAATATTTTACTGTTGTTTAATTATAGAATCCAAAACCAAAACAATTTGAGGCAAGAAACCAAATCTATATCTGAATATCCCTAGAATTTTGGTTAGTTATTACTGAATCTGATACACTCATGACGAAGTTTTCAAAAAGTGCACAATGTAAAATCCTAAACTTGAGATTTTGTATGTGAAACAGGAATCTCAGGAAGGCAAAGTAAGAGACTTCATAGAAATGAGGCTAGCAAGAGACCAAGCAGGACCTGATCACCTGGGAAATGCAAATTCCTAAACACAGACATTAGAAAAGCCAGGGAGCTGACTGTCTGGAAAGCAGCTTTGCAGAGAAGAACCCAAGGTTCCTGGTGGACAAGTTAAACATAAGTCAGCAATGTACACTTGTGGAAAAAAGGCCAACAACATTGCCAGGAGGTCATCAGAGGTGATCCTTCTCCTCTACACAACATGGGTGAGGCCACAGCTGGAGCGTTGTATCCAGTTTTGGGCTCCTGAGTACAAGACAGATATGGACATACTAAACTAAGTCCTGCAAAGGTCCACAAAGATGAAGGGACTGAAGCATCTTTTGTACAAAGAGATGCTGAGAGCTGGGATTGTTTAGCCTGGAAAACAGAGGGTTTATGGGGACCTTATCAGTGTGTATAAATTACTATGTATATGAAATGTAGTGCCTGACTGGGACATGCAATGAAGAGGGAGCCACACTCTTTTCAGCAATATCCAGTAACAGGAAAAGAGGCAATAGGAACAAATAACAGGCAGAATACAGAAATTTCTACTTAAACATTAGAATTGTTTGGGCTTTGTTTACTGTGATCAAACACTGGAAGATGTTGGCAATAGAGCTGTGCAGTCTCCACCTGGGAAGAAATTCAAAGTCCAGCTGAACACAACCTTGAGATACCTCAGCCGTAACCCTGCAAAATCTGTTCTAACTTAACCTGCTTTGAGAAGGTAGATGGGACTATACCTCCAAAAGTCCCTTCCAGCCATAACCTGTGATTCTGTAATTCTACATGTGAAGATGGAAAGTCTTCGGGAAAATGACCATTTTGGAGATAGTAGATATGTTCTGAATATGGTTTTAGGCTTTGAAATTGACAGGAGGGTTTGAGAGGTTAACCATACTTACTATTTTTATTTATTAGAATATATAATGGTATACATTAGAAATATATTCCAATAAAACTCAATATATTCTGAAACAAAAGACTAGGTTATCTGAAAATTTAACTTGAGAGTTTAGAGATTTGAGCAAAAATCTCAGATTAGAATCACAAAAATTCAAGTCTAAACTGATGATGTACCAGTTAACCAAAACAATATTGTGTAACAGTGACAATGAGTATTCAGACGTGTAAGATTTAGAAGGTAACATGTAGATTCAGAAGACAACAAGAAACTTGCAGCCAACGCCATATAATTACTCCTGCCTGGAAAGAAAAGTTCTGAAGTAAAAACGCTTATCTCTACCATCCAACTACTCAGTTTTCTAACACCTTCTGACATTCCCTCTGTGTTGTCTTTTGTACATTATTGCTTCCTGTTGACATATGCAAAGCTCTCTAATTGAACACCTCTGATTGCTTCTTGAGTCTTTCATTTGTGGTAGTGCCTGAGCAAACCCTTGACAAAGATTAGGTAGTAGGTGTACTGTGTAATCGCTGCTTGCAATGCAGACCTCGAATGTCTGCCAGTTTGCTTGCACTTCACCATCCATGTGCCTTTTACCTGCCATACAGAACTTACACAGTCCTAGTTGTTTACTGTAAGGACTGCCTTTCTAAATGTATTTGTCTACCCTAGCTGATGGCAGGCACTGACTCTTTGTCTAGAGACAAGAATAAAATGCCACTAAAATTTTACTGACAGTAAAATTAACAAAAATTAAACTATTTACTAAACAGTTGGATGTAACTAATTTAATATTAGTTAAACATTATCTTCTCCAGGGATGCTCAGTTCAGGGATTTTTTACAGAGAAGAGAATGGCAACTTTTATCTAAGAAGAGCTCACTGAAATACATTCACATGGTTCATGAGAACCTACTGAAAATAAAGGGGTTTTAGTTTCATACTGACAATTTACATATTAATCCTAAATTGTTCATCCATTATGCAAAGTAAAAGAGCACCTGCCCTGTCCCTCACATCCAAACATTTCTTGGTGTGGTACTTTAGACTGTACTGGCAAAACTGAGCTTGCTGATGTTAAAGTTTTTGAACAAGCCTGAAATTCATTGGGGCAATTATCTCTTCATCTGAAATCTAAAATTATCCATGTTCAAGAAAGTATTGAACACTCTTGTGGAGGCAGAGAATTTAACATAACTGGCCACAGTTAACAGCAAGGAGACGTTCACACCATCTCTTCCCTCTGTTATCATTAGTAGTTAACATTCACAGCTGGGAATATGAGCCTCATTCAACTCTCTGGTCACCTAAGACAACATTTTTGGTTTCACTGGTTGCATAACACATTGTGGTGAACAATAAGATCACCTGATGCAAACCAGTGTAAACTGTTTAAACTGTGACTTTCAGCGTAGCTGAAGTGATTCAGAGGTATTGTGCTTTTGTCCCTGCCATTCCAACGTATACTTCAGTTTCTTTGTTTAATAGAAGGCAAGCCTTCTGCAGCGTCAGGAAAGTCAATGAATGTTTCACTTAAAATCCACAGGAGGATATAGTCCTGAAGCATTTTGCGGCTGTTAACTATATGTTTTCTTTTTCTTCACAAGATTGTGCTTACAAACAGTAGTCAAATACTTCTATTACTATAATTGAGACATCTGTTGAAACAGTAAAAACAAAAAAGCACCACAGTAAAAAGGAATTTTAAAAAACTATTCTAGTCGATATAAGGACAAACAAGAGGTTTTACGACGAGATAAGGATCAGGAGATTTTGAGGGAGACTGTAGTCTCTTGGTGTGATGGATGGAGGCGAGTTGCTGACAGATGAGGCACAGAGTGTTGCAAAGCTAAAAGATTTCTTTGTCTCTAGTATGTTCACTAGGGAGAAAGAGGGAAACATGCCAGAATCAGAGAGAAGTTTCCTGGAGGCAGAAAATGAAAAATTAATGAAATGAAGAGTGACACCAGAATAAGTAAAAAGGAATCAGTCAGTGAAAAAGAATACACAATTATAGTATTGGATAGCCTGTATCCCAGCATTCAGAAAGATACTGTATATGTACATTTTAATTAAGTTGGGAAATAAATTTATTACCATCAATAGAAAAGGCAGATGACTTACCACATTATTCATTAGGGGCTAAGGGATGGGTTAAAGGAGATTTACAGGCAAAAGACTTTAGAACAGTTGTGGATTAGGGTACAAAGAGCAGGCAGATCTGAAATAAGCCAGACTCTGAGCACTGGCTACAGAAGCCAGTATTTTCACACTGAATATCTAAATGAAGCCATAACTTTGTAGATTAGGCTTGTGTATATATCGACATGTGATAAGAATCTAACATCTAGAATTAAGAGAGGATTTACATGAACTATCAAAAAATTATTACCTGTGTCTTTAAAATCTTTACATAGAAAGGTATTGTATGAACCTAAATGCATGCATTGCTTGGTAATATTCTGAAGTGTAACAGCAATTCAGTTGAATTTGGGATCCACCCAGCACAAACTGAAGACAATATATGTGTAAGAGCATGGACATTTGCACCAGACTCAGAGTCTGACAAAGAAATACAGAAACATCCATATTTAACTGTGTGACTTAAATTAGTTAAAACAGGAGGCCTGAGCTGAAAATTTACATAAATTTTACATTTTTTTAACATAAATTTTACATTTAAAATTTGCACTGGACATAGGACTTAAGTCATTATGTTGACCTCTGAAGAAGTTACAAAAAAATATGCAGTTATCTAAAGAAAAAAGATCATTAATGACATAAAGACCAGGAAGAACAAAATTGAGATCAGGGATCACAGCATTTTGCACTACATTACAAGCAAGATTTTAAAATAAAAACAAATTTCTAGAAATATGAAATGCTACATAAAAAAGTTTGCCATAAAATTGAAAACAGACACTCAGCCAGTTGAGCAACTCCAAAGGTAATATTCAGGCTTCGTTAAACCTCGTAACCTAGTGTTCAGATTTTATAGCATCAACTAGATGTCAGAGTGAGACATGGAACCTCCTCATGCTAACCATGATACAAACCTGTAAGCACTTGCTGAACAAAAAGACTTTTTATTGAATTCAATTAAGCAATTTCTGTAAATTTGTATTTACTAATAAATACAAATGATTAAAAATTCAGAGTAGCACTTCCCTTCTCAAATAGTAGAGTTGATTTCACATCAGTGTGTAACTCAATACTAGCTACTTGTGAAGTGAAACGAAAACACAACAAGTTGAGATAGTGACAAAAGAATGGGAGTAAAGGGAGATAAAATACTCTCACATAGGAATAGGATTATGAAAATTAATCATGTGCAAGAGATTGGTGTTCATTAATTCAAAATTGGTGAGGTTTTTTAAAACCAACTGAGGTAATAAAGTAGAATTGAACTTCTCAATTTCTACAGACTGAAACTGATAACATTAAAATAGAAATTATAGAAGATAGAATTAAAATAATCAATAAGAGTTTGCATATTGCTACACTGTGCAAATGCTCTGTTAACTGCAATTACAATGCAAACTAATTAATGAATATTTACTAAGTCTGAGTTTTTCCTTGTTGGAAAAGTCATTCTCAGAAGTGAAACAAACTTCTTCCCTGCAATATCTCATACTGAATCCCCATCACCTCTTGTTCATCACCATGACTGATATCCATTTTACATCCATGTCACCATCACACAAGAAGTGCACAATATCTTTGTACTTTTGAGATATAGAGGGATGTTACTTTTCTTACGTTAGTGTGTATTTACTTCAGTGACTATGGCCAGAGGCAGAGGCCCTACACTAGAAGCAGAACTGTGAAGGATTGTGAGAGTCTTTAAAAGGAGTTGGTGTCACAGTGTGTATTTGGCCCTGGAGAGGGTTCACTCTTCTATCAAGGTGCAGCCACACTGCTTGTAGACTTTCTTTGTGCCAGAAATGCTCAGTGCAACAGCAGAGTCAACGTGTAAGATGAGAATGTGTGGCACTCAGCCCTGCCTTTAAATTCACCAGGCAATCCCTCATATTCGACAGAGACAGCCAAGAGAGAAGCTGGTAGTAACCGCTAAAACATGCCAGCTGTTTATTTGGCTTCCTTCCCTCACAGATTACTAAACAGCACAGACTGAAACAAAGGATTAGGAATGCTCAAGATTTCATATTGCTAGAAATACCACAACCAGAAGGAGATATCCTGTATTATAAATTGTTTTAAGTATGACATTTTATTTTTTCCTACCTATTTCAACTAGAGCGAAGTCAAACCTGTTAAATAAAATTAATGAAAACAAATTAATATATCTGGCATTTTTCAGCAGAAAGAGAAATCTCTTACAGTCTGATTCATCTGAGCCATCACAATATCACTCTGTGCTACATGACGTTTGAGTTCTTGATACTTGTTTTCAAGATGAAATTCAGCAGGGCATTACACAGTCTCATTGAGGCTCTCGTCCCACAAAAGGCTGGACCAGATGATCTTTTAAAGGTCCCTTCTAGCCTGGGCAGTTCTGTGATAACTGGAATATTATTTTTCCCATTGCTTTCCAAGTGGGTTATCTTAGCACTTTTTTTGCTTCTTAAATTTAAAAGCAGTACACTGGAATTATATTATAGCGATCAGTGCAGACTGAATTTCTTCATTAAGTAGTGGGGAGGATACAATCTTGTGCATTGGACTGATCATGCAACTTGCGGCTGCTTTAGGCAGGCAGTTAAGGTAATTGCCCATCATAGACGCTCTTACTCTGATTGCATGCTAGAAGGAGAAGGCAACTGATTTCCCATTCTCTCATTTACTGATATTAGCTTTATGTTACTACCACCAGAGCTACACGTAATGTACGACTCTTTACAACTTTGTTTACATGGCATAAAATATAATTTGGTTACTACAGAAATCTTATCCAAGCTTTAAATGTTCATTGAGAACCAAAACAATCCAAAAAACTAAACTTCATTTCCTCATAAGCTAATAGTGCTGGAAGTCAATGTAAGGAACAGAACAGGCAAGTTACACACTATTTAAAAGGCATGCTTTAATCCCCATATAGTTCTTGGTGCCCTAAATGAGAAAAATGAACAGCTCTTAATAGAAACAATTATAAGCAGAAGCTTTTGCTTTCTAATCAAACTCGAGATGCCACTAGAACACAGCTTTTCTTTGTCATGTTGTAATTAAAGGTACTCCTTAAGCATTTATGTATGTGCATGAGAGACAGTGGTCTGGACACCTGCATCTGTGCAATTAGAACACTGAAAAAAATATGGCTGTGATTTTTAGTCTTTTGATGGGTGTAAATATACATACAAAAAGGTAAAGTAGCAAGTAATCACTCCACTAGCCTCCATTCACAGAACACATAAAGCAAAGACGATATAAAAACATGTTTTCTCACCTAACCTTTAATAGCATAACCTCTAAATTATATTGCCACTGCTTACAATTCTCAGTCTGGTACTGACAAAAGCACTGCTCATTATAACCATTGATATTCCATACAAATGGTTCCTGTAAGTAAAAAAAGTAGTAGCTTTAAAAATGTTGAAGAGAATGTTTTATAAACTACCGTTGGCAAATGAAGCCAAGCATTCAACAGCCTACTAGACCAAATATTTCACCTCTCAGTTTTTGGAGACTGCTAGAATTCACTGACCAAATGAAGATATCTGTAATACAGAACGTTCTAAGCTCATCACCCTGAATGCTGCTGTCATATATTTGATGGTTCTATGATTCTAAACAAATCTTCAATCTGAGTACATTCTATTAACCCAGAGAATATAGAAAATGAAGCATTTACAATGCAGTAGGTCATACTGATTAGATGTGACATTATATCTTGCTCTTGTGTGACAAATGCATGGTTTTACCTCATATCCAAGCAAATCTGAACATGCTGCAGACACAATACAATCTTTTTGGAGATAAATACTTTGGTGTATAGCTGGACCATCCTACCAGTAGTGTACAAGTGAAAATTAGGAAGGAAGACATTTGTAAGATGCAGCCTGTTAATATAACAGCAGAGGTTAAGTAAGTAAGAAGGTCTAAGTATAGCAAGGAATTGATTCTATTCCTATGCCTACAAACTCGAACTTGGGTATTTTTGCTACTGACAAGATTCCTTTCGTTCAATGATTGTTTATCAGGGCCAAAATTACTGTTTGTACAGAGCCAATGCACAAATATACTATTCTCCCTTTGTTTCTACTACTTCATGCCTGCAACTTGGCTACTTGGCAAAATGCTATTAAGACCCAAACTTAGAAGCTTTTTAGTCACCTTGCATCAACATAAAACCTGTTCTTTTCACAAATAGCAGTAAAAAGGTTTTCAAGCCTTTATCTTGGACACATGGGTTTTGAGTATTGGGCACTGAGTGACAGCACTAGAGAATGAATCCAGGTTTGCTCAGAAAGATTACCATAGGCAACAGAAGAGAGCTCTTCCAAAATTATGTCAGCAATCATGCTAATATCTTGTAGAATACCCTACTGATTTGAGAAAGTAATTCAGCTTCAACTTACCTTAATCATTGTTAAAGACAACACAATTTCCTGATTTCATACAGGAAATCAAATACAGAAATTGAGTGTATATATGTTCTCATAGGGCCTTATCCAACATTTCATATAAGCTTCCTTAAACAAAAGGGGAAAAAGAAAAAAAAGCCCCAATCTAAGTTAGATTTAACTCTGACCTGGTCTGGTTTTCTGAAAAAAAAAAAAACCAAACAAAACAACCCTCCACAAAAAAAAAAATTAAAAACTGAGGAGCAAGGTCTCAAAATTAAATTTACAAAAGCCATCATAAAACATCATAAAATGCTACAATGTAACCAGCTAAAATGCTTCTATGTTTATGCATGCAACATTAGGCACAAACAAGAGGAGCTCAAGGCTTTGGCCTAGTCCCAGATACTTGACATCACTGGCATAAGTGAAAACTGGTGGGATGAGTCCTGTGACTGGAGTGCACTGTTGGACAGTTCCAGGGTCGTCAGGAAGATAGGCAAGGTGGAAGAGGCAAAGGGGTGGCACTGTATGAGATAGAAGGGTTACAATGTATGGAGCTCAAAGTTGGAATGGCACAGTCAAGAGCCTCTGGGTAAGAATCAAGGGGCAAACAAATAATGGGGATGTCATTGTGGGAGTCCACTATAGACTTCCCAGCCAGGGATGGTTCCAAGCCAACTGCCCTTGTCCTTCTGGGGGACTTCAACTGGCCAGAAATTAACAGGGCACATCACATAGCTGGTACAACATGGGTCAGAAGATTCCTAAAACACCTGGATGACAACTTTATGGAACAAGCCCTAAAGAAGCCAGCTCAGAAAGAAGCCCTCCTTGATCTGCTGCTTGTTAACAGAGAGGATCTCATGAGCAAAGTGGAGATTGGCAGCCTCTTGGCCACAGCGACCATGAAGCGACTGAGTTTAAAATCTCTGTTGACAGAAGGAAAAGTGCCAGCAAATCTTCAGTTCTGGACAAGAGGAGAGTAGACTTGCGGCTGCTCAGGGAACTAGTGACTTAAGTCCCCTGGGAAAATGCTTTTGCAGGTGCTGGGATCCATCGGTGCTGGTCACTTTTTAAACACCACCTCCAAAGGGCACAGGAGCAGGCAATTCCCAAATGTCGTAAGTCAAGCAGACGAGAAGGCTGGCTTGGCTGAAAAGGATTCTTCTCTTGGAAGTAAGGCAGAAAAGGAAGGTATATGCCTAGTGGAAGCAAGATCAGGTGACATGGGAGGAATTCAGAGCTGCTGCTTGCCACTGGAGGGAAAAAATTCATGTAGCCAAAGCTCAGCTGCCGTTCAAGGTGGCAGAACTGCGGGGGACAATGAAAGATTTTTTTTCAAATATATTGATGGCAATAAACAGTGTAAAAATAACACTACCTCAGTACAGGATATGGATGGTCACCTCATAAACAGGGACATGGACAAAGCAGAGGTGTCAAGCACAATCTTTGCCTCTGTCTTCAACATGGATGACAGACCAAGGGGGTCTCAGTGCCTGGAGCTGTAGGACCATGACTGCAAGAATGTTAACTTGCAGGGTCCAGTTGACCCTGAAATTGTATGGGATCTGTTGTTCTAGCTGGATCCCTACAAATCTATGGGACCTGATAATATGCATCCAAGAATTCTCAAAGAGCTGGCTGATGTCCTTGTAAAACCTCTCTTGATGATTTTTTTGAGTGGTCTTGGGAATTCAGAGCGGTCTCAGCTGACTTAAAGCTGGCAAATGTTGTCCCAATTTTTAAGATGGGAAAGAATGAGGACCCTGGAAACTACAGACCTGTCAGTCTGTGTCAGGGGATGTTTAGGTTGGATATCAGGAAAAGATTCTTCACCCAGAGGTTGGTTGGGCACTGGAACAGGCTCCCCAGGGAAGCGGTCACAGCACCAGCCTGGCAGAGCTCAAGAAGCATTGGAACAACACTCTCAGGCACATGGTGTGACTCCTGGAGACAGTGCTATGCAGGGACAGGCACTGGACTTGATGATCCTTGGTAAGTCCCTTGCGGCTCAGCTTATTCTGTGATTCTGTGATTCAGATAGCAGTAGAACACCTCAGTTCCATCTATAAGCCAAATTTTTACTCAAAATGCCACAAGATGGCTCTGGTGGGTTTGGAAATGTCCCCTGATTACCCCTTAGATGCATGGATGACATTGGGCTGTTAGGCTTAACTGGAACAGAGGGCTGGCATGCTGAGAACAAGCAGTGCCAAACAGGCAGCCATTCTCTGCAGCCCTTGCCTAGCTTGTGATTAACATGCTGTTTCTTCAGTAATTGTGATTAATATATTAGTTTAATGCAAAATAGGTTAATATAAAATGAGGGCAGAGAGAATACGACTGCCTCAACACATTTGGTGCACTCAGGGACACAGAAAAGGCTAAGAGTTCATCCATCTTGGAGCAACAAAAGCGAAATTCATAGAAAATTATACAGATACTTAAATGACATTCACATTCTCCCTGCCCAGGACCATTAGGTTCCTCCTCCATGTCACTCTAGCTTCTGGCAAGGCTCTTGGACTAAATTCAACTTCTCTCCTTCTACAGGGACATGTCTCTCACAGTAGACTGTCATGATCTCCACAGCATGGCACATTTTTCTAATGAACATTAATCAGCTTTGAAACAGCTAACACTACTGAAATGTAAATTATGCCTATTTGAACTGAGCTGAATAAGACAGAATCTGCTTACTGGGTACTGTTGGAAGCTCTGCAAAATTCAGTCAGCACTAGTTCAGTCACACCTGGTTAACAGTCAAGAGTTACCTTTGTAAGCACTTTTGGAAGAGAAAATTCAGTTTCTTCTACCCATGGTTGGATTTTAGACATGAAAATACATAGTGCTTCTCCTAACAGCTCAGTCTTCATTTAACAACCTTACACTCCAGGAAACGTTAACCATATACAACAACAATTGAATAAATTCCTTTTACTGCTCAACAGTGGTCACAAAGCTCAAGTAATGGGTGCACCAGAAATACATACAATATAAAGTAAGACACAGAGATACTTACTCTTCCTGGACCATCTTTTGTATCAGTTCAAAATTGCTGTGCCTGTTAAATGACAGGGCACGTGTGGGGTACCAAGGAGGAGTGAGAGCAGGGGAAGATGGAGCCCTCACTCACTGTCCCCCAGCAGAGTCAGAGCTGTGTGGTGGTGAGGGCAGCAGGCAGACCTGGAACCTCCAAGTGCCAACCTCGGGCTATATGGAAACTTTCAGAGTAACACAGGACTCCTCACTTCACCTGTTATTAGCAAGGAAATAATGATACTTCCTTTATCCTGATTTTCCTCCTGTCCTGTCTCTTCAGATAGCAATAGATTTGTCCAAGTAGCATTTTTCAGCTGTTTCTCCATATGGCACAATAGGACACCAATCTCGGTTTGCAGCATCAATGTGCTAATACTGTACATCAAACAGTGTTGAATACATACCCTCCTTTTTTTGTAAAGCAGTAATTATACTTTTTTTTTTTTTTTACTAAAGCTGACTTTTTCCTCTTTCCTTTAATAAAATTCCTCAATATTCAGCAGAGAAAGTAGGAAGTTATTCATGTCTCTCTGACACGAGAGCATAGCTTGGTCTCAGACAACATTTAAAACAGCCTCAAAGATATTCAAAACTGTATCAGGCTGCTGCAGCCCCATATCAATTGCAGTGTAACTTCAGCCTTCTTTTCCCAGCCTGACAGCTTCAGGAACATGCTGGGTGACTTTACTAGACTTTTTTCAGCTCTTACTCAGAGAAGTCTCTAATTACAAAAATCTGGGAATTTTCTTTTTCCCTTCTAATATAGGAGCACTTCAGACTATGTAGGTAAATACTGAAAGCAAAGGTTTGGGGGTTTTTTTGTAATGAACTGAAATTAAAATTCTGAAATCTTTTAACTTGTTCTGAAGAATACAAGTAATGGGGGTCTTAAAGGATTCAAATGAGAACACACAACAAAGTTATAAGCAATTATACCTGTATTTCTGTTTTCCTACCTATTTTTATATTGCTCCATCAAAAACAATTATTGCATAATTTTTTTTCTTACCAGATGGGAACTATTATCTCCTCTTTCCATGGCAGGAAAAGGGAAAGTGTATGAAGGAAGGCAAAGTTCAGATATCCACAATGATGAAGTTATACTACTCAGAAAAGTCTGTTCCTAACCATGAAAAATTAACAGTGTGGCATCATGGATTAATTACAGATTAATATACATGGCTACAGTAACCCTTAGCTCCCAGTATTTTAAGTACACAGTGTTTTTGGTTACGTATGTAACTAAAAAACATTAGCTATCTGTTTAGAGACTAGGTTTTCTTCTTAAGCAGAGTACACATAGAAACATGCTTTAGAAACTTCTGTATTTATCTCTTGATGTTTAAATATATAATGCTGTGCAGTCTAGACTGGACATCTGTTGTGGGTTAACCCTGGTAAGCAGCTAAACTCTACACAGCTACTTGCTCCCACAGCTACATCTCCCACAGGGATGGCAGAGAGAATTGGAAGGACAAAAGTTAGAGAACTTGTAGGTTGAGATAAAGACAGTGTAATAAATAAATTAAAATGAAGCAAATAAAAACAAACCCAAGAAAAACAGGTGATGAGAAGAAACTCATCTGCTTACCACCAGCTGACTGATGACCAGTCAGTTCCCAAAGCAACAACAGCCCTGGCAAACTTCCCTCCAAACTTTCACTGCTGAGCTTGACACCATATGGTGTGGGATATCCCTTTGATCAGTCATCCTGTGTCCCCTCCAAACTACTTGTGCACTCCCATCTTACTTGCCGGTGAGGCAGCATGAAAAGCACAAAATGCTGTGATGCTGTGCAAGCACTGCTGAGCTATAGCTAAAACACCAATGCGTTAACAGCACTGTTGTGGTCACAAATCCAAAACAGCTCCATACAAGCTGCTACAAAGAAAATTACTCCCATCCCAGACAAAACCAGTACAGCATGCTTTTTGGTACTCCCTTGTACATTGATCTCAGCACATCCTCAGGATTGCATTGCCTACACCTGGTAAATAAAAGGTGTGCAGTAGCATCTGAACAGATCAGCTGAGGTGGGGAAGCTTTATCACTGCATCAGGATGGTTGCTCAGCAAGACTTACTCACTGGAGTGTTGTGCCAGTCACATTATTTCTACTAGTACTTGCTCATTCTTAAAAAGGTCTTGCCTCATGCTCCTGGCAGCTCCAGGGCAGTTTGGGTCTTTCTGCCATTTGATTCTGCAGTTTGGGATGCCCTGCTTTACCCAGTTATATAAATCAGACTGGTTTCAGGTCCATACAAATGCAACCATACACAAGGAAGACACTTCTTCCCTCCTTCATGAACAGTGGCAAATCAGCAATTACTGCAGTCCATATGCTAGGGTTTTATCCCTCCTACACCAGCTATCAGGTAAGGATGGGAAATCAATCCCAGTCAAGTAAACTGCTTTCTGTGATGTACTTAACAATATACTAAACAACATTCGTGCTTATCTACACATTTGGATATGCACAAAACATCCTGAACAGATCAGTTCAAAATGTCCATTGCTATTGCATGTCCATCAGAGGTTGAAGTATGTGAACAATAGTGAGGCTGTCCACTCAAAATGTGATCCGTATCTCCTGATCCTAGAAGGGGAACTCCAATACAACAATGTGCTAAGGCATGGAAGTACACCCTAAAAGAGAAAGGTTATTCTTGAGGTTTTGCACCTTCTTGCTACACAGTATCTGTCATTTATCCTCAACTCAGTAGACTGTGAGTGGAGACTGTCTGGTGACTTAAACACACAATCAGAAAATTATTGTTACAAGTCAGTATGTACAGCCACCATCTTTACAGCAGTGCTTCTGGATGATGTCTGTTTCTCATTTGTATTTTCTTACTTTATTTAAGAATTTATTAGACGCCATTCCTGATACAGTCCATGCTTCAACACAGTGCTGACAAGAGTTCTGGAGGCCAGGATTTCAGGGACAACCCAGCCTACAGTTAGCACCATGAACCAAAAGCTTCTAAGACATAGGCAGCAGAGACTAAGGACATCTGATTAAAATGTCCCCATATCCCTGTCAGTCACCTCTGAAGGGTTCTGGGTTCAGAAGTTGCTGCAGGTGCAGAGCTATGACCCCCACTCTGGAGGATGGCTGCAGTGACCTGCAGGGCCTGGAGTTGTGGAAGACTCTTGAGATAAAGTCTGCTGTTGCGGCAAGAGCACGTCCCATATTTCCCACCACGAAGGCAAGGTACTACACTGCCTGTGGATCAGGTTCCACACTGCTGAGCCCATTGCCAGGGCAGAGGGGCCTGAGGAGAGGCCAGAAGGGGCTACTAGGGGTGCAGGGGTCCTTGGGGCCTGAACAAGAACTTAGTAGTACTCTTCATCACAGACTAACCTTATTCAAACAGGTTTTCATCAGTTCACAAAGCAAACTTCTTTTCCTCTGATAATTCAAGATGGTCAAAACCTCCTGAAGACTATCTGGCTACCAGAACCTATATTTGTTGACAGCTGAATTTGTTTACTCCCTATTTAGGATCTGCTAATGACAAATTGCTACAGAGAGAAATCAGAAGGCATGAGGATGGAAAAGTATTTTCCCTATCATAAGCTCTGTTACCAGTATTATGGCCATGAATAACATCTTCAAGCTGTCACAAGAAGTGTGCTTTTCTCTTTTCCTCCTACTTGCACACTTTGTCACATAAACAGATAAAGTTTGCACCTCTGTTTCCTACTGCAGACTTTGTTGTAGATTTGGGTTTTCAGCCTTTCCACCTTTAATATGCTCTTCTTCTTGAATTATTTTCAAGACAGCAGAAAATGTCAAAGCTGCAGGATTTGGGGTGGGGTGTGGGAAGGTAGTTCCATGGACACCTCTTTTCCAAACTCACTAGGCTTTATATATCATAAGTCGCTTACCTGCCGTACTTCATACTTGCCACATGCACCAGCATTGTTAAAGTCATCTGTTAGGTCTAAATATACAGTCCCATTAATTAATGGTATGGGCTGGAAATGGGTTTTATAAGTCTCTCTGTCACATTGTATTTTGAAATTGAAACCCCTTATATTTTAATTTTGGGTTAATATGCTGAATAATAGTAATAATTTACATTTATATTGGAGCTTTCATCCTACTAGATTGCTGAATGCTTCCAATTACATGCATACCAGAACACATTGATGCAGAAATCTCTATGGAAGGATAAAGTTGGCAGCAGCAGGTAAGACAGGACCTTTAGGGCTTAAGACAGTATGGCCAACCCCTAAACTTAAGCCACAAGCATAGTAACCTTGATTTCACATGAAGAAAAATATCTTAGTTTTAAGGTAAAATTAGAAGTCCTGAAGCCTACAAATTTAGTCTCATTTGTAAAAATAGATGACAAAGATCAGTCCTGCATGGAGATGAAGAGTATTTCTATTAAAAGTACCACCACTGAGGTAGTCCAAAATAAATAGAAGAAAATGTAGGTGAGAAGCAATATGTGTTGGATGCCTAAAAACACAGTTAAATAAGCAATTCAATTATTACTCTCTTTTTTTTCCAGAAGGAAGAGGATTGGTGGGAACAGATAGAGAATGGAGAGAAATGGTTCAGAGAAAGTTGATTTTCATCCAAAATAAAACTGGAACACGTCCCAGTGAAGGGACTGGTCTGATTTTTATTCAGTTTTGCCAGCCCAAGTGGGTCCCAGTATCACTATTATGCTCAGTATCATGTGATTAGTCTCATTGAGAGAATACAGTTTACATGCTAAAAGCTGATGGTATGAAGCCTTTAGCATACACCTGCTTTTTTTGGAAACATTTCAAACGTTTCTTTTGGTGTGGAGGAGTAGTGAAGTGAAGTCCTGTTTAAAAGAAAAGCCTTCTGGGGAAATATTCTTGTGACTGGAAAAGCTTAGTTTTGATTTATTCAGCAGAAATTCCTCTTCACATGAGGCCATTCCCAGCCTTCTCTTCTCCAATACAGATGTCAGTCCCAAACACTAACAAATAACTCTTGAAATCAGAAACTAGAGAA